>VWZI01002648.1:1141378-1201339 GCA_013396835.1 Psilopogon haemacephalus
TTTTTTTTTTTTTCTTTTCTTTTCCAGGAGGGTGTCCACCCTGTGAGCTAAAGCAGAAACTGTAGCAGAATTCCGGCAGAATCTGTTCTTTTCTCAGAGCCGCCGGTAAAAACCTTAACAAAGATGAAGCTTTTACATGAGTGTAGCAAGCAGCTTTAGCAATGTAGTTCATTAAGGATCTGCATCACATCATGGGGTGTATCAGAAGTCTACAGAGCTGTGTTTTGAGCCCTGTTTGCACCTCCAGAGGTGAAATACTTCATGTATTTGTGCCACAGTTAACCCCATTGCATCTTCCTTTATGTAATATGAGCTACGCTTGCATATTCAGGAATTAAATCAAAATCCATTTTCAGTCATGATAGTGGCTAAATGTCACCTAGAAAGGAGGCAGTTGGCTTGATAGGAAACCAGTTTGATTTGGCACTACATGAAATAAGTCGATACTGGAGTTAGTTAAATACTATTACCATTGCATGTGGATGGTTGTGAATTGGAGAAGCACTTTCGGCTTGCAATAAATTGGCTCAAATGTAATAAAAAAAGATAAAGACAAAAGGGAACTCTGACGTTGAAATGGCCACAGCAGTACTATTAGGATTGTTTCTTTTCAAATTGGAAACGGAGAGTGCAGAACTATTTATTGCTTTAACTCCATTAAAAAAAAAAAATGGTGACAGCAGGGACCTTGTTAAACTGGGACGCATATTTCAGTGACTAGAAACTTATTGTAGTCACAATTACAGAGATACAATCTTGGGCTTTAGTCCATATGTCTGTCTTAAAGAGAGCTATTAATGCTGTTGGTTTGCATCCAGCCTGCAGACAAAGGTACTTAACTAAACATTTTCTTTTTGCTTCTATCATTAGCTGGAGTGCAGAGACAAAATGGCTGCGACTATCACATTCCTTTCTTCAATTAATAGACCTCTATTGTTTCTCAAGTATAAAAAAAAAAAGACAACAGAGCATGAAAAAATATTCCAAAACCTGTCAGTGGGATGAACAAATGAAATCCATCATGAATTTAGATGGAGTCATGCATTATAACTTCCTACCTTTCATTGCTCTGTGGATCTTTTCCCTCTAGTGTTTATACTGTTTTGAAATGTGAGGAAAAGCTACAAGGATGACCAGAGGACTTGACCATCTCTCCTATGAAGAAAGGCTGAGAGAACTATTTGGCCTTGAGAAGAGAAGGCTGAGAAGGGGATCTTATTAGCCTCTATAAATATCTGAGGGGTGGATGTCAAGATGAAGGTGCCTGTGGCTTTTCAGTGGTGCCCAGTGATAGGACAGGGAACAATGGGTAGAGGCTAGAACACAGGAAGCTCCACCTAAACACAAGGAGGCACTTCTTTACAGTGAAGGTGATGGAGCACTGGAGCAGGCTGCCCAGAGAGTTTATGGAGTCTCCTTCTCTGGAGACTTTCAAAACTTGCCTGGATGTGTTCCTGTGCAGCCTGCCCAAGGTAATCCTGCTTTGGTAGGGGGGTTGAACTAGGTGATCTCTAGAGGTCCCTTTCAAACCCCTAACATGCTGTGAAATTCAAGGAGTTGCTGAATTCTTTGTCATGAGCTCCTATTATTCTTCATTGTCTGTCTTGCTCGGGAAGATCTAGGTAAGGTCTCTATTGAGGGAATGTGGCACAGTGCGGGGGCACAATTTGTAACTTCTTCTACACTTGCAAACTGAAGCTAATCCCTGGCTGATGGCTGGAGAAACTGAGCCCGGAGACTCCACTGTGGTACTGCACAGCAGTAACAGCAGGCAGCTATCTTCACAGAATGCCAGGTTGGAAGGGACCTCAAAGATCAAACCTTCCAGACTTGTAGACATTGTGTGTTTGCTTCATTTCTGCTTAGGAGTTGAATTGTTTGATTGCTGTCACCAGGGTGCTTTGAGCTCCTAGGAGTGATGATTGTAAATATATACTGGGTTTTAGGGAGGTAGTTTCAGTTGTCTGGCACCTGTGAAAGTAAAGGGAAGTACATGGAAAGAGAGAGAGATGTGCAGGAAATAATCTCATCCAGCAGTGATGTGTTTTCCTCGTTATAAATGGAGGTTTCCACAGGAGAAGCAAAAGTTGCTGTTCATGAAGACAATCTCTCTCAATCACCTCTTTTTCTCATCAAAGCAGTAACTGTTACCAAAAGGGAGCGAGTGGCTGAGGCCCAGAAGCAGCTCGGTTGTCCACCAGATGGAGCTAAGAAAACCTGTCCAGGCTTGCCAGGGGCTGGTGGGCGTTCCATGATTGCCTAACGTAAGGTCCTGCAGTAAAGTTAATGCACAGATTTATTGCCAGCAGCTCCAGTATGCGACCTTCACAGCTGCAGCTCCCTGCTCAGGAACAAGGAGCACCAGGCTGTGCTCTCCCAGAAGGTGCTGCAGGGACACACAGGCTCTAGGTTCAGCACCCACATTTGCCCTGCTCTGCTTCAGTCCATTGGTGCTTGCATTTCAGCTTACACTTTTTCTTTACTGATAAGATTAGTATTAGCAGTAAACTTTGCTGAGGAAATAGGCATTGGAGGTCCACTTAGCACAGCAGAGGAGAGATACTGGTGGCTGAGAGCCTTGTTGGAAAGCTAGCTTTGAAATTAACTTTGAAACGGTAGTTAACAGAGACCTTGGCCCTTTGAGGTGTGCTGTGTCTCCTTTAAGGTGACAGCAAACCTCACTGGTTGTCCTGTTGATGCCCTAAAAGGCATTCCTCTCTGAAATAAGAACTGGATTTTTTTTTATTTTTTTTTAAAAAGAACCTGCTACTAATGATGAGCAGCCGTGCAGAGAAGGACTTGGGGGTGTTGGCTGATGAAAAACTCAGTGTGAGAAGGCAACGTGTGCTTGCAGACCAGAAGGTAAACTGCAACTTGGGCTGCACCAAAAGAAGTGTGGCCAGTAGCATGAGTGAAGTGATTCTGCACTTCTGCTCTGTGCTTGTGAGACCCCACGTGGACTACTGAGTCCAGTCTGGGGCCTCCAACATAAGAAGGACATGGAACTGTTGGAGGGGGCCCAAAGGAGGGCTAGAAAGGATAGAACGTTATCGAGAGGGACCTAGGCAAGCTGGAGAAGTGGACCCAGGTGAATGTCATGAGGCTTAACAAGGCCAAGTGCAAGGTCCTGTGCCTGGATCAGGCCAACCCTTATTATCAATACAGGCTAGGAGAGGACAAGATTGAGAACAGAGGGTACTGGTGGATGAGAAGTGGGACATGAGCCAGGAATGTGCATTTGCAGCCTGGAAGGCAAAACATCCTCATAAGCAAGATAAAGACACAAACGGCAACACAAAGTGAGGGTTTCAAAGTGCAACTATTGGTGAGTTTCTGTCAAATGGGGAGGATACAATGTGTGGGATTCTTCTGGCAGCTGTGGTGGCTCCAGTGCATGTCAGTGCTTAAAGCAGTAATTTGTGTGAGGAGCGAGAAAAAGATGAGTATTGCATTTCTAGGTCATGCTCAGCTGGAAAGACTGCAAGCATTTGGATGACAGGATTTAATATTCAAAAGAATCTTGACAATTGGAAGGACTGATTTGAATTAGGTGGGATTGAGTTCAAGGACGGGCAGAGAGTCCTGTGATGAGGTATAAATTGTGAGGTTAGAGGATGAATGAATGGCTGGCTGGCAGCTTCTTGAGAGTGGATAACAAACTGACCAGGAGTGGAGGTATCATAAGGAGGCAAAGAAACATAAACACAGCCGTACCCCATGCAGAACACCAGAAACAACCTTTGTGCTGTGCTTGGCACCTGTATGGCCACAGCTGGACCCTTATTTTTTCTTGGAGTGAATGGACATCAGAGACCTGGAGAACACGGGCAGCCAGGAAAGGTTGGAAGAATTAATCTGTTTAATCTAGAGGCAAGATAACTGCAGAGCTGTAAGAGTTCATAAAATAAAATGAAATGTCTGCCTTGGAGAAGGAGTCATGCTCCATGTGTGGTGCAGAGAGCACCAGAAGTAGTAGGTTTAAACTCCACTGGAAGAAATACACTTTAGAGAGTGGAAAAGACTTTGACAGCAGGGATACATAGGTTTTTAGGAACAGAAGAAACATATTTCTGAGAAAAATTAATAGGTACTGTTGTTGTTGGAGTGAGACAGAGAATGAGTCAGCCTGCCTTTCATGCTCTTTCTAAACTTGTTTTCTGTGTGTCCTCTGAAAAAGCCACAGAGACCTGCCTGGGTACCACAGAGACACAGCAGCATCCAGGCTGGGAAAGGGGAAGCATCTACTTGTCCCTAAACTTGCAGGAGACACTCAACCTTCCTGCAAAACTTACTGCGGTAAAGGGTTGGTGAGGAAAAGGAGAGGATGGGACCTTCTGTTGCCCACAGCTGACTCATCGAAGAACTGTTTTTGTTGGAAAAGGCCTCTAAGGTCACCCAGCCCAACTGTCAATGTAATACCATCATACAGTCATGGTTTCCTTTCTTTTTTTCCTTCCTTCTTTTTTTTTTTTTAATCTTCTTTTTTAAATTATTTTTTCTTCCTTTTTTCTTCTTTTTTCCTTTTATTATTTTTTCCTTCTTTTCTTCTTCTTTTTTTCTTCCTTTTTTCTTCTTTTTTTCCTTTAATTTTTTCTTCCTTTTTTCTTCTTTTTTTTTCTTTTTATTATTTTTCCCTTTTTTCTTCTTTTTTCTTTTTTTTTCTTCATTTTTTCTTCTTTTTTTCCTCTTTTTTTCTCTCTTTTTTTTTTTTTTCCTTTGGTTTGTTTTATGTGTGGTTTATTTGGTTTTGTTCACTTTTTTTTTCGTTTTTTAAGAGGCTCTTAAATGCACATGCTGCTCTTCAGGGTCTGCTCCAAAGTTCTGTGGGGCACAGTACATGATGTGTGACAAAGTAAGTCAAATGTATATGCCCAAGATGCATCACGTGAAACTTCAGGTCAAAACATGCCTCTGCTTTCCTCCTTGAAATCACAGAAAATCCCAAATAGACCTAAATTCAGTGTTATGCTGGAAAACACCAAAGTGTTCTACAGTTCTGCAACAGACATCACCTTGATTGTAATTACATAAATCAAAATAAGGTTCTAATCAAATGGTCCTTTATGATGCCTGTAAGCACGATGCTAACAATTGCACAGCACTGCTAAATGTAAACAGTAATCTTCCTGATTATAATGACAGGTTCCAGTGTGATGATACCTTTTTTTTTTTTTTCTTTAACAGATGTTATGTTACACTCTTCTGTGTATCTCATATGAGAAAAAATTAGTTGAGAGTTCTCACCCTGTGTATTGCTGGACCCTAGCAGTAGCTTGTTAGAGTGTGTTGCTTTGGAAAGTCCTTTGCCTTCTGTCGGGAAGATGGGGCACAAACAGTAGAAGCAATGTGTATAAAGTTACAGATTAACTGAATGCATCAGGTTGGAAGAGAATCTCAAAGGTCATCCTGTCCAGCCCCACTGCAGTGAGCAGGGACACCTTCAACTAGATCAGGTTGCACAGGGATACACCAACTTTGATCTTGATTGCCTGTCTCCAAGGATGGGGTCTTAACCACATCTCTGGGCAACCTGTTTCATTATTTCACCACTCTTGCTGTGAAGAACTTCCTCCTTAGATATCTAACCTAAATCTACCCTGCTCCAGTTTAAAACCCTTATCCTCTGTCCTTATGCAGGCCCTTCTAAACAGTCCCTCTCCAGTCTTCCTGAAAGTCCCCTTCAGATGCAGAAATGTAGTTATAGAGCTTCTCTGGAGCCTCTTATCTTCCCCTAGCCTGCACTGATATAGAGAACTGGCCCAACTTAGGTGCAGGACCTTGCATTTTGCCTTATTGAACCTCATGAGATTCTCCTTGGCCCACTTGTCCAGCCTGTCCAGGCATCCCATCCTTCAGTCTTACCAGTTGCAGCTGAAAGTGGAATATACTTAATAATTGGAATAGCCTGAGAACCTTGGATTAAAAAAATCCAAAGAAAAACACTACTTTGAGGTTACAGAAGCCAAATTTCTTCTTGGTGGTTTGTGGTGTAGCATCATGCTGGCTTGCTTTTTCTCCATCTTGTGTCCTGTGCCCCAGGGGGAGTAAAAATGATAGTGGGTGTCTCAAGTAGATGGTCTGGTAAATGGAGAATGATTTCCACTTAAAAAAAGTAACTCTCACCATGTTTCTTCAGATGGGACCATCATTTTGGATTAGCCTTCTGTATTTCATACTAACTTGCTCACAGAAAACAACCCTTCTGTAAATAAATTGAGATTGGTTTGTGCTTTTGTTTTGTTCTACTGTATTAATTTATGGAAAAAAACCCATTGCCTCAGTGCTAAACGTGCTGCCACATAGTCACTTTACATGTAATCAAATCACTCCCCATCTGATGTGAGCCCATCAGCCTGAAAAATCACATTTTGGTGGTGGTGAGAAAGCAACATGGAAAAAAGGGTCTGCTTTGTTCTGAAGGATGACTCTCTGAGAGTGAAGCCTGTTAAGTGTATGAAAATCAGAGAGGCAAGGAGAGATTTTGTATTTGGTTCCCACTAGAACAGATTTTGTACCTTGTTAATATTTCTCTGGTCAAGGAAGAAAAAGCTTTTCTTAACAGCATTTCAGGAAAATGCCTTCTGGCATGGTAAGTCAAAGCGAGCTGTACCACTGGCTTGATCAGAGTGCTACTTATGGCCAGAATATGAAAGGCATAAGAGTAATGCAGAAAAGAGCAGCATGCAGATATGTTTTATGACCCCTACAAAGTGCCCTATATGCTTGTATGCACCATGATTTTCCATGCTATTTTGCACCCTCAGTAGTTTGCAGATGACAGCAAACTGGAGAGCTCCGTGGATCTGCTAGAGAGTAGGGAGGCTTTGCAGCAGGACCTGGACAGATTAGACCAACATTCCAAGGCTAACTCTATGAAGTTCAACAAGGCCAAGTGCCAGGTCTTCCACCTGGGTCACTACAACCCCGTGGTAAGCTGTGACTTGGAGAGAAACCTGGGGGTGTTTGTTGACAGTTGACTGAAGACGAGTCAGCAGTGTGGCCAAGAAAGCCAATAGCATATGGGATATTAGAAAAAAATGTGTTTCCTGGAAGAGTGGTCTGGCATTGGAATAGGCTGTCCAGGGAGGTGGTGGAGTCACCGTCCCTGGATGTCCCATATGGACATGGCACTTTGGGAGATGGTTTAATGGCTGTGGTGATCTTAGTTTGATGGTTGGACTTCATGCTTTTAGAGATCTTTTCCAACCAATGCAGTTCTGTGATTCTGTCCAGATATGTGCCTGATCCTATCCAACATGAATAGGAAATAAGTGATAAGGTTTATAGGATATAGATATTGATAAGGTATATGGGATATATGTATTGATAAGGTATATAGGATATATTAGTGGTTTGTGTTTGTTTGGAGCCAGTATTTTGACTTGGTATTACCCAATCTGATTTCTAGATACAGTTAATGGAGCTATTTAAATGAGAGCCTGGAGGATTAGCTAACAGAGGAACACTCTGCTCACTCCTCTCCTGTTTAAAGGGGAAAAAACTTTCAATAAAATGTGTGAGCATATTTTTAACAGGCTCAGCCTCTGACACCATTTGAACTGGTGATGACCCTCCTGATTAATGAAGAATTTTAGCAGCCCACTTTTGGATGGGTGATTGAAATGAAACAACAGCTTACAGGAGTGCTTTTGGGTCCCTGGGACACAACAGGTCTCTATTTCACAGACAGATTAGTGGAAGCACCAATCCAAGTCATACCTAAAATGTCAAAAAAAAGAAAGAGTTTTTAGTGAACCTGTGACCTATCTCTCCAGGTCCTGCTATTCTAGCTCCAAACAATAAGGGATGCTGTGATCAGAGCCTCTTTATTTCACTGCCACTTAGGCCAGCATGTTGTATCCCTCTAAACACACAGGAAATTCTAGCATGTCCATCCTTGTGTCTTCCAGGTTGATTGGCGAGATTGAGACAGTTTTGTGATTAGAACTAGAGCTATTTAAAATTCCACACCACCAATATGTGGCTACATTTATTTGACTGATTCTGTAATTAAATGGATTTACATGGATTACAGACAAATCACTTTGTGAAGTGACAAGGAAATGGCCAGTTAAAGCTGAATTATATCACAACCTCCGTGGTATGTTATGAGCTTCTTTGTGAAACCCAGAGACCAATTAAGATTTAAAAAGTGGTGTTGACAGCAATTGGGTTTTTCTAGCATTTGTAACTGCTCAATGCCTTGCCACTTAAAAATCTCTCTTTGTTTAGGTGCCTAATTGAATTTTACAAATTCATAGAGTCACAGAATGGTTTGGGTTGCAAGAGATCTTAAAGATCATCTAACTCCAACAACACTGTCATGACCAGAGACACCTTTCACTAGAACAGAGTGCTCAAGGCCTCATCAAACCTGGCCTTGAACACCTCCAAGGAGGAGCATCCAACAGCCTCCCTGGGAAACCTGTTCCTGCATCTCACCACTCTCACTATAAAGAATTTCTTCTTAATATCTAGTCTAAATCTACCCTGCTCAAGATTCAATCAATTCCTTCTCATCATATTACTACAAACCCTTGTAGAAAGTCCTTTCCCAGCTTTCTTGTAGGACCCAAGGACCCGGAAGGCCACTCTAAAGTCTCCTTGCAGCCTTCCCTTCTCCAGGCTGAGCAGCTCCAACTCTTACAGCCTGTCCCTATAGACGAGGTGCTGTAGCCCTCTGATCATCTTCATGGCCCTCCTCTGGACTCACTCTAGCAGTTCAATGTCCTCTTTATGCTGGGGGTACCAGAACTGGATGCAGTACTCCAGGTGGGGTCTCATGAGTGCAGAGTAGAGGAGGAGAATCACCTTGCTCCTCCTGTTGGTGACACTTGCAATTTGAGAGTCTACACCTGGGCACATATTTCTGATAATAAACAACCAACATTTAAGAAAGATTTATATTAAATAGAAAAGAGTGGAGCTTGAGGTTAAAGGTGGCTCAAGAAAATAAGTACAGTAGAAACTGTAGAGTAAGCTAAGAGTAAACAGTGTTTTTAAGCAGGTCTAGATTACTAATACTGGAATATAATGCATGCAAGTTTTAGATATGTTTTATAATTTTTGGGGTTTTTTTTGGGAGAGGAATAACAAAATATATACTATTGAATAAATGGATTTAACTCCAGATAGGCTTGGAATGATGAGTGCAGTAAAATCCTGTTTTATTTTTGTCATCTATGCAGCAAGAGTTGATTCAGAGCATATTTGTCCTCCCTGTCTCTGGAGAGCTGCCTAAGAGGACATGTTCTTTCTCCTAGATGTGTCTGAAATATATATATTTTGCAACATGGGCACTTTTTCACAGAGTTGTTTCGAACTCTTGAAGAGTTTCACTGGTTGGTCAGATTGGGGAAAATCATGATGTAGAGAAATTCAGTGATAGAAAACAGATCTGCAGGAAGATTAAGGGCTTGAGAGGCACAGCTGTTTGCTGTATTGATAACCAAAAAGCTTTTAATTCCTGGATTTAAACAGGATAAGCAAGCTATACCTGTTCCAGAAGATGCTTTTTTCCCCTCTCAGTGTGTGAAAGAGAAACACAATTTCACAGGGCTGAAAATGAAAATACTCTTATTATTGACAGTTTACATTTCATTATTGTGTATTTATACTTTGACTCAATTTGCTATCTTGGCAGAACAGCTGAAAGGCTCATGTAAGGCAGGAGGGAGCAGATTTTAATCTGAAACTGTATCTTGAGGTGTTTTAGCCTTTTACACATTGATCACCATAAAAAGCAGTCTGGGCACTGATGTACTCTGCTGTGTCACAAAAGCTGGCTGTGGCTGAGGGAGATGCTGCTACTCACGGTGCTTGCAACTGTTTGCACAGCTCACACAATCACAGAATGTTAGGGGTTGGATGTGACCTTGAAAAATCATCTAGTCTTAACCTCCTGCCAGAGCACAATCACACAGGAATGCATCCAGGTAGGCTTTGGTTATCTCCAGAGAAGGAGACTCCCCAAGTCCCCTGGGAAGCCTGTTCCAGTGTTCCATCACCCTCACAATGAAAAAAAAAAAATCTTCTCATGTTTACATGGAACTTCCTATGCCTCAGCTTCCACCCATTGTCCTGTGCCTTGTCATTGGGCATCACTGAGCAAAGCCTGGATCCAGCCTCTCAGCACTCACCCTGCACATGTTTATAAACATTAATTAGGTCACTCCTTAGTCTCATCTTCTCCAAATCAAAGAGATCCATCTTGTAGGGTTTGTTCAGTTGTACAGCTCAGGTCTGCCTCTGGTCACTAGTCAGTGGGCAGGTAACTTAAATGGGAATTGCAAATTTTGTCTGTGGTGAAACCTGGGAAAAACACAGAATAATGTTACCTACCACTTTTGTTTTTCATCATCTGCTTGAGGCATCTCACTTCTGTGAGCCACCTAGGGTATGCACCAAGATTTGATACATGTGCTTCTCATGCTTCACCAAGACAAGTTCTTCTGTTTTAGTTAAATACTTCAATTATGACATGGGAAAATAATCATATCAAAAGAAAATAGTTTCCTTGGGGGTTCTTTCTGCAGCTGCCAAATACTTTGTAAGGCATCGCTTGGAGTGCAGTGCCAGGATAATGTATAGAACTAATAAATGGGCAGGATGGAGCTGGAAAAGAGAGTATTGGGTTTTAAAAGAACATCTGTCTTACCACATTCTGATTTCAAAGTTAATCTCTTTGTTAAGACCTGGCCAGTACGGTCAGATTTATGCAGGGCAATTAAGAAAGCAAAATAGTTCAAGTGGTTGACTTAATTAGCATGCTAGGTTCTTCTGTACATTTTTCTACAGCTGTTGAGATAGCTTAGGATCCTTTGGCTCCATTCTTAGAAATGGGAAAAGAACTTAGCTTTTATGGACTTAACAGCCTTGCACATCATTTCAAGCTCATAATCATTTGACTTACAAAAGTGGTACATAAACTCCTAAGTGCTTATGAAAATTTGATAATTCTCACTGAAAGTCAACAGGAATTAGAATCTCAAATGGCAAAGTAACTTCTGAATATGATAGGTTACTACTTCATCTGTTCAGGAAGCTATATCTTATTTATCAACCTGGTTTCACACTAAGATCAGAAGCTGTGGTTTTTCTCTTGGAGAACTAGTCAGACCAGCCCTCAGCTCTCGCAAGGTTTCACATCTGAGGATGAAAGGTGAACAGGCAGTCAAAATCTGCTTCTTATTTTCAGTGCAATCTTATTTCAGTCAAAGCAAGAGAGTGCATCTGTCAAGTATTTTCTCAGATCACAGGCTCTTTAGGACCAATGGGCCTCTGTCAACCAGCAAAAAGTTCTTTATCGTTACTGTTGTAATCAAACCCAAACCATAATGTTCATTATGGTTTTAAGACCACTTCTCACTGTATCATGCAAGTTCAGACTCAGCTGTTTTGAGTGGGATTTTGTGGCAGTTTGTGAAAGAAGAGCTTTCTTCATATCCAGAGAGTACCAAGTGAAACACTGATTACAGGTGGAGAATCTTCAAGTGCATACACACAGAGAAGATTTTTCTGAGCATGTTAATGATGCCGACTCTGTTTTGGGTTGGAAGTGACCTAAAAAAATAATCTACTTCCAATCCCCCTGTCGTGGGCAGGGACAACTTCTACTGGAACAGAGTGCTCAAGGTTTCATCTAACCTGGCCTTGAACACTGCCAGGGAGAGGGCATCCATGATCTCCCTGGGCAACTTATCCAAACATTTCACCACTCTTACGGTAAAGAATTTATTCTTTATATCCAGTCTAGTTCTGCCTTCTTCCAGCTCAAAGCTATTCCCTCTCATGCTATGATTATAATGCTTCACAAGGGAGAGCACAGTCAGGGGGCTTGGGAATGCTAATGATTAATGTGAGCATTTTTGTTATTTGTATTTTAGTATTTTGTTATTTTATTCTTTGATTCCAATGGCAGCTCTCAAGTGTCACAGGTCAGAGTGGGCTCAGTCTGGCTGGTCACACTTGCCAGGGGATGCCTCCATGACTATGCAGAGCATGCAAGCTGGAGAACAGGAGATTCCATGTGAAAACCTGTCCACTGTGAGAGTGACAGAGCACTGGAACAGGCTGTCCAGAAAGGTTGTGGAGTCTCCTTCTCTGGAGGCGTTCAAAACCCACCTGGAAATGTTAACGTGTGACCTACTCTAGGCGATCCTGCTCTGGCAAGGGGTTTGGACTCAATGATCTTTTGAGGTCTTTTCCAAGCCCTAGCATGCTGCCTGTGTGCTACTTTTCTGTTCTGCCCTGCCTGGAGTGTTAGTGTTCTGTTGCTGCTGTCCAGAGCAAGGGACTAGGGGTATAAATATGGAGAATGGCAAAGAAGAGGCCAGAGGTCAGGACAAACCAGTGGAATGCAAAGAATGAGGTGTCCCACCTCACCTAATATTTTTTTTCTTCCATTTTCTTTAGTGATGCAAGTTAAAGCTGAGGATACCACTCCTCTGCCCTCTAAAGTTTTAAGGGTCATCTGGTATTTTTCCTTGTTGCTCTTGGAATGCTCTAGTTAGTACATTTATTGTGTCTTTGTAATCAAAGCCAAAGAGAGGTAGGAAGATATCTGCCTGGACACAATCCAGACTTGAATTAATAACATTCTTCTTCTGCACTGTTGCCCATGGTGAACTCCATTAAAGGGTAGCATAGCATAAAACTTTTCTTAATGCTCATTTGGGGATCCCTGTATCTCAGCAGCAGGTGAAGAAGCTAATCAAATGTTTGCCATGATTGGGGAAGAAAGAGAGAGCAAGACTGAAAATGTCACTATGCCTCCATGTAGATCTATGATTCACAGATGCTTTGATTATTGTGTGCTGTTCCCCTCATTTTTAAAGCACATATTAAAGTTGGAAAAGGTTCAGAGAAGGGCAGCAAGTATGAAAGTGTTACCATAGATATGGAATAGCTTCTGTGCAAGGAGTGACTCAGGTGACCGTGTCTGTTGAGCCTGGAAGAGGGGAGAGGTGGGTGCACAGTGTCTGTACCTCTGGGGCACCCAGGTGAGCTTCCAGTTCACTGCTTGTGAGATGTGAAGCCAAAATCTGCTTCACCCCTAGACGAAGTAGGTGCTGTGGCAGCTGCAATACAGTTCCTGTGTTTGCAGAATTCCTGAAAATTGCAAGGTCTCCTGTTGCTATAACTTGTTCTTTGGCTACTTGGACAGTGGGGTTATGAATATGAATCGTAGAGATGTCTAGCAGCAACATGCCCATTTGCCTTTTTTTTTTTCCATTTTCAGCTGCCAAGTTACTTTTCTTTACTCTTTTGAATTGTGCTGATAAATCCCCACAAGAACTTACACCTGTGTGTGGCTAGTGTAAACAGAAAGGAAGATCAGTGAGGTGAAACATAAGGTCAACAGAGACAGAGGTGTTTTTTTTTTCCTGCATCTTACAGATTATTATTGTCTCTGGGTCACAAGGGAGATCAGTTGATGCTGTGATCAGCAGTGAGCTTTTCATTGTGCTCCATTACCAGTCACAGCAAAGACTTTCTTGCTTCTTTCTCTTATCATCATCTGCATTTTCCAGCCTACAGCTTGGGCTGTTTGAATTTCCAAAGGTTCATGACTGCTTCTACAGCACAGCCTGCCTCTCAGAAGTGCTGTGGCTTAGCAGCTGCTTTGAACTTCAGTTGCAAGTTTTGCTGCCTGTCCTTTCTGAAATACTATCACTCTACAGAAGTTATGATGCCTTCTGTCACTACAGCATGCTATTATTTGTTAAACAGTATTTCCCCCACAGGGAATATATCATAGAATTAGTCAGGTTGGAAAAGACCTTTGAGATCATCAAGTCCAACCTATATGTAGAAGTTACCCAGAAACCTACATTTCATGAGGCAGCAAATACTATTGGTTGCTTCACTGGTCTGGTTGTAGGGTGCTGGTCTTGCATCTATTCAGGTGCATGTTATAAACTTGAGAAATGTGTCTCAAATTTCTCTGTTTAAAAGATATATCTGTATTCTGAAGAAAGTAAGGGCAAATGGCTCTATAAAAATAAACGTATAGCATGGAAAAGGATGAATGCTTCCCCCTGCAACAGCTGTGGAGTGCTGTGCAGATAGGGTAAATCCTGCTCTCATAGTCCATAGCCTTTGGGACTGTTGTATAGTGTGGCTGTCAGGATCTGCTACAGGGCTCAGTTCTGTGCTTGGATCCCTCTCCACTTTGCTATAGTCAGGTAACTGTTGAACCATCTTGGAGAGCAGAGTCCAACAAGAAGAAGCAGGTAGCCTGATGCTGTCCTGCTGGTCCCTATTATCTGAGTAACAACTCATCTTAGGGACACCACACACCTGCCATGAGGCAAAAACAGTAGCCTATATCATCCTGTGCCCCTCTTATTTTTCTTTTGACAGAGCAGTTATCTATCCTGTCTAGAATACGTAGCTTTTGCCCTGATTAATAAATATCCAGAGAAGCCACCTGAAAATTGAGGGGAAAAATCTATTTCCCCTTCCACTTCCTCACCTGCATCCCTGCTGCTTTACAGCTTAATTGAGCAGCAACCTGTCCTTCTCCTTCCCCAACTCTCCCTGGGTAGCTGCAAGGTCCTCTCTCTTCTCAGCATATGAGTAAAACATTACGGCCTTATGGTGCAATAAAACCTGCCTTGTTGTGCTTTTAAAATATTCTCTTTATGTATCTATGCCATGTGGCACTAGTAATTTGAATTATATCTTTAATATTATGAAATTAAAATGTGGTGTTTTAAAATTCTTTTGTTTGTGGTGTTTCCTCCCCTCCCCCCTCATTGATTGACTTCAGATTACTGCTAGGAAATATTACAGCAAGTATTTTATTATTCAAGATGGTGCTGATGTAGGAGTTTCCTGACTCCTCATCTTTCCTCATTCCTCTGACACTCAAAGAATTTCTTGCCTGCTGTTAGTGCGAGATATCTTAAAGAATTACTGCTGCAACATATTAGATTGTACACATGTATTATTGTAAAGCAGTGATATTTTTTGGGTCAATAACTTTGGATCAACAACTTGACTCGTGATCCCTGTCAGAGAGGGTGAGTCTGTGCTTTTAGGCTTTGAGATGCTGAACATCTTCATTCAGGAGGAAAGTTTTTTCCCAAACAAAACAAAAATATATTCAAATTACAGAAGTGCCTTCCTCTTTTTCCTATTCGAGCTAATATGAGATTTTTGAATGCAGTCTAATGGGAAGAAAATGAGCAGGCTGCCATATGGCTAGACAGGCTTTTGCAGCCATCTAGTTTGATATCTATGGAAGAGTGGTAAGTTTCTGAAAGGAAATGTCTTGTGTATATCTCTATTGAAAACCTTTCATCTTGGATGTGATGAAGAAATAGGTGGGTTTCTCAGGATGTCCCTATCAACAAAAGGAAACCATGCCTTGTCATGTAAAGGATATGCTGACCCAAAAGCCTTAGCCCCTCATTGAGAGCAGGATGATGAATCTGGTGGACAGCTGAGATACATTAATCACAGTCTCTCATTAAAATAAGGTGGAATCTCCTCTGCTTCCTGAATGCCAGGACCATATATGTTTTGAGCAGTTTGGGTTAGACTATTTTGATCTTTGGCTGAAAAATGCACTTTTTCATGGCAGAAATCATCTTTCTTCTGCTTTCCAAATTTTATCACCAGCTCCACTTCTCTTTATGTGTGTCTCAGTTAGGACAAGAAGCAGAGAAAGGCCTCCTGATCTTATAAGTCAATGAAAACATCGTGTTGTTGTAAGGACATTTAAGTTTCACTCATTTATCGTTCTCTTACACCAAATAATCACATTATTTGGTCAGCTATTCCCTGTAGTTTGCTTGTCCCAGCTTCTTTGTTATCCCTCCCCTGTTTCATGAGTCCTAAAAGTAGCTATAGCTTGTCCTGTGTCTTTTCAGGGACTCTTTAATCCAACTTTGACCCAGATAGCATAAGATTTAAGTAGGAGATCCAGTTTCAAAAGCAACCTCAATTAGTAAAGGTCCAGGTTACTCATCTACCAACATGTGGGGAGGATGGATCCTGAGGAGACATTTGTAGAGCTGCAGAAATGTGATGATGCTGTGCAGGTTTAGCCTGACTTCTTAGGGTCTTCCAAAAGGTTCTTTGTGCTGCTTTGAATACTGTAAACATATATGTGAAAAGGCAGGTTTTGACCCTAAATATCTAAAGGACACTTGCTAAAGGAATGATGTGAAGCCTTTTGGAAATACACACGTGTGCCAACATGTGAGGGACAAAGCAAGGCAGCTGGTGGTCAGGCTGGGCTGGGCCTTTCCTTTCTTTTGAAGTCTCTCAGCCATGATAGCTTTGAAGGAAGATTTCCAGATCCCTGTATTAAAGCTATGGCAGAAGCAATCAGAGCAGTCAGTGCAGAGTGCAGGCCTTGCACTGTATGCACTTTTCAAGTTGTGGCTTTTATTAGTGGTAGACCGTGACAGCACTTGGACTGACAATTTTGTTTGTTTGTTTGTTTTGTTTTGCATGCTGTAGAAATGTTTAAACCGAGGTCAGGTAAACAAGAGAAGTGCCATGATGGTTTGGTGGGACCAGGTCCAATTTGATAAGAAGAATGAAATGACTCAGCATGTGCTGAGCTTTATTGCCACTCAGTGCAGTATTATTTCAGTTGTGTCAATGTTTCCATTCTAAATACCTTTTCTCAAGGGAACTTGCCTGCACATCTCATTTGGGGCTGGAAAATTCCATTCAGAGAATGCTATTAATTATTTAAAAATACACATTTGCTTTTTAGGTCAAGATTTTCAAAGTTGTGAGTTGCAATCTTTGGTATGAGACAGTTCAGAGACCTGATTTTTCAGGTGGTCGCTGGAGGTAGGCAAATATTATATAATATATATTATAATCCTCTCTTTCTGCCTATCCCATTCCCAGATACACTTGCTCTAGTTAAACTTTTGAAATATTAAAATCTGCATTCTATTTGTTTCTTTTCTTCCTCTCTTATTTTTGATGATGACCAGAAGCTCTAGGTGGGTGATTTGATTTGTTTCTCCTGAAGAAATGAAAGACCTAAAACCAGAATGTGGCCTGGAGTAATACTTGAACTTCTCATATAGTAAGGAGACGGAGTTCACTCCTGTGGCCCTGCTGCTATTTGCCATGTCTGGCTAACTATCCTAAGGCAATACTACCTGTTTTAGAATCAGTCAGGGTTGGAAGTGACCACAAGGATTATCTAGTTGCAACCCTCATGCCATGGGCAGGGACTCCCTACCCTAGATCAGGCTGTCCAGAGACTCATCCAGCCTGGCCTTAAAAACTCCCAGGGGTGTGGCCCCAACCACCTCCCTGGGCAACCCTTTCCAGGCTCTCACCACTCATGGTTTTGCTAGAGAGATCTACCAACTGCTGTGTACTCTTGATGCAAGCTCTCCTGCAGAAGGTCAGGGTCTCTTGAGCAGGTTAGCCAAGGCTTGTGCTGTTCTTCCAGTACTCTGTGTGCACATACTTGCAAAGCGGTGACTGCCCCCTCCCCAGCACTGCCAGTGCTGGAATTTTGTACTTTCTCACCCATTTATGTTCCATAATGAAAGGACAAGCCAAAGCTCAGAAGTAAGGAGGTGAATTGCATAAGCAGTTGTTTTAGGCAGCACAGCAGGTAGCCTTGCAGTTGGCAGGCACTGCTGAATACCAGTATCTGGTGAAACCATTACAGCTGGTTGGGTTACCACACCATGTGTAACTGGAGGATCATTTTGCTGGCTGTTGGTGAGCAGGAGAGCCTGTGGCAGACAGTGGCACCGTGGGATAAACTACAAAGAACCCAGTGTGACATGTGTTGCATATTTTACCCAAGCAGGTGAGAAAGGCCGTAGCCTTAAACCATCACAAACAGCACATGCAGTGGCTCTTTGTGTGCAGCAGCAGAAGATTAGCAGATGTCCTCAATCTATGAAACACATTGAAAATTCAGCAATGGCTCTATGTGCTTTTACAAAGACAATACTGTGCCTGATAAAGAGTCTATTTGCCCTAAATCTTTGCATTTGTTTAAAAGAAAGTGCTAGAAGAGTCATCAGCCAATCTTCTCATGAGCAGGCCCATACGCAAATTCAACATTCTAGAAGGAGCTAAAGCTCCTCTTTGAGGTAGCTGTAAAAGAAGTGTATGCAGCTTGACAGATAACTCGGCAGGATGCTACTCTGCAGTGAGCCCTGAAACCAGAGTTGTAAGATGCATGCTTGCTGTGAACCTGAGGCCAGAGCACTGACACACAGCTCTCCCCCACCATTCTGGGGTTTATGGCTTTAACAGGCTACTCTGAAGCTAGCAGTGAGCTTTTGTCAGTTCTGATGATAAAAATAACACATGTGTTTTCAGTGTGCCTTCCTTGTCTCCCGTGTGCATTCTGGAAATTTATCTGTAGCAGTATCCTTTGAGAATTGTGGTTGGGCAGCATTTTGAGGCTACTGAAAACAGAAGATGATGGCTAATGTATGATGTTTTTCTTGGGCAGTGGCTGAACTGGCTTGCTGTCTTTTCCAGATCTGATGCTTCTTGTGCTTCAGTATAATATCTAGCAGATAGGAAATGCACTTTACTGGTCATTATGAGAAATACAGTGCACTGTTTTTCCTAAGCATTGTGTCAGTGAAGTGCAGCGTATTGCTCTTTGGAATGGTAAGATGTTCAGGAGGCATTTGAGATCAGACTTGATGTGGCCCTGGGCAGATCCAACCTCTACTTGGAGGTGTCTTTTCTCACTGCAGGGGGGTTGGACAAACTGACCTTTGAGAGTCCCTTCCAACCCAAGACAATCTGTGAATCTGTAAGAGGCTGATGGTTTAAACTTGTTTCACCTTGAGCCAACAAGAAGCACGAACCAAGACAGCTGATCTAAACCCAGGCATAAGGGAAGAGGTTTAAAGTCTGCTCTGAGCAGACAGGAAATGAAACTATATGCTGGGAGCATGTCAGTGCCCCAAGAACTTCTGAGATCAAGACCATGCCCTTCTTCTGCTTGTGTTACAGGGCTCAGCCACACAAGATGGTGAAGAACAGTATGAGATAATGTGGTTACTATATAGAGTATAGTGGTTGCTGAAATAATGTGGTTACTATGTAGAGTACTATGCTTGCTAGAGTTTATTCTCTCAAACAGCAAAATCTTCTGAAGCAGAATCATGAAGCTAACACTGCATAAGCTCTTCTGATCTTGTCTCCCTGAAATTGAGAAGTAGCTTTTCTCATTTTGACTTGCAGTCCACACACTGCACTTTCAAAGTTATTTCTAAGAATAATTAGCTATATATAGGTGGCAACTCTGTGATTTTTTTTTTTTCCTCTGAAATAAGAACTGCTTTTGGGATTGGAAGGATGAGACTCTGACATTTTACTTCAAGGACATTCCACTCTCGGTTTTTCCGGATGTAACCCAATGCACTTAGGGTTGGAGAAATTTATATTTACCTTTGGTGCCAGAGCTTTGGTTAGTCAATACAGGTTTCAAATTGCTTCACTTGTGCAAACGTTCAGCAGGACTTGATGATTCATCATGGGGGACCTGAGCATCTCCCCTATGTAGAGAGACCTGGAACTGTTGAGTCTGGAGAAGACTGAGAGGAGTTCTCCAAATCTATAAATATTTGAGGGGTGGGTGTCAAGTGGATGGAGCCAATCTCTTTTCAGTGGTCTGCAGCAATAAGACAACAAGCTTGAACATAGAAAGTTTCACCTTAACATGAGGGGACACTTCTTTACAGTAAGGGTCACAGAGCACTGGAACAGGCTGCCCAGAGAGGTTGTGGAGTCTCCTTCTCTGGAGACTTTCAAAAGCTGCCTGGATATGTTACTGTGTGAACTACACTGGGTGATCCTGCTGTTGTCAGGGAGGTTAAACTTGGTGATCTCTGAAGGTCCCTTCCAACCTCTAATATTCTGTGATTCTGTAATTGTGACATTTTGATTTTGTGTTTTATTCAGCAAAGTTATAAAAAATGGTCAGCTGCTTGGTGATTTTTTTCTTCCAATGACCAGTTTGGGATTAATACCATAAGATGACAAGAAAGAGTCTTGTTACATTATAAAGCACATAAAGAGTATAAGATGTCTTGGTGAAGCTAGACCCACGTTTGCATTGAGACTTGTCAGCAATTGTTATATAATTTGCCGCTTAAATGAGCGCATTAATCAAGACACTAACATGGTTCTTGTGGTACGAGGGTGAATTGATTTAAACGATGCTATTCCTATCATAGCCTCAAACTGCGTCAGGGGAGCTTTAAATTAGATGTTAGGGAAAAAAACTTTATGGAAATTGTGGTCAGGCATTGGAACAGGCTGCCCAGGGAGGAGGATGGTGCAGTCACCATCCCTGAAAGTGTTCAAGAAATGTGTGGACATGGTGGACTTTGGGATGTGGTTTTTAATGGCCATTGTGCTATTTAGTTGGTATCAATCTTAGAGGTCTTTTCCAACCAAAACAATACTATGATTCTATTGCAACCTGTAAGAACCCAAAGGGAGGAACACTATGCAGTAGAAAGCAGATGGTGGAATCAGCACCAAGAGGCTTCTAGTTTCAGTATTTAAGAGATTTGCATGGTGTTGGCCACTAGGAGTTTTGTCCTTAGAACATGTAGGTTTTTGAAGCAAGGAACAGATATCAGCAGAACTCAAGACAACTTTAGCTGAGACTATTGTGCCACACTAAGGTCTCCATGCTGTCACTTGCTGCAGCAACCCAGCATCTTCACGATGCTGATAGAGATGTAGCTCCTTACAGAAAGCTTTGCCAAAGCAAAGCAATAGGGGAAGCAATCACTGAGCCTGTGTACTGAGCTGGCTTTATAAACCAAGACGAAGAGTTGAACATGAAGTATTTTTTATTCTCTTCACCAGAAGCTGGGTGGGAGGTAATACTGTGTGGGATCGCTGCCTGAAGCAATGGTGTGGGAAGTTTTTGATTTCACAGAACCACACAGAAAACCTCCAGGTGGAAGAGGGCTCAAAGATCACCCAGTCCAACCTTTGACCCAGCACTGAAAGGTCAATGCTAATCCATGTCCTAAGCACCAGATCCACACGCCTCCAGGAATGGTGACTCCATCACTGCTCTGGGCAGACTATTCCAATGTTTGATGACCCTCTCTGTGAAGAAATATATCCTATCATCCAGCCTGAACCTTTCCTGGTGCAGCTTGAAACCTGTTCTTCTCGTCCTGTCACTTGCCACGAAGGAGAAGAGTCTGGCCCCCTCCTCACTCCAGTCTCCCTCCAGGCAGTTGTAGAGAGCAATGAGGTCTCCTCTTCTCCAGCCTGAACAACCCCAGCTTTCTCAGGCCATGTGCTCCAGGCCCTTCATGAGCCTGTGACCTGCAGAGAAAAGGCCTCTGTGTCTAGAAGGTAGGGGTTCTGTGCTTTTGACTTGCCAGGTGGAGGGGGTAGCTAACTTCCCTAGAGAGCTGGGATCTCTGGGGTTGCCACTCATGCACTTGCAATTTCAGTATACAGGAGAGGTTTTAAGGAGAGAATAAAGAAACCCTAAAGAAGTGTCTGCAGGGAGCAAAGTGGTCTGAGTACCCCAAGAAAGGCTAAAGCAGCCACATGCATGATACCAAATGCTCAAGTGTAAGTGAAACTAATCTAGAAGGCAATTGGGAACAGCAGACTTCCTGATCTTGTAATTCAAGAGTAAAAACAGCAGAAAGGGTAGGCAGAAAAATGTGGGTACCAGTGTGAGAGGTGTGGGAAATGATACAATTTTATTTGAAAAGCTGGAAGAATGCCTCAGGGAAAGTAGCAGAAAGCAGCAGGATATCTTCCAGTGCTGCACAGCCCTCAGAGCACTAATAAGCATCAACCGTGGGCTAAGGAGGTGTTGGCCAACCTCAGGGGCCACGAGGATGGAGAAGCAGCGCTGCTACATGAAGCACCTCCCACAGAGACTTTTGTGAAGAGCACCCCCCCAGGGCTCCAGGGGGAAAGTCTATTAAGAAGAGCTAGGGAAATCTTGAATTTGTGAAGATTTCCAAGTGGCTGAATCTATTGAGTGTTCTCTTCCCCTCCCCTTTAATGACAGGAAAGAGGCAGGTTATTTTGGCATGTTCCTGTCAGAAGATTTTGATAGACACAATTTAAATCTCCGAAGGTGGGAGTAAAGTGAAGGGAGATTAGAAAAACGAGCTGGGAATTAATTCTGGGTTCTGATTCCATTTCTGCCACGGGCTTTTCTATGTGACCATGAATGAATAATTTTATATGTAATTTCCATTGAAATAAATCAGGAAATCCAGACCCTCATTGCTCATAATGAATGATGAAGCTGATGCTGTCGTTACACACTGTTTAGCTTAGCCATGCCTCGGGGCAGACAGGGACCATCTCACAGAACATGTTTGTCAAGGGCACACTTACATGCTTTTATAGTGCCCTGCATGTGGTCTGGAGGCAGGAGAATATGCTGCAGCAACAGCAAAAGACTCTTTATTGTTAATAAAAAGGGATTCTACTGCAACAAAAAATTTAATTACAGATTAAATTGGTCTTAGTGGAGGAAGAGTGCCTGTATTTTATACATTTTACTCATCTAGCCCCCCCTCCTAGAAATACAGCTTGTTTGCTCCTAACTTTTTTCCCCAGAAGATTGTCAAATACAATGAATTAACTCAGATTAGACTCAGCCAGCTGGAAGTTAAGGAATGAAGCTTTATAGTCACAGCTTATCACAATATACAAGCAGATATTTACAATATATTACAAATATTTACAATTACATACAAGTTAAAAGTAATACAGAAACACAATACCCCTCCCAGAAATCAGAGTCCCCAGGAGGAGCTCCCAACCACCCTTCAAGCTTCTCTCCACCTCCCACCCTTATCCCAGAATCTGCCTTATGTGCAAGGTGAATTGGAAGGATCAGCAGGGGAGTTAGAAGCAGAACGATTAGTTGGGTTACACAGATCCAAGCAGAAGCCAGGAAGAGACAGACACTGAGAGGCTCCAACAGACCGACCTCAGACTCTCTCATCTCTGTTTATGTCCTTGTTTTTATACATCTCAGTAAACCTGAGTGGACATCACCATTGTTTTCACAGCCTATAACTGATTTTTTTCTCATTAAAATATCCCAATTAGCCTCAAACCAGCACAGTCATGGAAGCGATGTTTTTAGTGATGTGCTTAGAACAGATATTGTAAAATTTTATTACTTAGTGAGGTGCTGCTAGTGGAAAAGCTGATAAATGTTCATTTTTCTTTCATAGGGATATGTTGGCTATATCTATCTTCATAATACTGTTGAACTTGGAGCTTCTGGTTGGCAGCCATCAAAACATGAGGCAGCTGAGCACCACTCTCAGGTGGCCAAGTAGGCCAACATCATCCTGACCAACAGGAGTAGGGAAATGATCACATCCCTGTACTCAGCACTGGTGAGGCTGCACCTTGTGTACTGAGTTCAGTTTTGTTCCATTTGAAGTGACCTGGGAGGTGCTTAAAGCTATAACAGAGACAACAGTCATGGAAAAAAAGAGAAAATAAGACTTCAAAGAGAGGAGTGTGGTGAGTTGTGTGCCGGGAGGTAGGCAGTTTGAGGAAGGTGAAAGTGAGTTGCATGAGCTTTGAAACGGGAGGAGTGACTTGCATGGGCTGTGCCAGCAAAGTGCAGGTGGTGAATAGAATAAGCCAGGTTGGAAGAGACCTCCAAGGTCATCCAGTCCAACCTAGCACTCAGCCCTATCCAATGGTACTAAGTGCTCCATTCAGTCTTTTCCTGAACACCTCATGCTGCTGGGGGATATCCCTGTCCCACTTTATTTTTCCTCCCTTTTTAATAAATCCTCCCCCCACAATTCAATAGTGCATGGAATGAAATGAAATGAAATGAAATGAAATGAAATTCGTATTGAAAGGGACAGCATACTTGGAGCTTGGAGATGCAGGACTTTGTTTTACTAGCCGTGATAAAAGATGTGCTGGGTGACCTGAGCCAAATTTTGGGATTTCTTTTGTGTGTCCTCTCTTGCCTATGGAGATGACAGCATTACTTTAGCTTTCTGAAGCAGGTTAAACATCAGCATTTGGCATACACTGTACTCATGATAAGTCCATTCCCAACAAACTTAAATTCTCTTGGGTTTCGGCTATTCATTTTTAATAGCCAAGAGGCTACCTGAGAAGAATTATGTAGCTGATTTGTAGCACTTGACAAATAACAGTGTTTGGATTTTCTATTAACAAGAGAGAAAAAAGCCCCAGTCTCTCCTATAAAATATAGGTCTCTTAGATGATTGTGGTGCTTAGATAATCTCTTCTCTTGCTCTTCTTCAGCCCAATATTGTAAACATAATTAGTCCTTAGCTTTTTCCTCGTCTAATTCATTCCTCAATGCATGCTTCTTATCATGCAGTAGAAGCAAGTTGAAACATTAATTAATTTGAGCTGTTTCATCAAGCTGAAGGAACTCATTTGACTGTCTTATCACTTTGAATTCAGAGGACAGAGTGCTTGCTTGCATCCTTCATGTGAGAGCAGTCCCTGGCAAAAATTCTTCACCTAAAATGAACTTTCAGACATGCCATTTCTTAGAGGGCAGCTGTCATTGAATACCTAAATTTCCTATCTAGAAATGCAGAAGACTTTATTGTGTAACCTTCATTGTGTATGGTTGAACATTTCTGTCTCTGGATTCGATTTACACTCGTACATAATGCAGCATATTTACATGTATTTTATATCTCACATGTATACACTGATTAAAAAAACAAAAACAGCCACCAAACCCCATATATTATCTTTTATTTCAATTTCTTTACTCAGTGCTGAGTATCTTGAAAGCACTTCTGTGTGTGAGCAAATCATTCCCTCTGTTCCTTACAAGACCTGCTTTTATTCCTGCCTGCATTATGGAGAAAGTCTGTGCTTTGGTCAGGAAAGCATCCTGCTGCAAATATTGACCCCTTTGCCAAGTTTTAGACTATAAGCATTTGTTCTGTGAGGGAAACAGAGGTGTAATGTGATTTTTAAAGAGTAACCAAGACAAAATTGATATTCTGTCATCTGGCACGTTAAGCTGGGAGACAAGCTGAGTCATCATGAATTAACTTAAAGATGAGGAGGAAAGGCATCCAAGTAAACCACAGAAAATCCAGATGCCTATTCTCTCTTTCTTCTGTTCCTTACTAGAACAACCTAAGTACCTGACAGGTGGTCACCAACTTTGTTAGGTAGGGTAGGGAGGAATTAGTGTTGTTGCTTTTGCAGATTTACTCTAGTGTAATGGAGCATGAAGGTGAGGTACCTGATGTCCAGGTTTCCAGTACAAGCCAGAAGGTGCAAATTATCAGTGTATGAGAACTGGGAACAGACTGGAGCTGTAGAGATGGAGGCTGTGTGCTTCACAGATTTCAGGTTAGCAGCTGTCATTAGTGAGAGTTCTGTATCTCACGACAGACAGGGAGCCAGCCTAGCTGTTGGGAGGTGAAGAAAGACTCTGGCTGCCTGCATAATGTGGGTTTATGAAGCTTTTTATTATCAGCTGAAGGTTAAATCACTAGCAGAAAGAAATGTATTAAAGGACAGAGGAATTTGTGTGGCCAGGTTTCCTTGAATACATCAGTAAATCAGGAGGGACACCAACCGTTTCCACTGCATTTGGTGTCTGTCCTTGTGTCTATGGCAGATGTTCTTATGATGCAGGGTTGGGAACTGGAGGATGCAGAGGTCTGAAGGCACACTCCAGCTTGCTTGGCCTTCACCCTGGTCTAAGCTAAATGTACTCACGGCCACCTATCAGAACCATTCCAGTGTCCCAGTGTAGTGTTTCCTCCTGTTTTTATACCACCACAAAGAGCAGCAAGGTAAAAGGCACTGGATGCTTTCTATGTTAATGAGTTCAGTTGTCTGCTTCTCTTTTTATCTGTGGCCAGTTTCTCATATCTCTGACATCTAATTTGATAAGTACTGACATTCTTCTGTCATGCTTTGGACTATTCTGTATTTTGGACTATGATGTATGAAAGGATTCATGACAGTTTCAGAGTTATGGGATGCTGCTTTTGTCAAGTTTCCTTGGAAAGTTGCTGGTGAGCATTTGGATATTTTGCTCACTGATTGATTTAAAATAATTTGATTATTGGTATGTTCTGTGGGGCTTCACTGAAGTCAAAGGAGCAGAGAGCGCATTGCTATTGGAGTGGCAGTGGGTTCAGCATGACTTGTATAATACCTGACTACTCCTTTTCAAATAGGATTCTCTGAAAAGTACTCTGGGGTAATTTCTGATTCCTCCTCCTGCACTCTGGACAATTAATCTCTTTTGCTTTGTACAAGTGCTCAGTTCACTGCTACCTATGAGCTTGTTCTTTGGAAACGTTTTGGACCTAAGTGTCAAACTTCTGATCTCTGTGGAAATTTACATGGCCATTGTCATTTTTTCTCCTGTTCTAACACTTCTCATAACTCATGGCAAAACTGTTCATGAAATAGTTTTCTGGAGTCTTGAATCTGATATAACAGCTTCACTACATTCCTGTTTGGAGAGAAAAAGGGGGGATTGGGGTAAAATGGGCCTGTTAATCGTGGGATATGAGCTTGGTGGCAATTTCTGCTGCAGTTTCATTGCCTGTTTGTTGGCAAATGACTTCACCTTTGTCTTTCTCAGTTGCCTCATCTTCAAACTGGAAATCTTAATGACCCCGTGTTCTGTGAGAGGGTTTTGGTATTGCTTTGGAGTTGGTTGTCTTCTGTGGCTGAAGGAAATTTCATGTGAAGAACCAATATTAAACATCAGCAGATCTCTCCGTTCTCACAGTGTCCTTCCTGTCTAATAAGAGTAATAAATTTTCATTTGGACACTGGCCTGGCTCTGCAGTGCTTCTCCACAGTTCCATTCAGGGTTAGTTGGCTGTGAGCACCATGGGAAGGGACTTTTCTCTGAAAAGGAAGCTTGGTGCTGATACTAGGGCAGTGCCATAATCCTAAGCCTATGGATAGATGTGATGTTCCCCAAGGGTTTAGGTGGTCCTGCCTCACTTAAAGGATCTCAAGATGCTCCTGGCATCTGCCTTTTTTATCTCATTCTTTTTTCTGTATCATTTACTGATAGTTTTTCCCCTTCTTGCAGGACAAACCTGAAGATGCCTGCACTGAAAAGGGTCATGTCCTATGTGTTTGAGTGTAAAGTGTTCAGCCAGGGAGTTCCTAATGTGGCAGGCAACATAAAATTTGTATTGAAACCAAATTTCCCCCATATTTTGCTCCTCTCCAGGTTACTTTTTGCTATCAGAAATGAAATGTAGTCTTGTTCTAAAGTAGATCTAACATTGCAAATGAGGCCCACACACCACAGAATGATCTCAATTGCTTCACACATTACATTCATTAATGCAATCTAATGCTGCACTTGCATATGCTGAACATGATTGCTAAAGACAGATATTTATAGACCCTTCCTACCTGCATTACTCCTCCTTTGCCTCTGCAATAACATTAAATGCAGTTTCTTTAGCAGTTCCTTTACCCAGCAGAAATCATTAGTTATTAGCTAAAATACTTAGTTTCTTTTAATTCTTTAAAACAGGTCTGGAAATTTTTTTGCTAAGGGAGAGCAGCTGTTGTTTTATTTAGAGCTATGGATATGCCAAAATCACAAAACACAAGAGGATCCTTAAACTTGGGTTCCAGACTTGGTTTGTAATTTAAAGAAGCACAGAAACACAGAATGCATTGGGGTGGAAGGGACCCTCAAAGGTCATCTTGTCCAGCCACCTGTGCTGGGCAGGGATATTTCCAACTAGATCAGGTTACTCAGGGTCCTATGAAGTTTGACTTGAAATGCCATCAGGGATTGGGCCTGAAACACATCTCTGGGCAACCCATTCCAATATTTCACCACTCTCATTGTAAAGAACTTCCTCCTTATGTCCAACCTAAATCTGCCCTGCTCCAGTTTAAAACCATTGCCCCTACCCTATCGCTTCATGCCCTATGTTAAAATGGGACTGATATTTCTCTTCGTGAGGAGAAAGAGCAACTGCCCAGTCCAGAAATTGGATTTTGCTGAACTCTAGGAAGCACTTGTACATACTGCTGAATTTTGCAGTTGAACTCTTTTAATAAAAATCTGTACAGAACTTCCTAACTAATCTGGTGGCAGCTTGTCAAAAAAATTCATCGTCTTTTTTTTTGCACAGACCTTAATTTGGAACTGTGAATGTGCAGGAAAGAGCTTGACTGAGCATTTTGGGAAACCAGCAAGTCCTTTAATTTTTATATTCCAAAACTTTCTTTCCCCTTCTCCTCTAACACCAGAGCTCTCATGTCACCTGTTCAAGCGAAGTTGAAAGTCAGGGAAAAAGTTTTTTGGTGTGAATGGCAGATTTGGATTCCCAAGCATCCATGCAAGATTTAGAGCACAGTTTAATCTGTTTTTCAGTGACTCAGAGTTTGACTTGTCTCATTTTTATGGTCATTATTAAAACACCCAATGTAGTTCCTCCTTCCATATCACCTCAGCCCATGTGAGGAAAAACTCAACTTTTGTGAATCATTAGAGTAGGAAGAGAGCAATGCTGATGTATTGGTGTGAAATGAAATCTGAAGAGTTGTGCCTGTGCTTTTGGAGGTAGCAGATTCCTTGATACGCAGGTCTGGGGCCCAGTGTTGCACTTTTCTGGCATTCAACACCACTATACTCTGGGAATGATTATACTGCACCTTTAAATGCAGGAAAGCTTTCACCTGCCTGTATGATAGCATCGAGCAAGTGATAAATATACCATAACTGAAAATGTAGTAGGTGCTTCTCATTTGCCTTGCTTGCAGGAAGCAGATGGGATAGTTAGTGTGGGTCTGGCATCTCTTTCCTTCTCATCACCTTGCAGTTTTCAACAGCTGCCAAAATAGTAAAATGTTTGCTTAAGAAGAGGGAAAGAGATAGGATTGAGAGGCTGACAGAGGAGCCATCTACATGACCGTTAAATACTTTGGTCAAAGTGGCCATAAAAAAACCCAAAAAACATTAGGAACAAACCCTGCTTTAACTTGCTTTCCAGCTGGGAAAAAAAACCCAAAACCCAACAACCAAAAAACCCAACCTAAACGAGCACAGAACAAATCTATCAGCACTTTTAAAGGAAGATAACAAAATTAGAATGGCTTTCAAATTCAGCTAGACTTCCACTTAAATAGAAAAAAAAACTTTTCCCACATTAAAAAAAAAAACCCAAAACCCAAACAACCTTCAGGGAGTTAGTTAAAATCTGCTAGGATAAAATATATACACATCTCACTCTCCTCAGAAAACCTTATTATGTTCATTCCCATTAACTCCCTCCTCAGGGTATTTCGTATGTCTGCAGAACATATTACAGCCATTTGGTTCTGAATGTTTTTGCAGGATTGTCACTGCATTTAAGTCAGAGAATGGCTAAAACTGTGAACAACATTTCAGAGACTATAACGAGAGTGTTTCGGTACTAAATAAGTCAGCAGATAGAAATGTCTCACTAATTCCCTGTCAGGGCAGGCACAGCCAGAGCTTGAAGGAGAAGCTAAGGCATATTCTATTTGATGTATCCTGATACGGTGCTACCCAAGTGCAGTTCTGCTAACACTTTCATTTTAATTTTGCATTGCAGGACCCTGCCAAAAGTTGTCTCTTTGCTGTTCAGTCATTAATTTCTTTCCAACAGCAGCCGTCTCACCCTCAGAGGAAAAGCTGGAAAGCTGGCATTGCCTCTGCTCTGTCATTATAGTTTTTATTTATCCTTGAATATCCCTGGTTGTCCAGCTTCCTCAGTGGGCAAAGACTTTAATCAGATGCATGAGGAAGCAGAATTTTCAAGAAATTTCTTCTTGGGGGTTAGATAAAACCTCTTTATATATACACACAGTGGAAAAGTGAAAAGATTTCCAGCTTATTGACCCAGATGGGTTTCACATCTAAGTAGGAATCCTTTCAGTTTGAAGTTCGGTTCTCTTTCTCTTGCATGGCTGAAGCTTTTACCCATGAATTTCCTACTGGACAAAGGAATAGTGACCTGTTTCTCAGGAAAACGAGCTGCTGGATTCATTGTCATCAGCTTTGTACAAAATGGTTTGCCAGACATTCCAAGCATGAGGTAAAATCCCTCCTGGACCTGTGCTGCAGTCCTCGCAGTGGGGAAGATGAGCTTTTGGAATAACTTCAATTTTTATTCAGTGCTGTGTGTAAAAATAGGACATTTGATCCACCCAAAAGCAAACAGCCAGAGTATCCTGTGTCATCCAGCAAGAGTACAGGACAAAAGGGCAGAGATGCAAGGCAGCACAGCAGCATTGGTTTAGAAGTCACCTGCCCTAGTACCCTCTGCCAATGGCAGCCACTGGCAGATGCTTCAAAGACAGACACATGTAAGACTTTCCACCAACTTTTCTTTTTTGAGACCCTTTTTCTTCTCAGTAGATTTCTGTTCCAAGTAAGTGTCTTATCTTCTCTTTGACCTCTCTAAATTGTTTGCAACAATAAGATGATTTGGCAAGACATGCCAAAGGCTGACTGCCTGATGCATGAAGAACCATCATTTCCTTTACCTTATTTTAAGGCTGGCTCCTCCTAGCTTAATTATGAAGCCTTAATTTTGGCATTGGAAGAAGCAGTGTGCAACTGATGCCTGCCTATCTGATCCTGGCCATTCTTTGATGTACAGATCAATGCCATACCTACACTAAAGGTGACCCTTTTCCAAGCCAAAGGAAGCACAGTGGCTTTGTGTCTTGTGTGGAAGCTGTTCTATAGCTGTGGTCTTTGTAGTTGCCTTTCTCTGAATGCTTTTAGTTCTGACGCAGCTTTTCTCAGATGAGGGAAGAAAAACTGCATGCTATATTGAAGATGTGGAAGCAGCATAGACAGATTTATAGCCACATAATTACATTTTCTGTCATGCTCACTTCTTCTTGATAAATCTGTATTTTCTTCTATTCTATTTTTGCTATCATGACTCCTGCTGAGTTGATGTTTTCATGGAACCAGCAATCTTAATGCCAAAATGTCATTCCTGGCTGATAACTGTCAGGTTTGAGCCAGTCCTTTCCTATGTGAAATTAAGATTTTTTTTCTTCCATACATATTTCTATCTACATTGTCATTCATCTACCATTCTATTGCCCAGTTACCAAATCTTAAAAGGCCTCTCAGCAATTATTCCTAGTCTACCCTCATTCTTATTTCTTGAATATTTTTTTTTAATCAGCAGCAAACTTTCTCACCTTTCCCAGGTTTTGCCTGAGTGAATTCAATATTAGCATACTTCCCTGAAGGAATCAGCAGATCTCTTGTTGTGGAGTTGAGATGAGTAGAACAGACAATGGATGTGTGCTTTTGCTTTGGCCAGGTTAGTGAGATAAATACCTGGCAGAGCTGGGAGTGGCAGTCAGCCTACCTTACTCTTTCCTCTACTCGTTGTGGACACCAGGCACTCTCCACCCAGATAAAGCTCTGTAAATCTGAGACCAGCTGGGAGTGCTACCCTCTAAAGGAAAGCACTGAACAGTCTTAATTTGTAGGCATCAAAACTGGCATCCTGTGTGATAGCCAAGAAATAACTTCATTTTTAAAATAGCTTTTTTGCCCCAGGTACTTGGTTCAAAGACCACATTGCTATTTAATACATTTACAGGCAGGTTTCTCAGATTCAGGATGTCCAAAAGGCCAGACAATGATTTTTTAATGAAAGGCCTTCACTCAGAGCATATTCCCACTGTTTGCTGTGCTATGTTCTGTCTATAGGCAGCTCTGCTTAGAGGATCTATTTAGCATTTTGTGCTGGTTTGAGGCTAATTCTTAGTATCCGAACACTTGTTCATCAAGCAGGTGATGAGTCAGTGTTAATGGACCAGGGCAGTTTTCTAGCAGAGCAAACAGTTGCATTTAAATAAATAAGTAAAGTGGCAATGATGTGGATGTTTGGGAAATAGCTGTATCACTGTGCCCAAACATTTTCATGATGCTAGAACACCAACAAGTATTTCTGGACAACTTCGCTAGGGAAGCTGTTCCAGAGTCTCACCACCCTCCCTGTAAAGGAATTTCTTTCTAATACCTACTCTAAATCTACACTTCTTAAGCTTCAATCCTTTCTCTCTTGTCCTATCACTACAAGTCCTTGAAAAAAGTTCCTCTCCAGCTTTCTCGTAGGTACTCTTTAGGTACGGGAAGGTTGCTTCTCTTGCCCAGGCTGAACAGTCCCAACTCTTACAGCCTCTCCCCATAGGGCAAATGCTCCAACAGTTCGATGTTCTTCTTGTGTTTGGGTCCTGATTCCTACTCTCAGTCTTAAACTATGACTGTTACTAAGCCTTTCCTGAAATCAGTTGTTATGCAGGTAGACCTCCAGATAACAGCTCTGCCACTCTATGTCCCCTCTTAGTTTATTTTGTTGGGGGAAGCACAGAAGTCTCAAAAATGTTGACTCTTACAAGAGGATACACTAGACATGCCCATGTGAATAAGTGATCTGCATTGTGTGCAGGCGAGTCTACTGGCATCAAGCATATTTTTGCAGGTGCCTCATCTGGGGGGAAAAATGGCCATGAACGAGGCCCTAAATCATGCTAAATATTGCAGAAAGCATATAAATGATGTATTTAAAGATTAAAAAATAACAACCCCAAACAATTCCGGCTTCTGAATGTTCAAAACACCATTTCCTCCATCTGCACTCAGTTGCTCATCATTTTGTTACAGAGCTGCTTCATTCCTTCATCGCTAATGGCTCCCTTTGAATACTGAATTGCCTCATTAGGCTCTTTTATCTTGTGAATGAAATTCTTCCTCTGAGTCAAACTGGCAGCCCATTATTTTTCCTATTGATTTTTAGTTAAATATATCAGACTGGTTCTAAGTAATCAATAAAGCAGTGTGGAAGAACTTCTGACCTCTGAAACAGTGCAGAGTCAGCCTTTTGATTGGAATGCCTTTTACTTGACGCCTGTGTTTAAAGGAAGGCATTTGCCGCTGGTAGAATAGAATAGAATAGAATAGAATAGAATAGAATAGAATAGAATAGAATAGAATAGAATAGAATAGAATAGAATAAGCCAGGTTGGAAGAGACCTCCAAGCTCATCCAGTCCAACCTATCACCCAGCCCTATCCAATCAACTAGTGCCCCATCCAGTCTTTCCTTGAACACCTCCAGGGATGGTGACTCCACCACCTCCCTGGACAGACCGTTCCAATGTCGATCACTCTTTCTGGGAAGAACTTTGTCCTAATATCCAGCCTATACCTCCCCCAGCACAACTTGAGACTGTATCCTCTCATTCTGTTGCTGCTTTGCTGAATTAGCGAGTCAGTCAGAGAAGTTATCAAGAAATCTCGGCTGCCTGCCTTGATGCCATTGCTTGTCTCAGTTGTTAATAGGAGCTAAATAAACAGTGTTGTGGTGATGCTGTCTGCTATAAATTTGTCTTCCTAATTGATCTGTTGAGCAGACTGCATGTTTCTAAATATGGATGTAAGCTGCTTCCTTCTGTCTTACTGCTTTAACAGTTTAAGTGAATGAATACAGATGTTTTACTGATCCCTTAAGGAGGGAATGGAAAACCATGGATGATTTTCTCAGCATACCATCTCCCTATAAAGTGCAATGTCTTTGGAGACCTGAAAGTCTGGATTTGGTAATGAAATAGTTGTAGGTTGTTGGTTTAAAATTCTGCCAAAGGTGGGCCTGAGGACTGCTGGATTTACTGCTCGTGGCTGTAGGAAGATGTGAGAGGCACTCAGGTTATGGGGATGTCAGAAAATTGTTGCAATAAAGGCTAATGACAACTTTAGTCCAACTTGTGCTAATGGAGGAGAGCAGATGCTTTGCTCCAGGACACAAATGGCAAGTCACAGGGCTGCAGCATGTTGATCAAGGTGCCTTGCATCAGCTTATCTGTCAGGCTGCCGGAGGCCATGGCACAAAACTCAGCATTCAAATAGCATCTTTATTGAGAGCCAATGGGAACAAACTCTTCTGTGCATTAGATTGGACTAAGTATGGCCATATGGGATATGGGTAGACAACAATTCCTGGCACATGTGCCCACTTGAAGGAGCTAGCTAGGTAGATTCAGCCAAGATCAATGCTTTCTGAGAGTATGTTTAACCATAGAAGAAAAAAATCCAAATTGGAGCAATCTGTTTGGTAGTGGGTAGGCAGAAGGGAACACATTTATGAGGTGTCAGATTATGGCAATTCCCTAGAAATCATCCCTGTGCTACTGCAGAGAGCCCAGCAAACTGTGGCCAGCAAGGAGCTGATGCAGGCAGCCTGCGTTTTGTCACTTGGCATGAGACACCAATTCTGAATTACAGGTAGGCTGGGTTCAGCTGGCAGCTGATAACAGTGTCCTCACCTCCAGATTTAATTTCTGAAGGTTTCTGATGTGTTTTGTGATGCTATAAAAGTTACTTAACTCTCATGCTGAGATGTTCAAGGCCAGGCTGGATGAGGTCTTGAGCGTCCTGATCTAGTGGGAGGTGTTCCTGCCTATGGCAGGGAGTTGGAACTGGATGATCTTTGAGGTCTCTTCCAACCTAAACCATTCTACGATTCTATGTTTTAAGGCTTTAGTTAATATTTGAAGATTCATTTAGAGTTTCAAGTAGAGCCTGTCTACCATCACTGAGGAAAACTGCCTAGGATTTGCTGTGATAGACCTCAGAGACTACAGCTGTTACCATGCAGTTTGTAAGCTTGGAGTAAACAATTAATGCCCTTAGATCTGATGCTTTGCAACCCGATGGGGCCATAATGCTACTGTCAGGGACCTAGTGCAGCCCCTTGAAGCATTGTTCACTGTTCTTAATGAGAAAAACTTCAACAAGAGCATCTTGCTCTTCCAGACCTGGGATTGGTATTTTGCGTATGAGTCATGGAATCATAGAATGGCTTGGGTTGGAAGAGACCTCTGAAGGTCATCTAGTTCAAACACCCCAACAGTAAGCAGGGACATCCTCAGCTAGATTAGGTTGCCCAGAGCTCTGTTGAGCCTTGCCTTGAATATCTCCTCAACCATCTCCCTGGGAAATCTGTCTCACTGTTCCATCACCCTATTCCTAACATCCAATTTAAATCTGCTCTTCTCTGGTTTGAAGCCATTGCCCCTTGTCCTCACACTACAGGCCTTTGTAAACAGTCTCTCTCTCCATCCTCTCAATCCTCTCCCTGGAGCTGAACAACCCCAGCTTCATCAGACTCCTTATAGCAGAGGTGCTCCAACCACCTGATCGTTTTCATGGCTTCAATATGCTTATTTAGATGTCCTCTGAGGGATTCACACATTTCATGCAAAGGGGTTATTTCTAAGCTTGTCCATCAATCCTGTATGTGTATAAATCCTTAACATTTGTGTTGGAAATTTTAACTTAGCAATGCCTCTTTCTGGGAGAAGAGGGCAGCAGAACAAAGATCTCCCCCTCCAGGCATTTGAAACAGAAACAGGCATTTTAGTGTGTTGATGTCAATCCAAATAACTGTGTCAACATTGTGCTCTGTGTATTGAGGCCAGGTCTCTCTCTCTGCACTGTGACAGGAGTTAGAGCCCTAGGTGTGTTTTTTTTTTCCTGTATATCTAGGATGTTTTGGGGGAAGCTAGATTGCCCAGTAAAGAAAGAACCACAGCCTTAGAAGTCAGTAAGCTGCATGGCATGGAAAGGTTAGTGAGGAAGCATCTATACTGCCTGTTGATAACCTTTGCTATCCCTAGGCTGCACACATGTGACTGTATTCTAGGACACTTCACAGTAGCTGGATGGTTGCTTTGTTGTGCAGTGCCTCTGGTATCCTCCAAAATTCAGAAAACCTTCCCTGGATTTCTGCATCAAGCTTGATGGAGGCAAGAAAACGCATGGAAGCTTGCAAAAGGAACCTGCCTTCACTGACCGAAAGAACTGCCTGAGAGCAGGTTGAAGTGCAAAGGTGTGATGCTGTGCCTGCAACATGCACAGTGGACCCGGCCCATTTTAGTTACACTGTTAAAAAAAGTTGTGGCTTAAAATGCCTTAGCACGGAGACTGACTTCAGGGAAACAGGATTTGCTAAAGGGATCCTCTTTCATGGTGACATACAGAGTTGAGAGGCAATTGCAGTTATTTATACAGTGTGTAAATAAACTTGTTCCCTTGACTGTAAACTGTCTCCATTAGCCTTATGGCCTTGTAATGAATCCTTTTAAAAGATGTAGCTGGGTTGTGCCTTGAAAGTGCTGCTGCTCACCTGACCAGAGTCTTTTCTTATTCCAAGCTCTCTCTGATATTCCTCCTTTCAGTCATTTGCAAAGCTGCTCCTCTAGCTCTAGTGAACTATGTCCTCTGTTGCCCACCCCCCAACATGATGAATTCACCCAGACTAGAGTCAGCTGGCTGGAAGTTAAGGAATGAAGCTTTATATTCACAGCTTAGCACAATGTACAAGCAGATATTTACAGTATATTACAAATATTTACAGCTGTATTCAGTAAAAAGGTAATACAGAAACATGACACCCCTCCCAGAGAACCCCAAGAGGGGTTCCTAACCACCCTTCCACCTTCTCCCCACATCCTAATCTTACCCCAGAATCTACCTTACGTGCAAGGTAAACAGGGAAGATTGGCCAGGGGGGTTAGAAGCAGAATGGATTAGTTGGGTTACACAGATCCAGAAGCCAAGCAGAGGGAGAGACCAACAGTCAGAGCTCAGACCAGAGAGACTCTCATCTATGTTTATGTCTCTGCTTTAGTACATCTCAGTACACCTATGAGCGAAGTAGACATCACCATTGTTTTATTTTCACAGCCTATCATCTAATTTTTGTCATTAAAATATTCCAATTAGCCTCAAACCAGCACATACTTGTACTCTGCTTCTCTGATTCCTCCTCTGACCTCTGTTTGGGTGATGTCAGTTTAGAGATGTAGCCTAAAGCCCCCTTTTTAGTATAGTCTGTTCCCTCTGCCTGCCTACAGAATGCCTCAGGAAAGCATATGCAGCTCTCAGATACTGCATGTTTATGCAAATATGAAAATGTCACTTACAGGCTTGGTCAAATAGCTTCCTGCAGCTTTTCTTCATGCCTAATGGCTGGTATAAGGAGATGATATTGACTTGTTATTTGGAAAATGTAGATTTAGTAGGAAATTTTGGAGAGATTTTTTCTTTCCTACCTGCTGTGCTTGGATCTGGAATCACTAAACTAAACAGACTTCCTTCCTGAGAGACATCATATTGCTGTCACTTGTAAACATTGCTGTAGAAGAATGAGCCAGCTCCTTCTGGAGGTCTGCAGTGCTGGATTTATTGCCCTCTGCCTGTTTGCTGCAGTAGCACTTAAAATCTTCAGGGCTTATCTTAATTTTAGCTTTTTGAATCCAGAATAAACATGTAGATGGTCAGTGCCAGTATAAAAAAGCTGCTCCAGTGAGTAACTAGCAAAGTGACTGTTGCATAAAGAAATGGTTGTTTTCTCTCTGTTTCACATTGGTCTTTGGGTTGTACTTACCATTACGATGCCTGAATGCCTGTCAGTAGTGCATTCAATTGCGCTGCTTGGCTCCATCGTCTTCCTCATGCATATGCAGAGGAGCACTTAGTGTTTGTTATGTAAATACAGCATGTGTATGTTTATCCTCCAGAAGCACTTTTGGGTTTGCAGTTGGCTGAGAAAGTGGTGACATTTGCAGTTGTGTGGCACATTTCTTGTGAGCTTCATGGTGAAACTTGCCTCTGGTTGAATAATGCTCACAAAAAAAAAAAAAAAAAAAAAATCCAAACCCCCCACCCCAAAAAAAACCACCAAAAAACCCCCAAAACAACAAACCAACCAACCAACCAAAAAAGCTACTGGCCTTGCTGGCTTTAGCCTTTTGTATATCCTATTAGCTCTTCCACTATTTGTGACCTGAAAGGGAGGCAAAGTCCCATTCCCATTGTTGTCCCCCATGGATATATTTAAGGCGAACATTATTTAAAAGCATCTTCAGGAAACTTTCCACACCTTTTACTTCTTCCTGCAAGCTTGGCCAAGAGAGGATGGAGCCAACTCAGCTTTCACTGTGCCCTTGTTCAGAGCTGTGCTTGCCAAGGAAGGACCCCACAGGAACTGAATGTTGAGGAAGTAGATGCACTGCTAGGAAAAAAGGCAGAGCTTTTCCAGGAGTGAGGCAGCATCTTAACTACTGCTCAGTCACTTGGGAAAGTCTGTAAAAGCTTTCCGAAAGTAGCAGGCTCCTCCCAGAGCACTACTTGGTCTTGTGCCTTTTCAGATTGAAAAGCTGAGCCTATAAAACTTATTCCTGTACAAAGACCACCCAACACTGTGAGGGTGTGCAAAGAAATATCTGTTTATAGTTTAGTGCAAGGCTCAGGTAGCTTTCCTGTGGTTCAGGTTATCCTCCCAGAGAAAGCTTTTTTTTTTTTTTTCCCTAGGCTTGGGATATGTGAGTCATTTCTATTACCCAGACCTCTAGACATAACATAAAATAGATGGCATGAAATAGCATTAAAGGTATTAAAGATGGGAGGAAATAAAGCGTTTCCCCCCCTTTTACATTCTTGAGCTATAGAGTAATGGATTTCTAGAGCAAATTCAGCTACTAACGCATGTATAAGAAATGAAGGCAAACAGTAGAAGCCTCAAACATTATCCTGTAAGATACAGTCAAGCAAAAAAGCAGCACAGAAGTGCTTTCACAATACAAATTTGGTGGTTAATTTCCTAGCAGAGAGTTCACTTTTATCTATTAAAAAAAAAAGAAAAAGAGAAAGGTGTTAGTAAACAGAGTTTAAGCTGCTTAGAATTCATGACCCTGCCAGTATCAGGCATAATGCAGAATTTTCTGTCTTTGTTTGAGAATGACCTTTAAGGCCTCATATACATTTTTTTAAAAATATGAAAAAGGAAAAAAACCCAAAATCATATTGTTTAGAAAATAAATTCTTGCTCAATTTCCGCATTCTCAGTTCAGGTCTTTTCTGTCATCCACCTCTGTTATGATCCTGTGGAATGGCCACTTAGAATAAAACAGAACTCACACCCACCTAAACCAGAAAAAGTTATTTTTCAACAACAGATTCCTTCAAAACTGGGAGTAAATGATTTGGAAGAGTGAATCTTCTCATGAGAGACTGCACACAGATGTACACAGGTGTGTCCCTCGAATGCTTGGGAACACTTGCGTTTGGAGTTCTTTTTCAAGGGCTTTTTCCACTCAGCCATTAATTGTCATCCTTACATAACTCTCATAACTGAATGGACTGTGCATAGGGATGCAAATGGGCACTTTGCCCCATTAAAAAGGAGATGAACCTACAGTACCATTTGGGGACCTGCTCCCCAAAATTCTCTAGTGCAGAGAAGGTTAAAAGTTGGTCTGTTGCACTCAGAATAGAATAGGATAAGCCAGGTTGGAAGACACCTCCAAGATCACCCAGTCAAACTTATCACCCAGCCCTGTCTAATGGCACTAAGTGCTCCATCCAGGCTTTTCTTGAACAGCTCCAGGGATAAGGGAATCACAGACCAATCCAACCTGCACCTCTTTTTGCCTTTCTGTACTGTGCTCCATCTCATTCTTTTCTGAGGTGACCTTATTGTGGCCTTCCTGTATCTGAAGGGGGCCTACAAAAAGGCTGGGGAGGGACAGTTTAGGCTCTCATGAGGTGACAGGACTAGGGGGAATGGAGCAAAGCTGGAGGTGGACAGATTCAGACTGGACATGAGGAGGAAGTTCTTCAGCATTAGAGTGGTGACAGCCTGCAATGGGTTGCCCAGGGAGGTGTTTGTGGCCACATCCCTGGAGGTGTTTGCAGCCAGGCTGGATGAGGCTGTGGGAAGCCTGATCTAGGGTAGGGTGTCCCTGGGCATAGCAGGGGGGTAGGAACTGGATGATCCTTGTGGTCCCTTCCAACCCTGACTGATTCTATGATTCCTCAGGCATTTTCTGACAGACTCACTTAATGCTAGGAGCAAGAAAGAAGCCATCCATTTATCGCACAGTAAATGGCAACTTTGCCATGTATATGGAAAATAATTTTGTTGAACTTCAAAGAATAAAGAGATTTTAAAAAAAAAATATTTTACTGCAGACCAGTAGCAGGGATTTCTCTGCACAGGGCATCAGCAGCCCCTGCCAGCCTGGCACTGGTATGCAGCCTCTACTACCAGCACCTTCCACTGCTTTTCCATGGCATGCATTGCTCCAGCGAGTTTCTCGATGTTGTGTAGTACTCAGCAAGAGACTGTCTCCTCCTCTACGTAACCTGACTGATTTTAACCCAGCCATTAGTCTCCACAAATGATATTGTTTCCCCCTTTGGCATGAAACAGGAAAGCCCATTGAAAACCACAGCATCCGTTGTAAGGATGGACATATTCATCACTTAAGCCTGAGGCTCAGCTGTGAACACAATTTTAGCTTCAGAAGCCAAAATGTATTTGGCTAAATTTTTTGTGTAATGGTATGCTCAGAACTCCAAGCTGTAGTCAAAGGTTTCATTAAAATGCCTTGGGAACGCACAAGCAAGCTCTTGACTGTAATGTTTGCCTGGGGATTTATGTTTCAGTCTTCAGCCTCGATTGTCCTTAATGCTTGTTGCACTGCATGAAAGGTAGCAGAGCATCTCAGAGGAGGGTCACAGGCAATTCAAATTCATGCCAGTGAGTTCCTGTACCTCCTGCCCTGGAGCCTTCTAGCAGCCACAAACTGAGCTGGGTACTATGGCTATTACTGCATCTCCTCTCTGACTGCTTGCTGCAGCCAACACAAACTGCTTGCTGTTGTGTTGCTTATAGTGTATTACTGTACATGCCCTCAGAAACAGGGAATGTATCTTGATGATTTTGGTAAGGAAATGAAAGACTCATGTCGTTACTAGAAGTCACACTAGAAGTGTGACCAGCAGGATAAGGGATATGTTTCTCCCCATCTAGAGTACTGCATCCAGTTCTGGGGCCCCCAGCATAAGAGAGACATTGAACTACTGCTACTGGAGTGGATTCAGAGAAGGGCCAAGATGATCAGAGGGCTGGAGACAGGCTACAAGTTTTGGGGCTGTTGAGCCTGCAGACAAGAAGGCTCTGGGGAGCCTTATAGTGGCCTTCCAGTACCTGAAGGGGGCCTACAAGAAAGCAGAGGAGGAACTTTTTACAGGGGCTTGCAGTGATAGCATGAGAGTGAGTGGATTGAAGCTTGAGTAGGGTAGATTCAGGCTGAATATTAAGGAAGAAATTCTTTACAGTGAGGGTGGTGAGACACAGGAACAGGTTGCCTAGGGAATTTATGGATGCCCCCTCCACGGAGGTGGGGGCAATGTGGTCTAGCAGAAGGTGCTCTAGCCCATAGTCTAAAGGTTGGAACTAGGTGATCTTCAAGATCCCTTCCAATCCAAAGCATTCTATGACTTGTTGGATCTTCTACTGTTATTTCAGTTAAGCCAAAGTTCTTTTTCACCAGCCTATTTAATTGCCAGTCTAGCAGCCCATCCAACAACCTCTCCACCACTGTTTCTCTCAGCTTCTGCAACGCCCTAAAAAAATATACAGGGACTGGTTCTAGCCAGTGCTCTCACTAGGGCAGCAGTATTTTATACTTAGCTTCACCCAGACCTTATTCACTTGCAGAGAGCCTGTGTTTTTAAAACATGACGGGAGGGAGGGAACATATTCAGCTGCAAAGCCAGAGGTCAGATGCAAGAGCAGCTCTCTGAGTGCTCCCGGGTCCAGCATTTTGTCTGGCAGCACAAAGTGACTCTTAAAGAGGGTGGCTTGGTTTTTCGAGACATTATTAATTAGTTTGTTAGCAGCCAGCTCCAGGTGAAGCATTTAATATAAGTTGATTAAATAATGCAATGCTGCTCCCCACTTGACAGGCTGGCTGTTCTCAGCCCCATGACAGGCTGGCTATTTTCAAGTGACCGGTTCTTTCCCATTAACAAGCAGAGTAACTCAAATGAAACACTTCCAGAAACAAGTCCCAATTATTCACACCTCTCTTCCCTCTGAGCAGCAGTGGGCATGCAGTTGTTCTATACATAGGATACATTTTCTTTCAGGACCATTTTACACTTGACAAATTGTCAATCACCTGGAACAAAGACTCTGCTCCACCTCACATTATTTTTCTAATCATAATGTCTCTTCTATATCCATAATTATTCTCCATGGGTTATGAAGCTGACATAATTCTCTGTGTTGGAAAACTGGCCTACTTGTTTCAAGTTAAGCAGTGTGCATTTCATTTTACATCCAGTCTGGGGGTAGAAACCTTTCCAATGTTAGTATGTGCTATACAATGGGACCTCTGCGTCTTTTCTCTTATTACTCCTGTGGAGGCAACTATGCTTGCTTCCAGAAATGATTTTGAAGGTGTGTTTTAACCTGACATTCCTTGTTTTCCAGCATCACTTAATTTCATGGCTTGTTCAGTGGTTGGGGGGTACCTGCTGTTTCCCAGGGTGTCTGTAAAACAAGCTGACAAACCAGGCTGGTGCTTAGCTGACCCCACGGTGTGCTTCAGTGCTTTGGATAGCTTTAATAGCTTTTGAAACTTGTTAAGGTACACCTCTCATATCTATCCCCATTTGTACTGTGTCTGTGTATCCCATAATCATCATGAAATGCAATTTTAATTTAACACTTTAAAACTGGGGTTGAAAGGTGAAAGAGTAAGAGCAGATGTACGTTGTACATCATGCTCTCTGCTGTAGCTGTCTACTGCCTGTACCACTGTGCTCTGCTGTGCTTGGGCCATAGGTGTGCTCTGTGGTGCACAGCTGTGCTCAAAGACAGGGCACGAGCCTGGTGGCACAGTTTGTAACTCCCTGCATGCTGATACGTAGCAGTTTAAGAGCCAATGCTCTATTTTGGTTCTAAATTATAAACCAGAGAGAGGAACTTTCTGGACATTCTTTTGAATATGGAATGAATGAGGAGGACATTGGTTTAAAAAAGAATATAAGGTTAAAGTCTATAGAATTCCTTGGTTTGCTAATTGGTACAAAAGCCAACTTATAAACAATTTCTCACTCTTTGTTCCTTTTGAGTTCAGCCTTTCACCTCCTCCACTGCTCCTCTGTGTATGGCTGAATACTAACCTTGACCAATCTGGTAACATGTGAGATCTTGCTGGTTTTCTGTCTTGAGGGGAGACAAGAAGGTGGCACTGGTGGATGCTGTGGACATCGAAGCCCTGGAAATCCTTTTTCTACCTTTTAAATTGTGTCTAGGTTGAGAGATGTTTCTCACCTGGCAAAGGACACTTCCTCATACTTTGAACCAAGAAGGCTGTTACAAGTCTCCCATTTTATCTTTGCTAGTGATGTTCGTGTTGTCATCTGGCTCTTGCTTTAAGGCATATGCTAAGCTCCTCATCTTCTCTGTGTACTCTGGCAGGGGGAAGGTTCATGTGTGCATTTTAAATTGATGCCTTTCTGATATCACCAGCTGTGTACCATTCTTTGCATCAGAAGCAGCAAAGAGATGAATTATTGAATCAAAAGAGTCTTTGGATCCCTTCCTTGCCTGAGATTATTGATGCCATGACCCCTCATGGAAAGGAAAGATGAATAGTAGTGGCTGATAAATGAAAAGTATTTCTATCTCATTCTCCACTGCCACTTTCTCCCTTTTCCCTCTCTGCTAATGCGTGCTGACAGTTTTTGGAAGCATTCCCTGTCCCTTTTGTTGACAAGACCATCTAGAGGCAGCAGCTGTGTGTCTGTATTTCTTGAAGCAGGTACACACTGAGAGCGCAAAGCACAAGACACACATAGACATGATGGTCCCAGGGAAAAAAAACAACAACAAACCAACAAAAACCACCCCCAAACTAACAAAACAAACCTACAGCTGAGTTGTTATAGTTTTATAAATAAAGCACTTGAACGGTGTGGACATTTTCTGCTGGGCTATCCTAGTTAATGCAATGATTGCTGCTATCATCAGTCATTTATCTGGCAGCCTGGGAGCAATTAGGGAGCACTGCGATATTGTAGAGTGAGCTAAAAACGACACAGCAGAAGCCAGGAAGGTATCAGAGGAAACAAAGGTTACATATGAGATTTTCTCAGACAGTTTTCCAAAGGTTAACCTAATGCAATTCAGAGCTGTAGATCCAAACTCCAGAAACACGAAGCTCCTGGCAAAAGGTCAGTTTTCTGTTCACAGTTAAGTGCTCATCTCAAGTAATAGAGCTGATCTAGGGTTACAAACTGCAGGATTTCTCATCTGAAATTCCAAGGATGGATAAAACCTTTTGCTTGCAGTGCTCTCTTAGCCAAATAAAAGAATCAAAATAATACCAGCTTTTGAACTGGTTTTGTTCACGTTACCCTGAGGTTTGGTTATGTCTGTTACAGGCTTTGGGAGGCTTTTAATTTGGGATGCTGGCAGATATCCTTAGGATATTTCAGTGGTATAGAAACTATGCTTGAATCTCTTTCTTATTACTTTTATTTGTGTGAGCTAGGCTTGCTATCAAGGATGGAGGCATTTTCAAATATTCCAAGTCTGAGATGAAAAACTTATGATGCTTTTATTCAGACTTGTTCTGGGCCAAACATCTTAAAGCTGAAAAAGAGGATCCTGTAATAAGAGTTTTATACTTTCCTTGACATTTCAGAACCTCTCTTTCCAGTACCACACTGCACCTAGAAACTGAAATTTTGCTTAAAAAAAAAAAAAAAAGGAATGAAGAAAATGCCCCCATGCAGGAATTCCATTACAGCGTGGATCAAATTTAGCCATAGATGTGATGTTGATACCAAAGGTTTCCTAGTTTTAAACATGTTTTCTCCTGGGTGTTTCAGATCAGAATTGCAGCAGGAGTTTCAGATCCTTTCCTTCTGCATGTAGGAAATGGAGAGTGAGCTATGGTCAAGCAGAAGATTGATTTCTGCACAGATTTATTCATTTTTGTTGACTATGCTTACAAGAAACACAGCGCTCCTCATGCATTCTTCGGGATCCTTTCTGATGCTGGAGTTCATATCCCTTGGGTGTGAACTGCAACATCAGAAGCCTCTCAGACTTTCCAGCCCCAAAAAGCCTGGAAGAACAAACTCTGATGCTTTCCTTCACCCCACCAGAAGCCCAGGACTTTCCTCCAGAGGGCACTGCAAACCTGCTGTGCTGGTGGCCACCGGCATGCAATGTGCAAGAGGGAGCTGTTCAGTGGGCATTTTGTTGCAACCAGGGGACATCAAAATGCTTCACTAATATTTTGTCTGTCACTTTGATTGCAAAGCACATGTATTTAGATAGCCCTCGTATGCAGTTTGAACTAAAATTAAACAAATAGACAAATCCCTGTGGCATCTGTGTTTGTTTTTTTTTTTTTTTTAAATGGTTTGGTTTGTTTCTTTGTTTTTTTCCTTAAAATGAGATTATTTTGCTTACAGAGCGAACCTGGAAAATGTGCATAACAGGAGAGGAAAGGATCTAAGTAAGCCATGGGAAAAAAAAAAAAAAAAAGTAATTTAATGTAGCTCTTGGGTCTTCTTGCTTCTACGATAATTTGCAGCCGAACAGGTGCTATACGAACAAATATTCGTACAGTAAAAGCCACAAAGCTCCAGCATTGTAAGAAGTGATGTGATAGTGTTTACAGGCACTGTGATAAACTCTCTCCTAATATTCCTGAGAGATACTTCTGACCTTTCCTAAGTAGTGTCCAGAGCAGACAGAAGCATACAGAAGGAGAATCAAGGCATGGCCTGGGAAAGGAGAAATCTGAGTGTTGTTTGTTAGTGTTGCTTATAAGGCCTTGCTGGAAGACGTGGCAGAGATGACCTTATGGAAATGATGAATTTCAGGATGTCACTTCTGTCACGAGTGTTGCTGGGTCCTTTTGGCCTGCCCAGGTTAAAATGGCTGCAGAACAGCACAGCAGCCCAAGACACCATAGCAGCAGTGAGGCATGAGGTTGCCAGCTCCTCCACTGCTGGCTGCATTCTTTGGCACTTTCACAACAGAAATCCTCTCTGGCTTCATGACCTCTTGGTGCTGCTCTCCTTTGGCTGCCTGAGAAAAGCTGGGAGGATTGCCAGTCCAGTACTGAATCATTGGCTCTTTACTGGAATTGCCTTTCTCAGTGTACTGGAGTATGCCCAGGCAGCTGCCCGCTGCCCATGCCTCTTGGTGAAAGAATTGGCAGGAGGGGTTGGCTCTGTCTCAGGACAAGGGAATAGCTCACTGGGGTAGCAGAGGCAGAGTCGGCACTCTGCCTGCCTGATCTGCCATGCTATTAGGCAGAGATGTTGCATTGCACTGGTGCAGGTCAATCACTGCCAGTGTGCAGGCTGCTGCAGGTGCCCTGTCTGGACAGACATGGTGAGGCTGAGCTTTTGAGATCACTCTGAGCAAGTCAAACAACAAGAGCTAAAATTATCTTAGCTCTTCACCTCAGCTGTGCTGGAATAAGAATGGGTAGCGTGCTCCAGGCTATCTTGGTGGGGGAGACAAAAGTGTTCAGAGAGGCTGCCAGTTAAGGCTTACCACCGGCTCCAAAACAAAAGCAACATTGGACAGATCAGCTGTAGCAGTAGGCAAGAGAGCAGCTTGCCAGGGCAAGCAGTGGAGAAGCAGCCAAGAGGTCTTGGATAGAATGGTTACTGGGATGGTCATGCACAGCTTTTTCATAAGCTGCAGTTTGAGTCCTGTGGAAAATGGATCCTTCAGTAGTTTTGGTCTAATGGTTGAACAAAGAGGGAAGATACTGAAACGTGTAATGATTTTATCGGATGTTCCAAACTGTGCCCGTTCTGAAAGTCAAAGTGTTTTGTTTCAGCTTGATTTGACCATATCTGCTGGATCAAACACAGAGCCTTGGGCTTGTCTTCCAATTTGTGGCTGGATTCATGCCTGTGGTACACAGCAGCAGTTAAGCTGGGAAAGATATGCCATGGCATCTTCTCAGAGTAAATGCAGGCAGAGAATATGGAGAAAACAAGGGATAGTAAACTACCATTTCTCCAAGAGTGTGTGGTAGCCAAGGTAGATGGAGATTAATGAAAAATGGACCTAAAAAGAAGTGTTTACAACTGGGTCAGCTGATGTGTTTCAATTGGGTCGACAAGACAACATCTTTCATTTTGGTTTTCTGGTTAAAATAACACAAACATTACTGCCTTATCCTTCAGAAGGCACTGTCAGAAATGTCTCAACCAGTCCTACTGGTAGCACTTGAGAGAAATTTCATTCTCTGAGCTGGTAGAAACCTCCCTTACCCAACTCCTGATCTTTTTTTTTCCCTGTATAGTTAGTTTGGATGCCTCAGGTAAACCAATGGCTTGGGTTTGGGGACACACACGAATATAGTGGGAGCACAGGATGTCAGGGGTTGGAAGGGACCCAAAGAGGTCATCAAGTCCAACCTTCCTGCCAGAGCAGGACCAGACAATCTAGCTCAGGTCACAGAGGATCTTAGGATGATTTAGCAATCCAGAGTACCTTTCCCTGCCATCTGCACTCCATTCTGTTGTGGGTTTGGTTTTTTTGGGCTGAAAATACCTATTTTCCTTCACATCTGCAGCAACTCTACTTTTTGCATTCTGGTCCAGTTTTTTTTTTTGCCTCTAGCCTTGAGATCGTCCTTTGAATTAGGGGTCCCATCTGTTGTTATCCTGAGCAGCACAGAAATAGAAAATCCTGCAGGCAAATGGAACATTGCTTTGCAGGACCAGACTGAACTCTGAATTCAATTTAATGCTTAGTTTAAATTCTGTTGAATATGCGCCTTAGATCTTTATTTTTCAGGGCAATGTGCCAAGTAAATGGTAATTTATATTTGAAAAATGTTGATTTCCTTTAAACTGATTCACACCATTAATAAGCAAACCTGGGAGGTGGATGTGGAGCAGGTTTGCTGGGGGACAGCTCTGAGAACATAGCTGACCAGGCTTGTCAGCTTTTTCTTTTCTTCTTCTTCTTCCTCTTCTTTTTTTAATTTTTTTCTTTTTTTTTTTTTCCAATTAATTTTGCTATTTTGTACTCTTATTTTCAAAACTGGAACCCTGAGTAGGTGATGTACCTGGGCACAACAATGTCCAGCCCAGTGTGGAATTATTGTAAAACTCATTTGCAATATATTTAGCTAAAGATTCTTTGAATAACTCTTATTGTGTAAACCATTCCTAGGCAGAGTAAATAGGAGTGACATAGCTTAGTGCCTATCTGATGGGACAGCCTGTGAAGACATTGCACTAACGAAACTATAATGCATCCATTAGCTGCAATACGTGACCCAGAAGTCAGAAATTCCTTAACATTCAAAATCCTAACCTTGATCTGAACTTCATAGCCTTCTCATCTTTGATAACAGCAGAAGAGTCTTCACATGGCTGCTGTCTACATCTTCTTATTACTAGGCCCCAGTGGGATGTCCAAACCATTGCTGTGCAGTTGAATCCATTGCTGAATGGTTAAGGGCTAGGAAAAGAAAGCAGAATCACAGAACATCAGGTTGCATGGACCCGAAAAATCATCTGGTCCAACCTTTCTAGATAATAGTATAGTTGAAATGAGATGTCCCAGTGCTCTGTCAAGCTGTGTCTTACAGCTGTTCAGTGTAAGGGCATCCACTGCTTACCCTGGGAGAAGTTTCCAGTCTCTAACTGTTCTCATGGTGGAGTCCAATCAGAATCTGCCCCAGGAGTGACTTGCACTCATTACCCCTTGTCTTTTCCATTACACTCCTTGTAAAATGAGAGTCTTCACCCTCTTAGTAGCCACCCTTTGTGTGCTGGTACATGCCAGTAAGGTCTCTCCTAAGCCTTCTTTTCTCAAGGCTGACCAAACGCAGTTCTCTCAGCCTTTCCTCATATGGTAGCACTTTCAGTTCTCTGATCATTCTTGTGGCCCTTCTCTGGACAATTTTCCGGCCTGTCCACATTTATTTTGCACAGCAGGGATGAAAACTTCATGCAATGCTCCAGATGTGGCTTGACAATCACTGAGTAGAGTGGGATAAGACTTCTTTATCTCATCTGGTAATGCCCATGTTGATGAAACCCATCACCCTGCTGGTTGACCAACCTGAGACACCAGAGGGCTCATACTTAAGAAGCAATGGCTTTATCCTCCTTCTTGTGTGCCCAAGCTTTTCTCCATTAAAGAAGTAAAATTTTTCCCATGTATCCAGGTATCAAATGCAGCAAGAAGAGCCCCTACCCTCTAGCACAGCAATGTCACCACCTGAGTAGTACCATATGCTTTGAGGATCCCCGTTTTGAAAATGAATATTGATGTAAGATGAGTCTGGATAGTAAAGTCAGAATATAATTCTTGATCTAAGTCCTCCACAGTCACTGGCACTCAAACCCTGGGCTTTGATTTATAGCACTGTAAGAGAGCTAGCAGCAGAGTTCAGGTCAGGAGCCTGACTCTGAATTTCAATGAGTTACAGGGATTGTCCAAAGAAAAGGGTGCTTACTGCCCATGCTGCTGAATTCCAATAGTTGTTCTTTAGGGAAGGAGAAAGCGACAGGCAGCTTATCACTCGCTGAGTGTCTTTTGAATTGGAATAAAACTTTTCAAACTCTAAAAGTAGAGCTGTGAGAAGTAGCTACCTTTTATGTAGGCTTTGCAAAACGTGAAAATCCACAGGTAAGCAAAAGGCAGAGATTCTATCACTGGAATCTGAATAAGATTCCATTTTCTGCATTTGGCCTCGGCCCAGATCTGAATGTAATTTTAGAGGCAAAGTCTCCAAACTCTACAAATACGGATCTTCTGTCACCCTTAGATACGACTCACGTAAGGTATAATGTATTGCACCAACCCTTTGAGAAATGGGAAATGAACGTATTTTGCTGGTTTCTTAACTGCTCATTGTGAAGTGAAGCTTCATGAAACACTGATGTCTCTGGCAGCAGCAGAGCAGGCAGATGGTAAGAGTGACCATTTATTGTATTCTCTTTCCTGAGTTCTTCTCCATCCTTACTGTAATTTAAACAATCAACAATGTGAGGAAACTGCAATATAAGAAAGACATTGAAGTGCCGGAGCAGGTACAGAGAAGGGCAATGAAGCTGGTGGGGGGTTGGAGAGCATGTCTCATGAGAAGAGGTTGAGGGAGCTGGGGTTGTTTAATCTGAGAAAGAGAAGGCTGAGAGGAGACCTTATTACCCTCTTAACGCTGCCTGAGAGGAGGCTGCAGTGAAGCTGGAATTGGCCTCTTCTCCCGAGTAAATAATGACCCCAAGTCAAGAGAAAATGGCCTCAAGCTGTGCCAGTGGGTGTTTAGATTGGGATTTAGGAGGAATTTCCTTACTGAACAAGTGGTCAGGCACTGGAACAGGCTGCCCAGGGAGGTGGTGGAGTCACCATTCCTGGAGATGTTAAAAAAAAGGAGTAGATGTAGTACTTCAGGACATAGTCTGGTGATCATGGAAGTGCTGGGTAGAAGGTTGGATTTGATCCTCTTAGAGGTCTTCTCCAATCTTAATGACTCTATGAAAACTTGGTCACCTACATCCTTTTTCATCCTGTGGTGATAAATGCTGACCTCAGTATTTCTAAGCTCATGTCTAGATTGCAGTGGGAGTAAGGATGATAGCAGAGCATGCACATGTTCGACATGCTTGGTGTGCAGGTGCAACCATGCAAACTTGACCATGTCTGCTCACTAACATTTGATTTCACTTTTCACTGCAGCTCAGAGATAAACACTGTTACCAGAACTCTGATTTTGTGACCAAGAATAATGTTGGTAGTTGTTTGGACCAAGAATGGGAGAACCAGGCCTCATTTTTGGGGCATAAAAAGTCCCTTCTTGCAGTGGAGAGAATTGTCATTCCCATGTGGCTGTTGCCCTCTTCCACTGCACAAGGTGTGAGTGGTGCTCACAGGAAGGATGGCAGGGCTGTTGGGTAGCACTGTCACTTCGTTGCTATTCTGTGTTCATAAAGCATGGAGATGCTCCAGCTCTCTCGGCATGGCAGCCCCGCGAAGGTCAGAGCATGTAGGGAAAAGGAACATCCTGCGCTGGCTGATAGAAATCCCAGAGAGGCTTTTAAGCAAGGGTTTATTTGAAAATAGATGAGAGAAAGCAGATTGATCAGCTAGCAAAGGGAAAATGATGTTCTGAAAGGCTTAAGCTTGTCTGAGTCATGAGCCTGCAGCCAGAGGCAGCGGCAAGCTTGCCAGCATGAATACCCAAGGAAAATATGGAGTGGGACACTCATGTCAGTGAACAAGACAATGCAGCAGCCTGCATCTCAGGCCTCGTGTTTGCAGTCAGCAGAGGGAGGGAGGTAAGATCATAGAATCAGCCAGGTTGGAAGAGACCTCCAAGATCATCCAGTCCAATCTATCACCCAACCCTAGCCAATCAACTAGACCATGGCACTAAGTGCCCCATCCAATCTTTTCTTGAACACCTCCAGGGACAGCGACTCCACCACCTCCCTGGGCAGCCCATTCTAATGCCAATCACTCTCTCTGGGAAGAACTTCCTCCTAACATCCAGCCTAGACCTCCCCTGGCACAACTTGAGAGTGTGTCTCCTCATTCTGTTGCTAGTTACCTGGGACAAGAGACCAACCCCCAGCTGGCTACAGCCTCCCTTCAAGTAGTTGTAGAGAGCTATGAGGTCACCCCTGAGCCTCCTCTTCTCCAGGCTAAACAACCCCGACTCCCTCAGCCTCTCCTCAAGATGGACATGCTGTTGGTGTTCTGCAAATGCTTCCTCGGCTGTTACCATCCATCTGAGAGAGCAGAAACATAAAATAAACCAAGGTATTTTCTTATTACCAGTGTTCCTCCTCACTCGACCACTCAGTTTGTGGAACTTTTGGAAATAAATTGAAAATGGCCTGGTTTGGTGCTCTGAGTGCCTTTAGTTTTGGTGTTGTGGTTGTCCTAAAGGACCTGCAGTATTCTGCCCTGTGTCAGGAGCATTGGCACATCCCTGACAGCTTCAGTATTATCTGACTGGGAAGATCTTTGCTTTATAATTGAGTTGTAAGGCTCAGGCTGCCTTTCCCCCTTGCTTAATTTTTGTGCTGGTAATTTATAAGAGACAGCAAACGCAGCCAAGAGTGAGTAAATCAGCCTGTTCATGTGGGAGGGAATAGTAAAATATTCTGCCTCTTCTGAGAGAAATAAACATATCCCTCATCTTGTAGTGTTGCTGCTGAGTGGAGTATCTGTACTGGAGTCTCTGTGTGCAGCAGTCTCTATCCTGAGCTGCATCAAGTGTGACCAACAGGATGAGGGAGGTGATTCTTTCCCTCTGTTCTGCTGGGAGATTTTGGACTATTCAGCCTGAAGAAGCTTTTGGCAGACTTTATAGTGTCCTTTCAGAATCTGCAAGAGGTCTTACAAGAGAGCTGGGGAGGTACTTTTTACAAGGGCTTGTAGTGATAGGATGAGAGGGAATGGATCGAAGCTGGGAGAGTGGATATATAGACTGGAGATTTGGAAGAAATTCTTTACAGTGAGGGTGCTGGGACACTGGAATAGGTTGCCCAGGAAGGTTGTGGATGTTCCCTTTTGGGAGGTGTTTAAGGCCAGGCTGGATGAGGCCTTGAGCAGCCTGCTCTAGTGGAAGATGCCCCTGCCCATGGTGTGGGAGCAGGAACTAGATAACCTTTAAGGTTCCTTCCAGCCCACACCATTTTACAATTCTGCCTTGGAAATGGGTAAATGGGAACAATACTTAGGAGATGTGCCAAAGAAGACTTAGAGATATGAGTAGGAATTAATCCCTCTGTTTTGGCTAACTCAGATGCATTTAACAGCTCCTCCCAACAGCTGGGAGAAACAAAGGTTAAAAGCAAGAATGTGTGTTTACATTTCATAATGGCTTTGCTTAACCATCATTCCTGTTCTGAGTTTACTTTTCCTTAGTAGCATCTGGTAGGAAAGTCTACTGGAAAAGATGCATTTGAACTTAATGGGGCAGCTGATCCACAAGAGATGGATTTTCAGCTTGCAGTCCTGTGATCTTGTTCTGAAGGTGTAACACTGAGAATCACTCTCAACTACTTAAACATTAAGAGCCCCACAGGACTCAGAGTTAGCATCCCTAACACCAACCTGCAGTATATAATTCTTTACCAAGGGTTCCTCTAACACAAACAATTTTGAATAGCAAATACTTTTGATAACATTTCCCACAGTTTTCTATCAGGAAGCATGCAAGCAGAAGGAAGATTTACTGGTTAAATGAAATGTTTCATATTTTCCACCCACTGCAACTTGATCCAGCTGCTGACCTCGGTATGGAGAACAGTTGGCAGTGAGGGCTGGATGGGGAACTCCTTCCTGATCCCCTACCCGATGTCACTGACAATGGTGGGAGCCACTGTGTGGGAGTCACATCTTGTCCCTGAAGAACCTTGCTCATAGAATCATTAAGGTTGGAAAAGACCCTTAAGGCCATCAAGTCCAAGTGCCAGTCCAGCATTACTGTGCCTACTAAATCATAGAATCATAGAATGGTTTAGATTGGAAAGATCATCCAGTTCCAACCCCCTGCCGTAGACAGGGACACCTCCCACTAGAACAGGTCACAAAGTACCATGCCTACATGTGTTTTTAACACCTCCAGGGATGGTTACTCCATCACTTCCCTGGACAGTCTTCCAATGCCTGACCACTCTTTCAGTAAAGAATTTTCTCCTGATATCCAAACTAAACCTCCTCTGGCACAACTTGCAGGCCATTTCCTCTCTCACTAGTTACTTGGGAGAATTGACTGACCTCCAACTCCCTGCAGCCTCTATTTAAACAGTTACAGAGAATGATAAGGTCTCAGCCTCTTCTTCTCCAGACTGAACAATCCCAGTTCTCTCAGAGTCTCCTATTAAGACTTGTATTCCAGACCCTTTGAACCTTCATTTTCCTGCTCTGGACTTTGCTCTGGACAGGAACCCATTTTCTACTTCCTACCCTCAACACTGTTTTTTTTTTTTTTTCCCAGTAGGTGGTTAACCATGCAAATTGCTGTTCAGGGGCTCAAAAGCAGTCACTGGACAGGCAGCTCCTTCCCTTAGAAGGTGATCAGCCTGGGTTGCTGGTGCTTCTGAGCACACCCCCTCCTCCTGACCATGCCCTGAGAGAACATCCTCGCCCAAGCCTTTATTGGAGATAATTCATCCCTCCCCATCTATTAATAAGCAGGTGATGTCAGCCTGTTGCTCCTTTCTTCCTCCAGGCAAAATCTAACCACAATGAGCAAATAATAGGTGAGATTTGGAGAGGGGATGCTGATGGAGTTGGAATGTGGGGGTGACCCCAGGAACAGGCAGTGCCCCGAGTCAGAAGATGACATCAACACTGCCGCCGTGCTGACAGGTTTACTATCTGCAAAAAAAAGGGGCTTAGGCCTGTACTCCTATTGTGTTACAGCTAATGCTGGCATTCACTGGCAGGCAAGGCTGCTCGTGCTTAATCTGCTCAAACGTTGTTTAATGGGATGGATAAAAGCAATGGAAATTCTAAAGGGGTGATGCCATGCTCTGCTCTGCAAATCAAAGGGGGCTCAGGCCACTGTGGGGAGTCACCTTCTCTCTTTGCTGCTCATCTGGGTGCATGCCCTGGTTGGGACTGAAGGTGCTACAGGTGTCCCTTTTGGAGCAGAAGTAGCTTCTTGCCTAGCTAGAAATGAAATCATAGAATCAGTCAGGGTTGGAAGGGACCACAAGGATTATCTAGTTCCAACCCACCTACCATGAGCAGAGACACCCTACCCTAGATCAGGCTGCCCACAGCCTCATCCAGCCTGACCTTAAACACCTCCAGGGACGTGGCCCCAACCTAGTGACTATGGTGAAAGCAGGCTCTGGGGAAGATTTTTCCCTGACTGCATCTGTAGTCCAAGCCTCACAGCCCTAGATGATGATGAGGAAGAAACAGATATAAGTATGAGGGTAATAACTTCTGTGATCCAAAGTGGGAGAAGGGTAAAAAGTGAAGAACTGGAGATTATTGGACTACTAAGATTTCCCTGAGTTATTAATTTTCCCCCTACTAGTTGATACATTGTTTTATAATTGCAGAAGCCAGAGGTGAAATTTTGCTCTGTCCCATCCAAATATCTCCTCTACATAGGTTAGAGTAGCTGGAATCTGCTGTATTCTGCTCCTTCTCAACTAGGAATCCAGGGCCTTTAATAGCTGGCATAAGTCAGTGTATCTCTGAGGAGGAGACCACATTTTTAGAAGGGCGAGCAGGTATTGTAGTGTCCTTCTCCCTTGCCCTTTATCTGTCTTGCTTTGCCTGCCGCAGAAGATGCAGCTTTGGTGCTGCTGTTCATTCTGCAGAATGCATTGCAGAAGTGCAACACCACTCTGTTTGGATTTACAGCAGGTCCATGGAGACCATTTGAATACCGAGGAAGCCTGAAAACAATCCTTTGGAAAAATACACAATGATATTGAGCTTTATATAACCCTCTTTTAGACACAGCCTGAAGCTGGGGCTACCACTCTTTCAGAAGTGCTCTGTCCCTAGGCAAAAAAAGGGAAAAAAAAAAAAAAAAAAAGGCTAGCCTTTTCCAGACAATTATTTCCAGGCCACATAACAGGAGTAAATGATGTGAAATAATATTTCAGCATCAGCCCTGAGTAGAAGGGTTGCATAACCGGGCACTTTCCTGTGTCATATCTCAGTGGCTGTCACTAAAAAGAGAGAACATTTCTACTCCCAGCTGATGTAGGCTGTGAGGGGTTTGTGTTGGTTACTCCTGCAGCTTTTTTCATTGTGGCATGACCATTTATTGTAGATGGCTGCATATACACCTGCACATCAGTAATTACCTTATTGGCAGTGATAATCCAATGACTACAACAGCTTGCTTCAAGCAAGGATACGTGGATTTAGCTGGACTCTGCCACTGTCTTAGTATGTGAAATCAGGTAATGAGTTGATTTTCATGCAACCTGTTATGCTGCATTTAATATAGAAGCTGTGACAATAACAGTCATAAATCTCTTGGTCATCTCTGCTAACTTTTGTGGTAGGAGGTCAATACAAACACTGCTGTTAAAAATAAGAAGGGCTTCTTTTATAGAGGATCAGGAGCTCGAGGGAAAAGAATTAGCTTCAGTTACGTGATTGAGTCTGATAATTATGACGAAGCTTTGGTAGCCTCCCGTTTAGTAGCATCATCTGTAGAAAGGTTGTCCCTGTCACATTTCCAATGGTGTTTATTTAGTATCATCACTGTGAACATTGAGAAATTATGACAATAGCTTCATGTTCAAATTTCCCTGTATCCAGGAGGACTGAAGAGAGTCTGAGGGAGGGTCAAAATTCATATCTGCTCTCACATTTTACTTTGCTCTCCTGTGATGGTTCAAGTGATGGTGTTCCACCAATTGCAAAGTGAGCTTATCCAAATCTGTACCAAAATTCATATTTGGAGCTCTGAAAAGCAACAATGTATGACTGATACTTAGGTTTAGTGGAGACATCAGTAATTACCCTAAGCATGCTGAATGTCTAGGCCAAGCTGGGCAGAGACACCTACCATAAACACTTGTTCATGTCTTATTGAAGTGCTTGCAATGTCTTGCCAGGATGCCTGGTGTAATTTAAACAAAATATCCCTGTTCTAAGGAGCTTTAAGAATACCCAGGAAAAGATAGGAAGAAATATGTATGCATTTTTAAGTATAGATCAAGTAGATGCCCTGAGAAGGTCTGATAAAGTGAGATTTCCAGGGAGGTTTGAAAATGGGAAGTGTCCCTGGGCTGCAATTGAGCTCAGGGGTGAGAAACAAAGCACAATCACAAGGAACAATATGCAAGGTCTCTTGGTAAAGAGGCCAACAGACACCAATGTGAAAACTTTCATGTTTTGAGAGCAAAGATTTGACAAAAGCTCATTATCTTGAGATGCAGGCTCTACATGAGTGTCTGTGATGCTGAGGGGTTCTAACCATCCCTCTTTCTAGGCAAACCCATTTTGATTGTGAGATGCCTTTTCTGTTGTACTGGCTAATGCAGATGAAGATACTTCTTCAGCAGCCTGGCTGGAAAATACCAGATTGGACAATTTGTGAAACAAAGAGAGATGTGGCAAGTGAGCCCTGCTTTTATATTGTGCACGTGGAGTTGGGCAAAAATGGCTTCCTCCATCAACAGCACTTTAGCTTCCATCCCCCTCCTCCAGCTGACATCTTCCATCAGTGAGCTGCTCTCCCCTTTGATCTGCCTCTTTTTTTTTGTTTTCAAACAGCTTATTCTTTCATCACAAAAGATCAGCTTCTCCTGTGGGCAGAACATCAATAAACACACTAGAAAAAAAAAATAAAAGAGATAATAACATGAATTTATCTTCTGCATAAGTTTCTATTCCAGAAAACTAAGCAACATCTCTTTCTCCCCAGTGACATTTCTTTAATAAGCATTTCCCAGTAACAAGGCTATGAACAAAAGAATCTTAATAGCTTTAGAGTGTTGTGCTGTTCAGTCACTGCTCACAGTGGAAGGACTCATGTGATAAGGATCTCAGCTACTCCTGGCATTTTTAGCAAGAGCAGAAATAGTTAAATGAGATGTTTCAATATGTTGGTGCCTTGCATTTCACTGTGGTACAGTCAATTTGTCTCTGAGGAACTGTTACAAAGCAGCCTGAAGTCTTTGCTATTCTTCAATTAACTTTAGAAGGTCTTCTTCTAGGCCTTTAAGTCAAGGGCCATGTTGGAGTTATTTGCCTGATCTATTCTCTAGGGAGTTAAGTTAATACCAGCCTGTTACGTCCTCTTTCCAGATGGGAGGACCAAGGAAGCTGCAGCCCCATTTGATGATCAGTTGTCACTCTGGGAGTATAACTCCTTCCATGAGCATCTTTTCTGACCTATAATGTAGTGGCTGAGTATTGAAGGGTCCTTAAAAAAACCCTGCAGGCTCCACCAAGTCCTAAATGAGATCACATTTTAATGAAAGCATAAATTATAAAATATGCATGGCACAGTAACACATCATTTAGGAAACTCTAGCAGGAATTACACAACAAATCATTAGGCAATATTTAAAAGCTGTGATTTTTCACCTAGTTGGCTGCCATTGCTGCCAGAAGGAGCCTTCTCCAGAGCCCTTTCTTCCTTCTTCCTACTTCTTGTGGCTATTTTCATAGCAAATCTATGCAGATGTCTCAATGTGGAGCTCATCTTTGTTGCCATCATTGGGTGTATCATGAACACCTCACTTATGTTGGGGGCTCCCTTGCTTCACGAGCAGCTTTGTTAAACTTACGTAGATGCTTGTGGTGTTGGTTACCCTGTAGCTAGGAGCCAAGATTTAATTTCTGACTTAAAATTCACCATTCCTACTCACAGACAGTACTCTTCATTTTAGCTTTTATTTATTACTTTGAGTAAATGTGTTCCAGTGGAAGGAATTTTCGTAGCAGCTCTGGATAAAAGTGTCCTTGATACATAAACATTATAATTTCTTCTCTTCATGTGGCAAAATGCATCTGGTTAATTATGATTCATGCTGTGTAAAGAGTTTGCTCATATTACACAGACTTAAAAAAGTTTCCTCCTGGCTTTAGACATCTGTGGGATCCATAAATGGTGGTCTTCGAGGGGATATCCTGACTGGGGACAGCTGGGACTCGTTCCCTTCTTACTGCACTACTCTATTTGACCCTTCATCATCACATATGAGGTGGGAGAGCCTGGAAACAAGCTCCTCTTTCCTGCCTGTTCTCTTATTTAACAAATGCAGAGACTAGGGTAGGGAGTTTTGTCTGTGATATTCCCTGACTCAGTGTGAAACTTAACAATTATTATTCTTAGTTTTCAAAAATGATGGTTCTGTGAATATTACCATGTTTATCTATAAAAGGATGATACTTCTCTATGCAAATCCAGCAAGTCCAAGTCTTTCTTTGCAGGGAACACTCTGTTAAATTCTTTCTGCCCGAGCCCCAAATACTTTGTTTTCATTATTTAGGCTCCCACTGACTATGGGGATTATCATTAGCTGGTTGCTTATAGCTGTCAGTGTTACCATTTCCTCTATGAAAAGAGGCTATGGGAGTTGGAGCTCTGCAGCCTGCATCCTTCTGAACTGCTGCTTCCTTTGGAAATGTAGGCTGTAGGTGATGCGAGTAGGTCACTGCTGTCCCCTCTCATCTCTAGGGACATGAGACTCCCTCACCTTACTTGGCACAGCTTGTGTCCACCTGGCAGCCATCTAATCCCAATGTAATAGGGCAGAAAAAGAAGAAGAAAAGAAAAAGGCAGAGAAAGCTGACTTTGTGAAACTGGACTAGCTTTTGTTATCAGTCTGTGATCAATGCTCTGGTCACTTGTAGCAACAGCTGAAGAAATGTGGGTTATTATGGGATGTGAATTGCCCTATCTGTCATCTGAGTCCAGCTTGCTTATCTTCAAGTTGGAGCGTGGGGTCGTTAAAGCAACATAATATTATTGCATTGATGGAACAGGCAGTCTGCTAAGATTTTGGATACCAGATGGTAAATGCAGCTTGAGCTGGCAAATTGTTGCTCTTCTTCCTGCCGTGCAAAGGCTTTTTATCTACAAGCATAATAAAAACAGAGCAGAAAACCAAGGAGGAATTTCTTTAATCAAGCACGAGAGATTTGAAAGAAAATAATAACAACAGGAAAAAACTCAGACAAAAGCACGGGAACGGATTCTGCTCCAGTGCTTTCTGATTTGCTCCTCTTGCTTGAGAGCTCTGAGAGTCGATGCCCACTGCTTTTACTGTACAGAGAACCCTAATGACCTCAGTAGGAATTTATTAATAAAATAAGATACCACTGAGTGTAAGTCTGTCCAGCTTTGTCAGTGGCTTCCTTTACAAGCATTTCTGAAATTCTGCAGTTTCCCTAGAATAACGGGGAGAGAGGAGAATTTGAAAAAAAGGTGGGCTGCCCAGGGAGGTGGTGGAGTCACCATCCCTGGAGGTGTTCAAGAAAAGACTGGGTGGAGAACTTAGTGCCATTGACTAGGGCTGGGTGATAGGTTGGACTGGATAATCTTGGAAGTCTCTTCCAACCTGGCCTATTCTATTCTATTCTATTCTATTCTA
>VWZI01002648.1:1201686-1237926 GCA_013396835.1 Psilopogon haemacephalus
TATTGTATTGTATTGTATTGTATTGTATTGTATTGTATTGTATTGTATTGTATTGTATTGTATTCTATTCTATTCTATTCTATTCCATTCTATTCTATTCCATTCTATTCTACCTTACTCTACTCTATTTAATAAACAATAGCTGATGACAGGAGCAGTTCTCTTGGTTGTTCTCTAAAAGCCAAAGCTTTACAATTTTGGACTTGCCTCCAGATACAAGCTTTGTCACTCCAAACTTGATAACACATGAGTCCTTGGCAGGAAGATTTAGAAGGTGCCTTAGTGGGGGATTCATCAAAAGGAAAGAGAAATATTTCCATCTCCAATTTAAAAGATCCAGGAGTCCTTCTGGGGCCTCACAAAACTAAAGAAATGGCAGTATCTCTCCAAAGCACATAATGTGCCTTGAAATGCAGTCATAAAAGCCTCTGCAGATCCAAATCCCAGAGACAATCAACCTATTTTGGTGGACTTCAGTTGCCTAGTGTTCACTAACACAAACAAATAAATGCCACTTGCCCTGTAATTTTCATCGTGGGATATAAATATGCTTGGGTTTATATGTTCTCAAATATGAGGGCTCCAATTTCTTTGAGTCCAGCATTTCTCTTAGTGGTATCACTGATGGCTGCATTCTGTAAGGGATTTAGGCATTGTGGGGAGTGCTTTATTCCATGAACGACATCAGGGCAGTCTCTGCCTTGGTCATGTTCAGATCTAAATGCAGTATGACATTTCTTTGCTTTGCCTTTTTTTTTTTTTTTCTGACAAGGCTTCCTAACATATTTCTTCCTGCATAAACAGGGGTATAAGTAAATGAAGTGATGTAATTTTTTTACAAAAAGATGCTGTGATGTGTGGCAAGGGCATTCATTGGACTGCTCTCTGTCCTTTGTGTTTTGTACACTCCCCATACCCTGCTCTCAAACCCATTGCTTTGTGCCCCAGACCACAGTAATGGTTGTACAAGGTCAGGCCTGAAGCCCATCTATCTCCATATCTCCTCTGGCAATGGGTGCCAAAGCAGATGCCCAAGGAATCACAGAATCAGTCAGGGTTGGAAGGTACCACAAGGATCATCTAGTTCCAATCCTTCTGACATGGGCAGGGACACCCTACCCTAGATCAGGCTGCCCACAGCCTCATCCAGCCTGGCCTTAAACACCTCCAGGGATCTGGCCCCAAACACCTCCCTGCAGGGGCAACCCATTCCAGGCTCTCACCACTCTCATGCTCAACAACTTCCTCCTCACATCCAATCTGAATCTTCTCACCTCGAGCTCTGCTCCATTACCCCTAGTTATGACACTACCTGAGAGCCTAAAAAGTCCTTCTCCAGCTTTTCTGTAGCCCCCCTCAAATACTGGAGGGCCACAAGAAGGTCACCTGGGAGCCTCCTCAACTCTAAGCTGAACAGCCCCAACTCTTTCAGTCTGTCCTCACAGCAGAGGTGCTGCAGCCCTCTGAGCATCCTTGTGGCCCTTCTCTGGACAGGCTTCAGCATGTCCACATCCCTCCTGTCCCAGGGGCTCCAGAACTGGATGCAGTACTCCAGATGGGGTCTCACCAGGAAGGAGTAGAGGGGGAGAATCGCCTCCCTCACCCTGCTGGCCACACTTTTCCTGATGCAGCCCAGGGTCCGGTTGGCTGTCTGGGCTGCAAGTGCACACTGCTGGCTCACGTTGAGCTTCTCATCCACCAGCAAAGAATAAAGAAAGAAGAGTAAAGAAAAGGGGAAACATGTAATGGTACTTCTCATACTCTGCAATGCCTTACAGGTTGAGGTTTTCTTGAGCCAGAGAACCTATCACTGACTTTGGAGAGTGAGACACACACCCCAGATGTGAGGCAATTGTCCCATTCTTTGAGCCACCACCACTTAGGAAGCATTTGGATCAACCAAGATTCTTGCCTCAAACTTTGAGGCTCATTGGAGTCCTGATTATTTATCGTTGCTGTGAGTTTTCCTGTTCTCATTTAACGATGAGTGCTGCAGATGGCTTATAAATTGAGACATATTTTAAACTAAGTATGAGGCTGGTTGTGTAACCTCGGATGCCTTGGGATTTGTAAAAAAAAACAGAAAAAAAAAAAAAAAGGAAGAAAGAATTTCCCTGCAAGTACTCAACAGACAATCACAGCTCAGTGAATGGAGGCATGGATGTCATTTTACATCAGCTATACTTGCTTACATTCCTTGTGGCTGGAGGCAGAATCTAAGAAGCCATTGGAGCTGGCTGATAGAAGGAGGTAATAAAACAGCAGAGAAGGAACAAAGAAATGCAAACTTAAACAGGCAACAGCAACACTCTAAAATGAGCCCTTCCTATGGTCTGTGTTTTTCAGAGAAATTCCTCACCTTCTGTGCTTTATTTTCCACTGCAAATACGAAATTAAAAGAAACAAACCAACAAAACAAAACACCAAACCCAAAAGGCAGCAGTGTAATTGTAGGTTAATACTAAAAAAACACAGGAAAGTTTATGTGATTGGACTTTTTGCCATCATTCTGACAAATGATGACCTGACTTTTTCTCATGACCTCACCGCATTGTGGCTGGATTGCATGGTGTGGGGAAGGGGAAACAGTACCAGCAACATCAGGGAATTGCAGTCTGGTGGAAAATGGTACAGACCTTCTTCCCAGTAACACAGAAGTTCCTGCGTTTGCATTTCTCTTGCTGACTTGGCCTTCCATCACCCATTAAACAAGACCATGTTGTAACCCTGATGCTGGCTTGGGTCTAAGCTGGGTAACAAATGGCTGTGAGGAGGGTAGATCTCAGAGCTGCTCCTCTGCTATCATGCTTCAGATGTTTTCTTCTAGAATTTTTTTCATGAAGTGGGTTGAAATTCTGGGCAAACTCCCTGTGAACTGTCACGCATTTTCTCCTGTCTGCATGGGATGAATTGTTTTGACCTTTGATATAACAAAACCCCAGAATAATGTCTGTTTTCAAAGCAAATCCTCAAAGGCTTTCGAGAAGAAAATTTGTCATTTACAGAAAGCAGTCAGTGTTACTTAGCACTATGTGTTTAGTGTCATTTGAGTTGCTGCAGAGTTCTACCTGGTCTCTAGCTGTCTCTGCAGAGGGGTGAAAACCTCCTGTGAATACTATGTCGTGTTTGAGAGATTTGCATGGAAGTCTCAGAAGTTCCAAGACAGTCCAATGCAGGTGACTTGGGGCATAGGAAAATCATAGAATCACAGAATATTAGGAATTGGAAGGGACCTTGAAATGTAATCTGGTCCAACCCCCTTGCCAGAGCAGAGTAGGTCACACAGGAACATATTCAGGCAGGTTTTGAATGGTTGTTCCTCTCCATATGCAGGACTCTACACTTGCCCTTTTATTTCATTCAATCTATCTCCACCCAGCTTTGCAGCCTGGCCAGGTCTGGCTGAATGGCAGCACAGTCTGATGGGATGTCAGCCACTCCTATCAGTTTTGTGTCATCAGCAAGCTGACAGTGCACTCTGTGCCCTCATCCAGTTTGTCAATGAGTATATTGAACAATGCTGGTCCCAGTAGTGACTCCCGAGGGACAAAAGAGACCTCAGCTCCATCCACTCTGAGGTGGTTCGTGTGTGTGCTGATGTTTTACATGCAGAGGAAGGCAGATCCAACAGTGGTGAGTGCTAACACAGGCAGGAAACACAAAGCTTCCCCTGCCCAGTTCTGTGGCTCAGTTGCAGTAAGTAAGCAGAAACCTGGCAGAGGATAGCCAGCAGGCCAGACCTAAATATGACACCAGTGAAAGTTTTACCTAAATAAGAACTGAACTAAAAAAGAAGTGTAAAGTCATTATGGCTTAGATCACTAGAGCCTCATTCTTGAATATCCTCTGGCTGCCTTTTGCTGTTTTGGCAGCACAAAGCTGCTGCAGCTGAGCTCTGCTGGGTTACAAACACTTTTATGTTTCTGGAAGAAGCAGAGTGCTGGTGAGGTAGGCTCCTTCAGTGCTGTAAATTGATTTTCTGTGACGCAAAGTGGGTGTAAACTACCTGATCGATCCTGTCCTCTTTCTTGATGCACCAAGGGGTAACACCCCAGGGAGGCTGAGGATTAAACAGCTGCTTTAAAGAAGAGGCTGACAAAGAGAGCAAGTTGGCTCCTACCAGGTCTTTAGACTGGCCCTCACTTTGCCTTTCACCAGGCATGTGCTGAGAAGGAACTCCATTTGCAAGAGGGCTCCTGACTGACAGTACAGCTTATGAAAACATTTCTAGGGGGATGACAAACCCCAGCCCCCTAAAACCTCACCCCCAAATGCTGCCTGAGCAGAAGGAGGTATTACAGCACGGGCTGAGCTGTTTGCACATAGAGAATACAGCGCCGGTGGCAGCTGCTTTCTCATCCCAGGGACCAATTTAGCATCCCCTTCCCTCTGTGACTCAGACAATAAATTACACTTTAATCTAAATCTTGCACATTATTTCTCCTGCAATAGTCGGGCAATTTCCCCATTTTTTCTCCCTGGATCATCTTTATCAGCTATATTGTTTCATATTAAATAAGTTATTGAGTTTACCAGGTAAGGCATTTACGCGCAGCATGAAAATGAGTGATATGCAGATACTCCCCTGAGCATTATTTTCTCTTCAACAAACAGAGCACATAGCCTAAGCTGCAGATTTTGCTGGAGGAAAGAAACAAAGAGGAGGTGAGGAAGTATCTTATTCGGAGGGAGTAGATTCCTAAATATGCTTGCCTGTTCTTCACTCATCTGCTCTCAGTCAGCCAAACATGCATTCAAAGGGCATGCCAGGCTGACAGGATGGGTAAAGGGAGAGGAAATTATTCTCACCCATCAACTGAGTTGGGCCTACAGCCTAGCTGTAACACAAGTCTCTGGTGCAGTAAGATTATTTATGGAGAGAAGAATGTCTTCATCAGATCTTTTGACACTGGCTCCCATAACGTCCTCATAGGTAAGTTTAGGAAGTGTGGGTTAGATGAGCAGAAGAGACCTCCAAGATCATCCAGTCCAACCTATTTCCCAGCCCTATCCAATCAACTAGACCATGGCACTAAGTGCNCAGTGAGGTGGATTGAGAACTGGCTGAGTGACAGAGCAAAGGGGCTTGTGATCTACAGTGCAGAGTCTAGTTGGAGGACTATGGCTTGTGTTGCTCCTCAGGGGTCAGTACCGGATTCAATCTTGGTCAACATATTCATCAGCAACCTAGATGAAGGAGCAGAGTGCACTGTCAGCAAGTTTGCTGATGATACAAAGCTGGGAGGAGAGGCTGACACACCTGAGGGCTGTGCTGCCACTAAGTGAGACATGTACAAAGAGTTGGGCAGGGGTGAACTTCATGAAGTTCAACACGGGCAAGTGTAGAGTCCTTCACCTGGAGAGGAATAGCCTCATGCACCAGTACAGGTTAGGAGAGCATCTGCTGGCAAACAAATCAGGGGAGAAGGGCCTGGGAGTGCTGGTGGAAAACAAGTTCATTATGTGCCAGCAATGTACCCTTGTGGTCAGGAAGGGCAATGGTATCCTAGGGTGCATTAAGAAGACTCTGGCCAGCAGGTTGAGACAGATTCTCTTCCTCCTCTGCTCTGCCCTAGTGAGGCTGCAGATGAAGTACTGTATCCAGGTCTGGGCTCCTCAGTTCAAGAGATACAAGAAAGTACTGGAGAGAATCCAGTGGAGGGCCACAAATATGATTAGGGAACTGGAAGAGACCTCCAAGATCATCCAGTCCAATCTATTTCCCAGCCCTATCCAATCAACTAGACCATGGCACTAAGTGCCCCATCCAGTCTTTTCTTGAACACCTCCAGGGATGGTGACTTCACCACCTCCCTGGGCAGCCCATTCCAATGCCAATCACTCTCTGTGGAAAGAACTTCCTCCTAATATCCAGCCTATGCCTCCCCTGGCACAACTTGAGACTGTGTCTCCTCATTCTGTTGCTGCCTATCTGGGAGAAGAGACCAACCCCACCTGTCTGCAATCTCCCTTCAGGTAGTTGTAGAGAACAATAAAGTCACCCCTGAGCCTCTTCTTCTCCTCCCCCAGCTCCCTTAGCCTCTCCTCACAAGGCTGTGCTCCAGGCCCCTCACCAGCTTCATCACCCTTCTCTGAACATGTTCCAGTACCTGGACATCTCTCTTGAACTAAAAGGACTGGAACTGGACACAGTACTCAAACATAAGGAGGAACTTCTTTACTTTGAGGCTGGTGGAGCACTGATGCTGTCCAGAGTGACTGTGTAGTCTCATTCTCTGGAGCCTTTCAAATCCCATCTGGACATATTCTTGTGCAGCATGACCTAAGTGTACCAGAATTAGCAGGGGAGTTGGATTAGATGATCTCCAGAGGTCTCTCTTCCAATGCCTACCATTCTATAATTCCACAGCAATTGGATATTCTCTAGTATGCTGATCAAAGGGTCGAAATGAGGGCTCACCTTGAAGTATCTGAACGAAGCTAGACAAAGCAAACACCAGAATACTGAATTTCTGCAATTCAAGTGAAGTTTTAACAATTTGAACCATTTTTTCTCCCTAGTGAGCGTCTGAAGAAAATTCCAATTTGGCCATGGCCATCAAAGCTGGTCTGGTCTTTCATGCAGAAAGTTTGTATGAGCAATAAACAATGTAATGAAAAACAGTGAAGGCAGGAAATTCTCAGTAGGCTCTCGTGGAAGTGATAGCTTCTACAAAACCCCAGCCACCTGAGCAAAAGCAGATGTTTTGATTCTCCACCAAGAGGCTGTGAAATGAAGTTTTGATTGGAGTCTGGCTCGCCATTTGTCTGTGTTCACCTTGGCTGTTGCTAGTGCATCATATGATGGTGGTACTCTTGGGGCATCCAGAACACACCAGAATCCCTCTCACAGGAGGCTCTGAAAATGACTCAATTACAGTTAATGGGAAACCTAAACTATTAGGAATGCTGAAGTGTTTAGTTTGGATCAGGAACTGTAGAAATCTTTGTTCCTTGTGCTGCATTCGTTCACATTTCCATTTCCCGGTGTTATTTTCTCTATTTCCTCTTGCTGGCATCTGCATTTAACACAATCATAAGGTTTCAAAGCTTAAATAAAGCGAGATGAAAACAAATAAGCAGAAATAAGAGCTGTTCACTGCCTCACTTGGCTGGCTGGCTGGCTAGTAGGAGGTGCTGTAAGACACGACAAATTGTGTGTGTGTGACTGCAGTGAGTGGTCACAAGGGCAAGGCACAGCCCTGCCATTCACAGCAGTGATGTGAACCAAGCACTCTTGTCAACGTGAACAACTCAGGTTGTTTCTGGCTAGTTTGCTGCCTTTATAGCATTGACCTTCACTATGCAGGGCAAGAATACACATTTGTTCACACTGCTTTGCAGTGCATGATTTTCTCTTCCACGCTGGACACGTGTGGCTTTACAAGACCACTGTGTCACTGAGATTTTTTTTCATAGCAGTTTCCAGGCCAATCTCATGCTTGTGTTGCAAGGGAAAGAGCAGAGGCCTGACTGAGGCCTCTAAGGGTGAAAGGATTTTGAGAGGTTTGACTTTCCTTTTATATTAAGTCCTACGTCTTTATGTTATTGTATGAGCTTCAGTACAGATAGTCTTAATAAGCAGTCCCCAAAGGAGGGTGATGCTTATCATACCTGATTTCCCCATAAAGCCAAGACTATCTGTTGTTTCTTCAGGTCATCTACAGCTCTACTAGGGTCTCTCTCAAATTTTCATGGATCACCAGCAGATCCTTCCCTTTGAGGTCTCCCTCTTTCACACCATACTTTATTTTAGTCTGTTTTCTCCAGCACACTCCCAAGTAACCTGGGACTTGCAGTTCACAGAGTCATCAAATGGTTTTGGTTGGAAAAGACCTCTAAGATCATCAAGTCTAAGCATTGGCTGAACACCACCATGACCATTAAACCACATAGAATCATAGAATCAGTCAGGGTTGGAAGGGACCACAAGGATCATCTAGTTCCAACTCCCCTGCTATTGGCAGGGACACCCTACCCTAGATCAGGCTGCCCACAGCCTCATCTAGCCTGGCTGCAAACACCTCCAGGGATGGGCCCTCAACCACTTCCCTGGGCAACCCTATCCAGGCTCTCACCACTCTCATGCTGAAGAACTTCCTTCTCACTCCCCACCTCCAGCTTTGCCCAACATCCTGAACTGCGTTGTCCACACATTTCCTGAATGCCGCCAGGGATGGTCACTCCACCACCTCCCTGGATGCTTGTCCCTTCTTCCCTCTGTCCCTGCTGGCAGGTTTGTTGTTAGCCCCCGGGACAGGAGAGCCCAGGTTAGCAGCCTGTTAGTGTCCATGTGTGAGTCAGAAAGACTGCTGAGACTGATATATGCCCTCTGTTTTTAAAATCAGTTTGGATCCAGCTAGAGATTCTATGCCACAATTACCCTCTTCCTCTTTGCTTCTCATGTGGCACACCTGCTTCTTACATTAAATTGCAAACTCTTGAGGGAGGTAAGTTTTTTTTTTTTTGAGTCAGAGTATAGTGCCTGGTACAGATGAGGTTGTTTCATGGGGAATTTGTCTGCTACAGCACTATAACGATTAAATAACAATGAAAGGAATCTCGGGGGCTACCACATCTGCCGAAAAACTGGAGTCTTCACTTGGAATTATACTGCTTAGTGCCTAAATCTAGGCTTTGCTGTGCTTGCATAACCTCATTTTGTAAGAAAACTGCACCGCAGCAAGTGAAGGGATATTGATCACTGCAGGAAATTTGAAGAAAAGCAGCAAAATTTGGGACATCCCCCCCCAGCCACCAAAATTAATTTGTTCTTCCTCAGCACTGAAATAAAAATGCTTAAGTAAACACTACGGGGGAGCAAAAACTGTGGTCTTCAGGGCTGTCCATACTAGTATCTGATCTGAGCATCACTAGAGAGTCTAGAGGCTGTGCCTACAGAAGACACTTGGTTTTTCTCCTGCCTCACAATATAAATGGCTAGTGGTGTGTTGTCTGTTACTCACATGTGTGAGGCAATAAGTTGGATATCACCCAGTTTCATAGGTACAGCACAAAACACTGGTCCTGAGAGTGGACACATTAGGTGGTTTTGTTCCTCCAGAGGTGGGACCCTTGGGTGCATCTTTGCAGTGCAGAGCTCTGCAGCACAGGGTGAGTGCAGGGCTCTCGCCTCTCTTTGCCTGCCACTGGCTGGATAATGCCTTGCAACATTGATTCCTTCAACAGCTTTTTGGTCTCCTCCTTCAGAAGCAAGATATACTTTATTTCAAGAAGGGCTTCATGGTAGTTACATGATTAACTCACTCTTCTGAGATTTTAAAATGAGAGACAATACCCAGTTTCTAACTAGATTTTGTCTTTCTCCCCTGCTGCTTCTCAACCCTCCTCTCTTGGGGGTTAAGAAAAGTGGGAAGACTTGAAAACAATTGGACTTCTATTTATCATTCTAAATGGTGATCCTTGTGGTCCCTTCCAACCCTGACTGATTCTATGATTCTATGAGGATGCTCCTAGGCACATACTTGTGTCCATCTCTCCCAGCTGCCTCACCAAATTCTGCAGGCGTGTGCTGTAACAGCAAAGTCTTGTGTTGGTTGTGGAGAGAGGCAATAGTTTCCTAGAGGCTCAATGTCTGTTTTTCAAGTGGTTTCCTTTCTGTCTGAGGAATATTGGTTGAACAACAGCCTACTAAGAACAATGGGATGGTGAGGAAACCCTCTCAACAATAACATTGTGGAAGGGCCAAACCTGTACCACCCACACTGCACCCATGTGTACACTTATATACAAAGCAGGTATCACACAACCTGGAGAAAATAGCAGGACCAATTTTTATATAGAGGCTGCTTTGTTTAATGCATGCTGGAAATAACTGGCAAACTGACCCAAAATGGAGACAAAAGTTCTTTTATGTTTGTTGTAACCATCTTCAGAAAGAGTGGCTTTTTGTCCCTCTGAGAGGATGCTATACTCCCAGTGAGCAAACATGCAAACTCCTTGGAATCCATAGCAGGCTTCAGCTGTATTTTTTGGCCACTCTCTAGCAGCTGAATGGAGGAAGATGTCAGACATTGCCCAGTTTCACAGTTAATGAGTTGAACTTGTGTCCAATGTAAATATTGGACAGCTTCTTGGTATTTTTCCATCTCTCTCCCTATCTTTTTCTGATTTCTGCAACAGTAAATCCACTGGGAAGATCCATGAACTCCTTCACTTCATCATGCTGTACTCTAGACCTTTTACCTGGGATCATGGAGCTTGGGTTATATCAGATGCCTTTTGAGAATGAAGTCACCTTTATACTTAGATGCTTGCTGTACAGTCCCACCTTGGCAGCCTTCTAGGTGCTCAGGTTGCATGATCTTGGGATGTCATTTAATGGAACATGGGGGTCGTTTTCCAAACTGCTACACTGTGTGCTTGAAATGTCACTTTATTCCACTTTTTCTTTGCTGAGCATTTCATTGTCATCAGTGACGCATCTATGCTGTCTGCAATAGCTTCCAATAATTCTAGGTGTGGTGTTTTCAGAGTGGTTCCATTGATTTCCTCAGTTTCCTGGCTCAGCATCTTTGATGAAACCTTTCCCCAGCATTTGGACATAAAAGATGCAGCTCAAATGGGGTCTGCAGAGAGCAGCAGAACACACCCTCAGGATCACTGCTGCAGAGCACATTGGTGCACTCTTGCTTTTGCTTGCCCTGCAGCAAGGCCTTCCTGTAAATGAAGTAAGATGACAGTTTGCAAATAAAGTCCTTACTTCTGAGCAGCTGAGAGAAAACACATCAGCAACAGTTGCTCTGAATGAACAATGTGATCTGAGCTTTGTGATTTTCCTGAAATGATGAAGTGACTTTGTTCTCTTTCATTGAAATGAAACAATACATTTTCATTCCAGCCTTTTGTCTTTTAATGCTGTATTTTCTAATACCCTGAGTTGAGATAAATTTCCTTTGATTCCACAAAACAGATGATAAGAGAGAGAATTAAAAAAAAAAAAAAAANAAATCAACTGAATCAAGTTACCTCTTGGTTCTGACATTACCTCCGAGTTATGAATCAGAGGATTTGGCTCCTGTTTCTTGTGAACATTTATTTGTGGTTTTCAGCCCTAATAAGTTACTTTGCACTTGCTAATACTGCAGTTTCATCCCAGTTCTGATGATGAGCTCCTCTCTTTGTGAGGTAGGTACATACTATCTGCAGTTTACTGATGATTAAGCCAAGGCACAGAGCAGCTGAAGGTCACACAGGGTGAGCCAGGGCAAGTGCATTAAGCAAACACAGGATTCTGTGCCTTGTCTCTTGTCTAACCTGTAACTGCTTGATAAGCAAGTGAGCTCATCTCAGGGTCCTAAAAGTGGCTTGTAGCTCACATTGGTAGGTTTGTGTAAATTTTAAAGAGCTTTGTTTGTAGGTTTGGGTAGACTGTGAGCATCTTGTTGGATTTTAACTCACTTCTTGATTCCAGCTAGGTCTCAGGCTTCAAATGCAGCATCCAAAGAAACAGGGTGGGTTTTGCTTTGTCCTAAAAAGAGCAGCCAGCATGACATCATCCCCTTCAACTAGCAGGCATTCTCTGCAGTGGAGGAGGAGGAGGCAATAACCTGCCCCTGAATCTTCCTCCAGAGCAGGTTTTGTAGAGGTGAATAAGAGAAGTTATCATAAGAGAAAGATCTTCAGTAGGAAACAAATAGTGGGGTTGCAGAAGGGAATTCTCTTGCTTTGACTTCATGGGGAAGAAAGAAGAGAAAACTGCAGGAGTCATGAGAAAGCAAAGCCCTCTGAAATACTCACAGGGAACAAATGGTGGGTAGCTTTAACAACCGTTTTAGCAAGGTCAGAGAAGAATAAAAGGACTTATTGAGTGCGCTTGCTGAGGCAGAGTTCACACAGTGCTCATTTGGCTGGCAGAATGGAAAATGGCAGCAATCCTGGGAGTTAAAGAACAACCCTTGGGCTGCAGACACATGATTGTGTGCCAATGAAGAATACAGTGAATTAGGGACAGCAGAACAGAAGCAGCCCTACTTTGGTGTCGTGTTTTGCCCTGTTCTTCATCCTGGCTGTTCTGATTGCTCTTGAAAATATCTACAATGTGGTGGTTCCCTCCTTATTTCCAAGTCACACTTCTGCGGGACCTGCCACACTTCTGTTGCATAAGAACATCTTGAAGGATAGTAACAAGACAGAGAAGAAGGTTAAGCTTCTATTCATACAAGGGTAGTTATTTCCAAAGCCACTGAAATCTTTTTAAAGCAAGGTGCTGTTTCAGGGCAGAGTTATCCTACATTTGCTCATTCTTGCCACTGTTCATTCACAAAGCAGCTGTTTTTTATTTAGGGCATCATGTTTCTTATTCAGGGTAGGTGATATCCTAGCATCACAAGGCCTGTGCAACTACAGTTCCTTGTCTTAATGCCTGCTGTATTTTTTCCCCCCCCCCACTCCTGGCTGCAAATATTGGAGGAGGCATAGGTCTGAGACCATTTTTCTTTCAGTGAACACCAGATTATGAGGGCTTCCATTCAGGGGCTCAGAGGTCAGTACCACAAATTGGTGGAATTTTCCACTACGCTTCTCTTTGTAGCACAGTCCTGCTTGGCTCACACACTCTGGTACTCTCAACATGGAGACTCTCTTGCTGAGCTTCACTGTGGATCTGTGTTAGTGCAGAGGCTAAAGATTCCCAGTCCCTTAAGCCAGTTAGCTCAAGTATCTCTGGATAACCAAGGCTCTGTTTTACGTCCATACCCCAGGAAGGGCAACAGAGGCACCAAGAAGGCTGCTGTAGACAGTTACCTTCCAGAGTCCAGAGAATCATAGAATAGTTTAGGTTGGAAGAGACCTCAAAGATCACCCAGTTCCAACCCCCCGCCATAGGCATGACTTGACAGTTGTTTTGGGGTTTTTTTTGTGTGGCAAGTGTGAGCTGTGTTCAGGCCAATTCTCACTGACTTCCAAGTATTCTCCTTGTAGTATTGTGGGGCATTTTACCTAAGTCAGTGAGGACTTCTGTTTCTAACAATGAAACTGACCAAAGTTTATATCTGTCTTTAATAAGACAACGATAAGGTCAGTTTTAGGGGCATAATCCAAGGCTCCATACAATCTGGCGTACTGTATTGCAGTTTCTTAGCATCTGCTAAGCTTAATTGATTTGCACACAGGACACCAGATTGACTGGGATGTTCTGAGCTGCCATGTAGTCAAGCCCCACAGGTTTTCTGGACACTGCTCTAGAAACGTCTGTTCTTGTTTGCACATCCTTCATCACGAAAGACCAAGCTGCGTGGAAACAAGACAGCCAAGTTCAAGCTGTGATCTCTTCTGCCAGGCTAGTGCCCGGCAGTTATATTAATTATGTCTATTCTGGCTAGGGAAAAAAAGGGCCAAACAAATGAACTTAAGCAACAGATGAGGAAGGAGTAATTGTCCAACCGTGTCTTGAGTTCAGAGCCATCCAGCGCCCTGACATTAGTGATGTGTTAGCAGATGTGTTTTTGCTGCTATGTGAAACATCTGGTTGCTGGGCAGAGGCAAACACTTGAAAAAGTGGTTTAACAGCTTCTAGCCACAAGAATCAGAATTCTGTAGCAAACACAATTCCGTAGAAAATGGTTTATGTGGCAAATGAAAAGACTGAGGCAGAAAAGGGCATCTAGGATGCTTTCATGAGTGGCAGGCGGTCTGGGACCTGTGGTTACCCAGGTCTGGCAGATTTTGTTCTCTGTGTAGCTTTGAAAATACTGCCTCAATCCCTTTCTCTTTCCCAGCAGCTCTCTTGCTTTTTAATTGTCCTTAAATGCCTGTTAGATGAAAGCATGCAGCACCCAAATGCAATGCTGAGAAGTCAATGGCGTTTGATGGCCACCACATCTGCTATCAGCTATCCTGTGTGCAGTTCTGGAGCTCCCATCACAAGAAGGACATAGAACTGTTGGAGCCAGTCCAGAGGAGGGCCACAAAGATGCTCAGAGGGCTGCAGCAGCTCTGTTACAGGGACAGGCTGAGAGAGTTGGGGCTCTTCAGCATGGAGAAGAGAAGGCTTCAAGGAGACCTTATAGTAGCCTTCCAGTATCTAAAGGAGGCCTACAGGAGGGCTGGGGAGGGACTATTCACAAGGTCTTGTTATGACAGGATGAGGGGTAATGGGTTTAAACTGGCAGAGGGGAGATTGAAACTGGATGTTAGGAGGAAGTTCTTCACAGTGAGGGTGGCGAGACACTGGCACAGGTTGCCCAGGTAGGTTGTGGCTGCTCCCTCTCTGGAGGTGTTCAAGGCCAGGCTGGATGAGCCCTTGAGCGACCTGTTCTTGTGGGAGGTGTCCCTGCCTATGGCACAGTGGGACTGGAACTAGATGATCTTTGAGGTCCCTTCCAACCTAAACCATTCTATGATTCTCTTGGTGACAGGAGAGGCTTTAAACAGGATCTTCAATGAGTGGCTTTTCTCAAAGTGATGAAGGGATCTTGAAAAGCTTATGAGCTTCACTTATGATGTTGGAAACTTCCCCTTTGTGATCTAGGAATATCAGAAATCTTAGAAGTTTTTTGTAAGGTGTAGATGTTCTATAGTGTTTCAATATTATCAACCCCTGTCAAGCCCAGAAGAATATCACCAGCTGGCTCCCAGAGTAGATGAAATGTCATGTAAGATTCAAATGTCTCAGGCCAAGTTGGTTGTTAGGCTTACAGCAAAGGGCTGTAAAGCTCAGAATGAGTTACAGGATCATGCTCTACATGGCTTTATCCAACCACGGAATCCAAAGCATTTAACAAAAGTTGATTGCTGCCATCCCAGTCACAAATGGAGAAGTGAAGGCATTAAGAAACTTGCCAAGGGTAACAAAACTCATCACTGGTAAGAGCTACAAACAGGACCTACAAGTGAGGGGCTGGATGTTACTCAATATCCTGGGCCACACCACCTCCCACGACTTCAGAGGTGAAATGGTAGCTCCTCCAAAGCCGTAGAGAAGTTTGACAGTTGGCTTTAGTGAATCCAAAACACAATCCCACAGGGTTATTCTGCCTTTGTTCAAATTATCCTAACTTCTTGAGACAGTCAGTCTGTCTTTAAATGCCTGACTCTTTAAATGTCACAGAGGCTTTGGTCTGTGCTCTGTGCTGGGCTAGATTTTCTGCAGAAGAAAACCCAGGATAGCTACAAAGATGTTCTCCACTTCAGCTAGAATGTGGCCTGCAGCCTCTACCTGCCTCGCAATCTAGATAGGAGCTGATTAGTAACTCCACTGCATACATTGCCCCAAAAAAGCTCCTTATTAAAGAAGCTTATGTAAATATATTTATTGTTGAATACATTAACTGCTCAATTCATCTTCTTGTAGTTGTTTTTTTTTTTTAATTTTCAAATATGAAACAAAAAGAAGTAGGACTGCAATTAAGGAAGGTTTCCATTGATGTGTTGAACAATGAGCAGATATGAACACCGAGGAAGCAGATAGACAACCACAGCTGGGGATGCAAATAAGCTCCTATTAACTGGAGCTCTGAAGATCAGAGCAGCCTGTATCTCCTGGATTGTGTTCCTTGCACTTTATTCCTTGAGCATTATAACTGAGAGTATCAAAAGAATTGAAGATACGGAAGCGAGCATCTACTCACTTGTTTATTCAGTGCAGGAATATGTTTGCATTGGGCATCCATCCAAAAGCAACTTCTGTTAAAAGGGAATGGGTCGTAGCAGGACACTTAGAAATGGATTTCTTCAGTAGCACACACCCATAATTTCCAGCTATTTGGTAAATGAATGAGAGTTTTACTCTCTCAGGTATTACTTAAAAGACATAAAGCAAAAGGAAAAGAACTCTTAGACATGTGGAACAATCACAGACTTGAACAGATACAAGATAAAGGGCCCCAGAGCACAGACTGAACGAGTTGGGGCTGTTCAGCTTGGAGAAGAGGAGGCTCCCAAGTGACCTTCTTGTGGCCTTCCAGTATCTGAAGTGGCCTACGGAAAAGCTGGGGAGGGACTTTTTAGGCTATCTGGGAGTGACAGGACTGGGGGAAATGGAGCAAATCTGGAGATGGGGAGATTCAGCCTGAATGTGAGGAGGAAGTTCTTCAGTATGAGAGTGGTGAGAGGCTAGAATGGGTTGCCCATGGGGGTGGTTGGGGCCACATCCCTGGAGGTGTTTGCAGCTAGGCTGGATGAGACTTTGGGCATCTTTATCTAGGGTAGGGTGTCCCTGGGCATGGCAGGGGGGTCGGAACTAGCTGATCCTTGTGGTCCCTTCCAACCCTGACTGATTCTATGATTTTCATTAAATTTAAGTATTAAGTTCTTTGAGTATTTAAGTATTAAGTACTGTTAGACAAAGTGATGATGCCAAGAGAGTGCAGAAATTAAAGAACCTGTCTCCTGTATTTAAAGTGCAACATGAAAGCAAGTTAGGCAAATAAAACAAAAGTAATGCTTCATACTTCCATGGCTCAAAAGAAGGAATGTCCTTTCCAAGGCTGTGCCGAGCTGAAAGCTACCACCCTCCTTCTTCCTGAGTCACAACTTGCTCTTAAATCACTGCTTTCAAGCTTGGTGGAACTGTTTGTGGACATACATGCCCAGAACTTCATGGAGGAGTGGGAGAAGGTTCTCAACAAACCTGTCCCTGAAGGACATTTCAAACTTAGCTTTTGTGACTAGGTCAGGTCTGTGGAAAGGAAACAGGAACTGAGTTTAGATTTAAGTTGCTCGACCTGCAAACTTGCCAGGGTTTTACTCACGTTGCTTTTTATTTCTTCCAGGTTAAAGCCAGCATGTGGACAGCTAGCATGAGCTGGCAGGTGGGCAGTACTGTTTAAAGTTGCAATAAGTTGACTGCAGGTCAGAGCCTGAAGGACTGGAGATTAGGTAAGCAATGGAGCAGGATTTTGCTGCCTCTCTTTGAGAGAATTTTCCCCTTAAAGGTCATTTTGGCAAATTTATGTAATGCATAATGGAGGTTTTTGATCCTGCTGAATGGAAAATAAGTGTGCTAATCTGGAAGGTAATTGACAGTCTTTCAAGAGGATGCTTAAATCACAGAGTTGTTTTCAAAGCAGGGCTCTGTTCTGTGATGCTACCCACGTTGATCAAAAACTCTTCAGAGAGGATGTCATTGTCTATTATATTCTTTGCACAAAGAAATTGATAAAAGAAGAAACAATAAGAGAAGGGCATCAGGAGTGTGTCAAGTTTAAATTCTGTTTTAGCAGTTGTTAGAAGGTTGTGTCAGGTCTTCCACATTCAACACTGGGTTGCTTTAACACAGTGGAATCTTCAGTATTTTACATACTCTTATTTGCTCTTTAGGAAAAATGTGGAATTCTTACATGAGTAACAGATAAATGAGACCATATGTGGTATAATAGGTTGTACTTCTATTATGTTGCTCTTGGCATCTCTTGTATCCTCTGAGTAAGTTCAAAATTGTGTCTCTCTCTTCTCCCTCTTCACAAGACCATTGAGCTGACTACTTCTACTAGTCACTAGCGGGGTGGTTTTGGAGATCTTAATCTGAAAATGATGTTGAGGGTTTGAGTTCTGCTGGTGAAAAATCCTACACTTAAGAACAAACAGCAGTAGAAGTCATACAGACAAATTCCTGTGGGATTGGAGCCAGGAAACTGATGTATTGTGGGTGTAGTTTCAACGAATCTCACACCTAACCAGAACTGGACTGGACTTTGAGGGCCACAACTGGGAAGTAACATGTGCTGCTTTCCTTCCTTCTCAGTTGTTGCTGCTCTTGTAGCTGCTGCGCTGTCTCGTTGCCCGCATTCTTCACCACTTGTTGCTGGCAGTTAGCTGACAAAAGCAACAACACACTTTGAATCAAAGCAGGTGCTCTTTATTCTGGGCCAGTGCAAGCATGAGGCCTGTGCAGGACAGAGGACCAAAGGTTAGTAACCAGAAAGGCCACAGCCAAAAAAGTGGCCAAAAGGATGACGGCGACCTCGTCAGCCTCATGGTGACTCCTTTTATCCCATCATATAAACAACACATTAACATAATCCAGGCAAGCACTGCCCACTCATTAATATGCATTACAACCTGTATCTCTCTGGCCAGATGTCCCATTATCTTTTACTCCCCCGTGGGAGGCAACCTGGAGCTGTGGGAATGAAGGTCAAGTGCTTGTACACAGCTCATTATTTTTCTCTCTTACATTTCTTCTTCTATTCCCACACTCAGTGGATCAAGCAACAGTTTCTTCCAAGGGAACAGGAAAGAGCTGAAGCAACCAAGCCCCAGGATGCAGTGTGCTGTCTTAAGGATTGTATCTAACCCACAGCCACTGAAAAATGTTATGATCTTCAGAAGACCTTCCTGAAAAATTATGTTTGTTCTCCACATGCATACATTTTACTTGGGAGGGGGAGGCAACCTGGAGCTGTAGAAATGAATGTCAAGTGCTTGTACAACAGCTTGTTATTTTTCTCTCCTACATTTATTCTTCTATTCCCACACTCAGTGGATCAAGCAACAGTTTCTTCCAATGGAACAGGGAAGAACTGAAGCAACCAAGCCCCAGGATGCAGAGTCTTAAGGATTGTATCTAACCCACAGCCACCGAAAAATGTTACCATCTTCAGAAGACCTTCCTGAAAAATTTATGTTTGTTCTCCACATGCATAATTTTTAGTTGGTGGCACATGATGGAAAGCAAGGGGGAAAAATCTGGTTTCCATTGGAAATATTTTCAGATGGAAATTTCCAACCACTTCTGTAGTTAAGGAGGAAGCAGAACATTTCGCTGCAGAGATTTCACTGGGAAACAATTTCCAGTTTTCATCAAAAAGAAAAAAGCTCTCCAGCCCGATTTTTTTCCAAGCAGCTCTAGATGTCTCACACAGTGCCTGCTTGGAAGCTGATGGCACAGAAGGGAAAAAGCACAACTCTTTGGCCTCAAGAGCAAAGCATCCTCTAACACCCCAAAACTCAAGGGAGTAGGGGATGAAGTGCTCTTCAGAGCTGATCAGAGATGCTGATCAGAGGGCAGAGGTGCACAGAGAGTGGCATGCTCTGGACTGTGTCAAAGGCTTGCACGACTCACTATACACAGCAGAAGGATTGCTTCATGCACCAGTGAAATTCACTCTCTTGTGGACTGGAAAATAGAAATGGCTGTACCTCAAAAAAAGCTTAGCTTTGGCTTGGGATACCATCAAAAAGTCAGCATTTGTTAACAGTTACCAGCATATTGGTATGTAAGGCAGCACATTTTCCATTTATACTCAGAGAAGGAAGTAGCTGTGGTCTTTTCATATACCACAGTACAGTAATTTTTCTGTCAAATGTTCACTTTTTAAAGATAACCACTGCATTTGTCATTTTTAGTGCTAGAGCTCTGCTTGCACCTTAAGGCACTTGTGATGCACAGTGTTGGTCCTTCGTCTATATGGCAACCCATGTAACAGAGCACCAAACAGTGGTCTGGTTTGGAAGGGATCTGAAAGGTCATCTTGTACCAACCTCCCTGCCATGGGCAGATCCACTAGACCCTGGTCCCTGCCTGGTCTGTGCCTGGTCCACCAGACCAGGCTCAAGGTCTCATCCACTGGTCTTGAACGCCTCCTGGGAGGGGACACCCACAACCACCCTGGATAACTTGTTCCAGTGCCTCACCACCCTCACTGCAAAGAATTTCTTTCTAATATCCAGTCTAAATCTCCCTTTTTCCAGCTTCAATCCATTCTATTCTCATCACTCTCACTGTAAAGAATTTCTTTCTAATATCCAGTCTAAATCTCCCCTTTTCCAGCTTCAGTCAATTGCCCCTCATCCTATCCCTACAAGCTCTTGTTAAAAGTTCCCCCTCAGCTTTCTGGTAGGCTCCCTTCATGTACTAGAAGGCCACTATAGGGTTTCCCGGGAGCATTTCTTCTCCAGGTTGAATCACTTAAAGTGATTCTCGTTCAAACACTTAGGACAATAGTCACATAGATTACACACAGAGAGAATGCAGAAAAATCAACCCTCCCAGCCCTCCTGCAGTCTCTGGCTATATATCTTCCATCTTTTAAGTCTGCTGATACACCCTTCTTTCCAAATTATCCTCATGGCTCTGACAAGGTCAGACCGGGTCAAGATAAAACCAGCTGATAGCTGCCCCCTTGCTTGCAGGTCAGCCTTTTCTTCCTTGCAGAGAAAAGAGCCTGTCTGTGCTGTCCAGTATTTTTCAGGTCTGCTGCATCCACAGCTGAAGCCCTGACTCCAGCCAGCAGACCTGAGCTTCAAACATCACAGCAGAGCAGAGCTGCAGGCCACTGCTGCTGGCTGAGCCACTGCACCAATGCTGCAGCAGTCCACTCACAAGGCACTGTTCTGCCCTTCTGATCTCTTACATGGGGTTTTTGTCAAAGCCTTGTGTACAGCAAGAAGCCAATTTTTTTGACCTTGGGCATATGATTTTTGACATCATTTGGAAGCACTTTTAGAACCACAATGAAGAAGACCAGGGATGACTTAGCTACAGCTATTTCCATTTTTGCCTGCTATACATCCATCACCTCAACTGGGGCATCTCTGCTACCATCTCACAGGTGTCTCTTGCTCAGCAGAATACAACTATGTTGCCTTTCTTGTAGATGAATGAAGGTCTGATTTTGTCAGCACTCCCACAAAGAAGGGAGCAGGAAATTTTCACCACTGCTGGCAAGGAAGGAAGCAGGAATTTTTCAGCACATGGAGAGTCTCTCAAAGCAGAGACTATGCTCTGCCCATTGGACTGCTACCTTGGTGTGGTTTTTAGGGGAGAACTGTTCACAGGGAAACTTGAATTCTCTCTGCCTGGGGAGAGAAAACACCACCACTGAGGGCTTTTAACTAGTGCAGAGTTATACCTGCCAGTACTACAGCCTATTTTGGGCTACTCAAGGCTGCATGGTCTGCTCCTTACACGCAAGAAGATGAGTTGGTGTGGCAGGAGGTCATCTTAGATGGATGGGGAACTCCTTGGTGAATTTAATGAATAACAAAAGCACTTCAGAAGAGGTAAAAAAGGGAACAGGACATAGAATGGGGCTATAGAAGCATTTCTTGGGCATGTGGCAATGGAAATGGGCATGCCCAGCCTCATCTGGAGTTAGAAGTAGAGAGGAGTATGAAGAGCAAAAAGGGTATTTCTACAGCTACACCACTAGTAGGGAGGCTGTCTCTGAATGGTGGTACTGTTGTGAAGGACACTGGAAAGACTGAGCGACTCAGTACTTTCTTTTTCTCAGCTTTTTCTGGCAGAGTCTGTTCTCAGACCTCACAGGTCCCTGCATTGCAGCTCAGGACTTAGAGAACTCCAGCACAGGCCTCCAGTGAGATACAGAGCATCCTCACTTGAGCTGTTCATGGCCCAGCAGTGGCCAGACCAGACATGAGGACTGACACAGCACAAGCTGTGTTGGGTGTTGGCCTCATCTGGTGAAAGGGAGAGGCTCCTTTTATCCTTCTGTGAAGCAGGAAGAGTTTGTCCAGTTGGGAGAGTAACAGATTTGTCTTTGGGTGATGCTCAGATGATCACAAGCTAGCAGCTGTCTTTTGCTGGGCATGTTTACAAGGACTACTCTCCCTTCTAGGCAAGTACAGCAAGCCCAGATTCCACCTGGCTCAGAGCCTTGCAGTCACAGGAAAATCAGCAGGGAGCTTGTATGACTCACGTGAGAGGCAGGCAGGAGTCTACCCTTGGGCTTTTGCAAATTCAGGGTCAGTCTTCTGCAATTATGGGAGCTGTGCTTCTATTTCATGGAGCTGACCTGTTACATTTATTGTGCAGGTGGCTTCTTTGACCTGCTGCTGTTTCTATTTATTTTATTTTATTTTTCAAATGAGGTTCTCCAGAAACATTTCTCTATTAAATCAGGTCATTACAGAAATTACATTCATTTCCTGAAGCCCATAGTGACTTTTCTGCCTAAGAAAATTGGGGCATACAACTGTCATTTCCCATGGGCATGACCAGAGAGTGGTACCAGCAGAGACCAGGGCCATTTTGATAAAGTGAACATTGCCCCCCTCAATCTTCAAGGTGCTTCATGGATTTCTATAGCCAAAGAATAAACCAAGGTCTCATTGAATGAAACTGCTGGATTAGAAATTGGCTGGGCAGGCAGGCCCAGAGAATTGTCATCAAGTGGAGTTCAATCCAGCTGGCAGCCAGTCACAAGTGGTGTCCCCCAGGGCTTGGTATTTGGGCCAGTTCTATTTAATATCTTTATTAGTGATTTGGATGAAGGGATCGAGGGCACCATTGGCGAGTTTGCTGCTGACACTAAATCGAGTGGGAATGTTGATCTACTCCAGGGTTGGAAGGTTCTGCAGGGAGATATGGACAGGTTGAATTGATGGGCTGAGATCAACGGAATGAGGTTTAACAAAGCCAAGTGCCGGCTCCTGCACTTCAGTCACAACAACCCCAAGCAAGGCTAAAGGCTCTGGGAAGAGTGACTGGAAAGCAACCCAGTGGAAAAGGATCTGGAGTTGCTGATGGCTGAGCATGAGCCAGCAGTGTGCTCACAGTGCCAACCTGGCCTCTATCAAAAACATCATGTCCAGCAGCAGCAGCAAGGAGGTGATTGTTCCCCTGGTGAAGCCACAGCTTGAGTGCTATCTTCTGTTCTGGGCACCACAGTACAGGAAAGACATTGAGCTCCTGGAGTGTGTTCAGAGTTGTTTGTTTTCTTTTTTTCCCTGCAGTTTTCTCAAATTACATTTTTCTGGCTGTAATTGTATTTGGAGCCTAAATTTAGGTCGTATGGAGTGCTTGTCTGCATGAGCTCAGAAGTAAGGTATCAGCTTTTCCAGTGGGATGACTCTGGAAGATCTTGGGAAGGTCTGAAGGCCTTGCAGCACAGTTGCAAGCTGACTACATCCAGGAGGAGCACTGACTGCTGAGGGCACTACCATGCCCATGTTGTAAAAGTTTTTAGCAGCCAGGACAGGGAGGCTGTGAACAAATTGCCTTTTGAGGATGTCCCTGGGTCTGTTCTGACTCGAGATCATATTTTAGAGAGCTTGTAGCAGAGGCTGAAAATGCAACAGGGAATATTTTAATGGCCCAGGCAGTTATGTTGTACTTCTTCACACTGCTTCTAGGCACTGAGCCATTGGCTTTTGTAGACTTTAGCATTTTATTCCCTGCAAGACTGATGCACTGAGGACTGATCCTACCAAGTGTTGAATATGTTCAAATTTCATCGTACTGCAATGAAGGAGTCTTCAGTATCTTACTGGCTCCTCACTAACGTGCTCTGAAAGAAGAGAGCTGGATGTAGTCTACCTGGATTTCAGCAAAGCCTTTGGCACTGCCTCCCACAGCAAACTCCTGGCAAAGCTGGCAGCTGGTGGCTTGAGCAGGGGCACTCTGTGCTGGGCCCAGAGAGTGGTGGTGAATGGTGCCACAGGCAGTTGGTGGCCAGTCACTAGTGGTGTCCCCCAGGGATCAGTGCTGGGCCAAATCCTGTTTAACATCTTTATAGATGATCTGGATGAAGGGATTGGCTCTACCATTAGTAAGTTTGTAGATGACACCAAGATGGGAGCAAGTACTGATCTGTTGGAGGGTAGGAGAGCTCTGCAGCAAGAGATGTCCTGGACCTTCCTGGCTCTGCTCCTCTGCTCCTCTGATGCTAGCAGCAAACTAAACGGATGATAGCTTCTTAGCATCACCTATCATGCAGCTGAGATCTCCATTGGTGACCATTTGTTGTGACCTGACTAATATCAACAAGTGTAGACATGGATCCAGTACTAAGTGACCAGCAAAAGGAGGCACATACTACAGTCCTCTTTAACCTGAGGTCATTCTTCCATGGTGCAACAGGTTGTGAGGGGAGAGGCAATGTCTCTGTGACTTGGCACTTTCACATTTTTTTTTCCTCTTGGTGTGTTTGCAAGAAACAAATCAGCAGAAAATTTGCCAAGCTGTGAGGAGGCTGTAAAATTTTACAGCCATGACCACAATACGTCTGAGTGGCAGAAGCCCTGGTGAATTATGCAGGTTATGCCAAACTAGCAGCAATAAAACTTTATAGCCCCATCCCGTATTTTGTACATGTCACATCTCTCTCTGCCTTTATCAGGTTTGGGGGTTTCAACTTTTGTTTTTTTTTTTTTTAAACATCTTTGTTGCTATAGAAACCACAGCACCCCTTGAAACCAGGTGGAACTTAGTGAAACTTTCTAACGTAGAACAGAATCATAGATAGTTGTAGACAGCAATGAAGTCACTCCTGAGCCTCCTCTTCTTCAGGCTGCACACCCCCAGCATCCTCAGCCTCTCCTCACAGGGCTGTGCTCCAGGCCCCTCACAGCTTCATTGCTCTTCTACTGTGTTCCAGTACCTCAACATCTCTCTTGAATTGAGGGGCCCAGAACCGAACACGGTAAGGAAACAGTGCCCCAGTGAACAGTCCCAAATGCAGCTCCTCCCAGCAGCCTATTGCAGACATCTTGCCAGTGCTGTGGCCTTGAGGTGCTGACGTACTAGACAGGTTGAATGCCTGCATTTCAGCACTCTCTTGTCACTTCTCTTGGGGAATATCTCTTGGGTGTTGTAAGGAGGGGTTGAGGGAAGCAGGTTTGTTTAGTCCGGAGAAGAGGAGGCTCCTCTAGCAGTACCTGAGAGGAGGTTGTAATGAGGTGGGGGATTGGTCTCTTCTCCCTAGTATTGAGTAATAGAATGAGAGGAAATGGGTATAATTTGTGCCAGAGGAGGTTTATGCTGAACATGAGGAAAAATTTCTTTACTGAAAGAGTGTTCAGAAATTGGAACAGGCTGTCCAGGGAAGTGGTGGAGTCACTTTCCCTGGAAGTGTTCTAGAAACGTGTGGGACATTGTTTACTGGCCGTGGTGGTGAGGTTGATGGTTGGACTCAAACCAAAACAGTACTATGATTCTATACCCTGGGAATAAGGCAATGCTTAGGCTAAGGGATGAATACAGGTTATTCTTTATTTATTTTCAAAATATAAAAAACAAAAAATCCCCAACAAACAACAAAGAAGCAAACAAACAAAAAAAAAACCAAGGGGGAGGAAAGCTAAATAATGACATTTCTCAAATCTTGTTTAAACACCAGCTGCTTGTCCAAAGCATCATTGCCTGTGAACAGATCCTGACCCTCCTCTTTTAATAACACCTGACTTGCCAGGCAAATAGAACTGAGTTGTCTGCTGCAAGGGAAAGAGGAAGAAAAGACAAGACCTCAACTTCTCAAAACGACTTAAGCTTTTCTTTTTTTATTTATTTTTTTTTTCCCCCTTTATGAACTACATTGATAAATATAGTTCAGCCAGCAGCCTGCTGGCGGTACCATGTCTGAGATGTGTGGCAAGCTTTCAGACAAAGCCAGCAAAACCTATACTTAGAAGCAACCTTCGGATTTCCCTGCTAAAGCGCAGAAATGAACTGGGAGCGGGGACAAAAGCGGGACGATGGTGGCTTGGCTACCTGTGTCTACCGACCTGGCTGCTGTGTCTGACTTCCCTCTGCAAGTGCCCCGAATGGTGATTTCCAGGAATGCAGCTGTGCCTGTGGCTCCCTGTGCAGCACCACAGGTGCACGCCCTCATGTGTCTGACCTTTTCACAAGTGTGTTGACATGTTCAGAAATAAACTTTGCGATGTAAAGATAACATATTGGACCGGGAGGGGAGGGGGAACAAACAAATTGGCCCCAAGAGAACAGGTCCTTTAAAAGCCATAGTGAGCTCCTGTAGGGGTCTGGATGCGTGCTCAGGTCTGGCAGCTGCTGCTGGCATCCTGCTTCTCTTGTGTCTGTGAGGCCTTTCTGGTGCTTGTCGCTGCAGGGTCAAAGCACTCTGCATGCTCTCATCGGCTTATCCTCACATCACCTTGCCTGAGGTGGGAGGAATAGGAGAGAGAGGGAAATGAGCTCACTACCCGCCCTAGCTGAGCTGCCACATGAGGAACTGGAGTGACTGGCCAGCCTGCAGCCTGCTGCTGCTGCAGTTGGGAGAGCACTGTGCCTCCTGAAACCCAGCTTGGGGCTTCACACCAAAGACTCCCTCACCAAGGCTTTGCAAGCCCTGTGGTTATTAAACCCTCAGAGACTCCAGATTTCTTCTTCACCATCCCTAGCAAAAGTAAAGGCAGCACAATGCCTTTTCTAAAAGGTTGGCACCTTGCCACAGATGACTTTCCATCCGGTTGGAGTGAGAAAAGAGAGATTTCTCTCTCAATTCACAAGAGCATCAGGACAAGGAGAAGTCTTTTGTGTAGGATGGAGCTTGTTATTTCCCTGGACTGCCTGGGTGAAGGCCTTGCTGGGAGCCTTGTGCTCTCTGCAGGTGCCTTGGAGACAGTCCCCATCTGGGAGAGCCCCAAGGCACGTGCACGGTGTCCTCCTGCACATTGCCATGGACTGTGTGTCAGCAGGGGCTCGTGGTGCTTCTGGTCTAACCTGTACAGCCACAATTCCATCATGCATCTTCTGCACTTCTCCTTGGCTCCATCAGACAGGGAGTTCAAGGTGCCAGGAGATTAGTGTTCAGGCCAGTCTCTCAGAGATTACATTCCAGCTTTGCCACTGACTCCTGGTGCTGCTTTGGCCAAACCATGGTCCTGCAGCCCTTTTAATAACAGAAGTCACTTTTGATCCTCAAGACATGTCTTGCAATGTAACGGGAGTGGTGCTGCTCAGTGCTTCCAAAGATCAGCACTTTGGGCTTTTTCCCCCCTCTAAGTCCATCAGGAAAGATGTTTAAACTCTGGCTGGGTTTGGTTGGGAAGGGGTGGTTGCTTATGTTGGACTTTTCAAAATCAAAAGTCTTGCAGACTTGCTTGTGTGGGGTGAAATAGTGTCACTAAGGCTGCTTCTGTAAAAAGAAAAGGATTGTACGGTCACACCTCGATCATCTTGGGCTACAGAAATGGCTAATCCCTGTCATCAGCATTCATATCTGTTTAGTCATTTACTGAAACCCTCTGATTTTTTCCTACCAGGCAGCTGGGAAGCCAGGGTTCTGAGCCAACAGCTGTGTGGATTTCTCCATGGGACACCACTTTATCTCACTTGTAACTCATTGAAGAGGAAGGTCTCCTAGCAAGGCCCTAAATGATGCACCTAGGCGCTGTCTGACTGTTTTCTCCTCGTTTTCTTATTATCTTCCCTGCTTTGGGAGCAGATGTAATTTGATCCCCACTGCTATTTTGAGAGAGATTCTCAGTGCTCTTTAATCAAGAGCAAGTAAATGGAGAAGCGCCAGAGAAGCAGATGAAGATTAGGAGAAACTGGACAGGGTAGAGGATAAATGCTATCCCATTTTAGGAATTCCTATGGACTGCAAAGGAGCTGATAAACATTTTCTAATGTAAGCTCTGCTATTACAGCTTTATAGAGCATTTACTTGTAAGAGTGACTTTTTTTTTCAGTAGTTTTCTGACCTAGGTAACTGGAGGCTAAGGTGTGGGTGCCACACCTTGCTACCTGCCTCCTTTACCATTTTCTGCTGTCCAAGCTAGGTGTTGCTGTGTCTGTCACCTGCCGTTCACCGATCACTGAGTCAGGGAATGATTCAAGTGTTATTTGAACAGCCATGTTTGAAGATTGTTTATCAGTGACTCCATGTCTGTCTGTGGGAGGCACATTTTGCAATATCCACTCCACATTTTTTCCCCTCTGATAAAGTGGAGACCTGCTGGTGTCACGAGTCCAGCGGCTCACCTCACCTCACCTCTGTGTGACTCAACTTCTCCAGGGATCTCCCTCTTCTCTGAGCTCCCCCAGCGAGTTGCACCAGCAGAAGGTTAATGTTGCTGGGCCTGGGAGTGGTGTGCTTGCCTTTGTCTAAGTGTATGGCAAACATGATCCTTGCTTTCAGAAGCCAATAGCCGAGATGGGTTCTACTTCCTGGAAAGGAGAGAGAGTGCCAGATGGAGGAAAGCAGCACATGGGAACAGCAGTGACTAAGGCAGCTGATGGCAGTGGATCAGGCAGAGTCTTTCTCATCATCCTCATTGTGTTGTGAAACGGCCTTGAGAGCCATCAGCTATGGAGAAGCAGGTCACAGTTGCTTTTCTCCTCTCCTGGGGCTTTTGCCAGCTGCTGGTTTAGCTGAGCCAGGGCCCCAAGGTGTTGATTGCTCTGTCAGGAGGGATAAGGGCTGTGTTCACCTTTTCAGTGAAGGGCATGGCTGAGGGTATTTTCTGTGCACTGTCACTAGAAAGGCACCCCATCAATCAAGGTTTTTCTCTGCAAGGTCTACAAAAGAAGAGCCTGGTGTGCACAGCTCTCTTTGCTGTCCTGCACAGAGGTTGGGTCATGCCAGTCCATGTAACCCAATAGTTACCCCATGGGTAAGCAGTATCAGTGTCATATTCCATAAGAGAATAATCTGACCTTTCTTATTTATATGGTAAGTGTGTCCAGGAGGTTTCTTTGTCAGCCTGGTAGTCCCAGCTGCCCTCTCACAGGGCATCTTGTCTGCTCCAAAGCTCTCGCCAGGGCTTTGAAGCTAACAAAGAGTTATTTGGAGTTACAGGGGTTTATTTGACAGGGAGCCCCTGTGTGTGGCTCCAACAAAAATGTCCTCCTGAGTCAGAACCTGTGCGTTCAGCAAGGCTGTAGCAGCACACAGCAAAGGCAAGTCAGCTCCTCTCCGTCTCCAAAACCCCACAGGGATGAGCTAACCTTGATAATTAAGGACAGGCTATGGGAGTCTGCTGCTGGAAAAACCAGCAAGAGCTCAGAATTGTAGACTAGAATCATAGAATCATTAAGGGTTTATTTTACTTCTGTCTGAGCTGTGGGTGATGCGGGTAAAGAGCCTTTGTCTGGGACCAGCTCTCTCACCCAGCTGAGACAGTAGAGCCTTCTTCTTGGGTTTAACATTGAAAAAATATCTGAGTGACATCTCCTGTTCTTTGAAAACAGGCCCAGTTGCCTCAGGATTTCCAATCTCTGTGGCTGACTATGGTAGATGAATAACTAAAAGAGAGAAAATGAACTCCTTCAGAAGAATGTTTTCAATCCACCTCTACTCTCTTCACAAAAGTGGGTGCCCATCCAGTGAATGTTTCTAGTTCCCAGTAAACTAACATGATATTTTTCTGCATAAAAGATTAAAGAAAAAAAACCCATCTTGTTTAATGCTACACAAGCAAATATGTTGGTGAGACAGAACAAAACAATCTATCTATCAAAGCAGATTCTTTTTCTTTTACAGAAAGCATCTCAAAACCCTTAACTGGCTTAAGGCATCTGTGTGCTGGTTGTTAGATGCCTGCATGTTGTCAGAGCCTCTTTTCTAAACTGATAAGAGTAACAAAGAGAAGGGAGAATCCCCATTGTACAGGGTGAAAATCAAATGATTCACTCCAATTCACAGATGAGGTCTGTGGTAAAAGCTGGGAACAAAACCCTAAACCTCCCCAAGTCTCAGGCTCTTCCCTTCAAATTCTCTTTGCTTTATTATGCTTTATTTTATCCATTACAAAGAAACAATGCTCACTGGGTGCTGAGGGAGTCCCTTTGTGCTTTAGGTGCTGATGGCCAAACCAGACATGAATGTATCTGAACTGTAATGCTGAATTATGACTGCAGCATACCTGATGTCACATCTGTTATTCTGGGGCCATGCTCAGCTTCATATAGGGCAGACCATGCTGAAGCAGAACATTGCCCAGTCCATCACTTACTGTAATTGCATGAAAGTTCATCTGTTTGCACAAAGCAAAGCAAAAGGCAGGCCTTTCTGCAAGAAGCAAAGCAAAAGGCAGGCCTTTCTGCAAGAAGCAAAGCAAAAGGCAGGCATCTCTGCAAGAAGCAAGCAAAAGGCAGGCATCTCTGCAAGAAGCAAAGCAAAAGGCAGGCATCTCTGCAAGAAGCAAGCAAAAGGCAGGCATCTCTGCAAGAAGCAAAGCAAAAGGCAGGCATCTCTGCAAGAAGCAAGCAAAAGGCAGGCATCTCTGCAAGAAGCAAAGCAGAAGGCAGGCATCTGCGTTCTCAGGCAAGCTGTCTCTATACCTGAGCTGCTGTTGAAACAGATTTCCTTTCTTTGTGGATGCCCTCCTGTGGTGGCTCAGGCAGGACTGAGCTACTCAAAGTGAGAAGGAAGAGAGCATGGCTGCTTTCCTGTGTGCTCAGGTCATCAGCTCCACCTAAGCCAAGAGGGAGCAGATGAACAGCCTTTACAGACACACTGATTGTCTCCTTTCTGTTTCCTCAGAACAGTCTTGTGTCTTACCTAGGATCTTACAGGAAGTGGTTCTCCATCTCCTATCAGTATTTTGGGTTATAATTCTCACTCCACTGCAGGAATAACCGAAGATCTTTTAGGTTTGTTTTCCCCATACAGCAAGCATGATGTTACCCTCAACAAGCCCAACAGTGACACCGGCAGCTGCTGGAGAAGACACAGGCTCCAGTCCATGCCCTCAGGAGCCCAAACTGAGCATCTGGCCTGGATTTCTCAGGACCAGGTGGATGTTATATTTGCTAGGCTTTGGCCTGTGCTCAGAAGAAGCCATCCTTGGTTCTGGCCATTGTTTTTTATTAGTCAGAAACTTACTCAGTCTAATCCTGGATGAGTTTCCCAGTATTTTTTCTTGCAGAGAGGCACTTGATGGTTCTTTGGGCAACATTGTAAGGGAGGAGCATTAACACTGAATTACTGCTGGTTTAATTAGGAAGTGTGAGAAATGAGTCAGGCTCTCTCTATGAAACTTCTCTTGGTACAATTAGACAAAGAGAAGGTAAGCAGTGCTCAGCTTTCAAGATGTCTTTATCTTTGGTAGCTCTCACAGTCTTTTTCCAAGGCCCAAACTCAACAGTTTTAATTAATAGCTGTAGATAGTGCTGACAGATACACAAAGGTGTGGGCTGGTGTGCAGCTGCTCTGGACATCCAAGACTGGGACAGGCACTTCTATCTTTGCAAGCCTTTGCCAAAAAGTGCCAACAGAGTCCATGTACTCTCACTGGCCTTCAGCAACAAACACTTCTCAGAATCACAGACTGTTAGGGGCAGGAAGGGACCATGAAAAATCATTTTCTCCAGCCCCTCTGCCAGAGCAGGATCACCTATACCAGATCACACAGCAGTGCATCCAGGCAGGTTTGGAATATCTCTGGAAAGGGAGACTCCACCATCCTCCTGGGCAGCCTGTTCCAGTGTTCTGTCACCCTTACAGGGAAAAAAATTCCTCCTCATCTTTACATGGAACTTTCTATACCAGAAATTAAATTGCACTCAGCTGCAGAGGGCAGGTGGAGGTGATGGATGGAGTCAGACCCAGTGAGAAGGCTAAGGGGAAATTCAGAGAGGATGCTCACATCTAGGGTTAGATTTGTGAAGGTTTAGCCTTTGCCTAAAGGATTTTGTGGCAAGAATCCCTTCTTAAGAAGAGCTGCACTTCCATTGAAAGCAGTGACTGATGGTTCTAAAGGCACATCTGGAACCATAATCTTTCATTCAGGGCACACTTTCTGTCTAGCTAAGGGAAATAAATTGCATGCTCTTATATAACTCTCCTCCTCAAACACTCAGAGATTTGAAAGCTGCAAATGTGGAAGTAGCAGAAGGCAATATTGCCCTCCACAAAAGATGCAATTCCCCTGTGAAACACAGGAATTTAGCAGAGTTCAGGGAGGAGAGGGAATTTTATGGTTGGGCCTTAGAGGAATTATGCAGCCAGCTGTAAAGAAAAGTCACGGGTCTGATGTCTGGGTTTCTTAGGCCTTTTGAACATCACATGATGTCTGGAGAGTGAGACAGTTGATGTGTATTTTAGATGTTTTATTTATTCTTTTGCTTGTAATGACTGGATATGACTGCAATGTCACAGAAAGACCCTTGTGCAGTAGGCATGTGCTTCCGTTGTTTTCTCCTTGGACAGGAAGAAGCAGAACCATCAAACAGCAAAAGAGGGGTCCTATCTCTCTGGATTCTTGGCTGTCTGAACGTGGCTAAGTTTATCTTCATGTTCCCCCAGGACAAACTAAAAAGCCTGTCCTTGATGGCAAGTGACAGATCTAGAGGAAATGGTCACAGGCTGCACCAGGGGAGGTTCAGGCTGGATATGAGGCAAAACTTCACTGAAAGAGTTCTCAGACGTTGGAATGGTCATGCTGTAATGGTTGGATATGAACGCGAGATGTGATTTTTGGAAAGTTAATGTAGTATATTAGTTTTGTCATTCAGAACCTCTCTCCCAACCAGTATTTTTCATAATAATGGGTTCTTCACACGGTTATGAAAACATTATACAGAGAGAAACAGGGAATCTGGAACACTTAAGAAACGGAACTAGCAACAATATAACTAATATTAAACCTGAAACTGGAAAGAGGTTCTTAGTTTCTTTGCATTTCTTGTCCACTTGGGGGCTGGAGAAGCTCCTTTCTGCTGCTAAGGCAGAAGGTACTCAGATTCACTTAAGAATTTACAGAATGTTGCTGGAGATTTGCTAACAGGCTTTTGAGTGCCTACTCACAAAGTGGTCTCTCTGGATTTCTAGGGCTGCGTTACAGTATCAGAAAGTGCCCAAAGTGCGGTGGTGGGTGTTGCTGTTGGTGGCTTCAAAGCCATAGGAGGCTTTGGAGCTCCCCAGACCCATTTCTCAGGCAGCTGGAGGTATAGCACAGTCTCTGACCTGGTTCCTCTTGACTCCTGACAGCTGGAGATTTGCAGAGGGGTAGGCAGAACGCAACAGAAGCCACAATGGCAGTAGCAGCAGGCACGAATACAGCAGCACAGCAAAGCCTCCTGTTACCTGCTTATCTCTTTTTATCAATGTACTCCTGAGACTGATGGGCCTTTGGACATAGGATAACCAATCAGAGTGACAGTTAGCCAGGCCTCACCAGACTAGGTTGAAGCCAGAGCTTTTGTTTTCCCTTACTGTGGTTGCTTCTCCCAGCACAAAAGGTGAGGGAGCAGGGAAAGATGTCTTGTCAAGTCAGGGCATGTTCAGGCCTATTTAGATCCACCATAACATCTGCCCAGGGCAGTGGTAGAGTCACCACCTCTGGGGGCTGTCAAACAGTCTGTGGACCAGGTGCTTAGTGACGTGCTTTAGTGTTGATCCTTCGGTGCTGGGTTGAGGGTTGGACTGGATGATCTTCAAGGTCTTTTACAACCAGATGTATTCCAGGAGTGATTTTGTGTGTGAGGTTAAGTGCCTTGAAGCCTCCATGTCATGTTAGATGTGCTGAAACTGTTCTTCCATTGTGTCAGAAGTGAATGTTTCATAACCTCTGGGTGGAACACCATTTTATCATACTTCACAATTATGTTCTGGGAGGAGATAATATCTACTGCACGCCTCCAGTTTTGCTACTTTTGGGTTTTTTTTTCCCCCTTTCCCTAGAGACAGTGAATGTCCTTTGTAAGGGCCATGATACACCTTTAGGAATCTCTGCTCGCCATCAGGGCTCATTATTCCAATTAATCATTGATGACAGCAATACTCTGAAAAATGATAATGCTTATTCATTCTCACTTTCAAACAAGAATGAGCCAACAGACTCATTCTGTTTGCAAGTGACTCCAGGAGCGTTGGTGTGCCAGATTATTGCTTTACAACCCACATTGATAGGGTGTATATGTAGTAGAACATCTGTTACAAAGAAGCTGCTCAGTGATTCCACACAAATAGGATTGAGTCAGTTCTCAGGAATCCTTTATCTGTCAATCAGATGTGGAGATGACATAAACTTCCCCACATGATCACCCACAGCATCCTGAGCTCAGCCAGGTAGGAGTGACTTAAGGAGCATTTCTACACTTTATTGCATCTTCAGGATTATTGGAATTTCTCTGTTGGGCCTTCCTGAGGACTGGCCCAGGTCTTTGCAATGGTTTGAGTAGGTCTTTGTAGCATATCCTAAGTAACTTCACAAAGAGAAATCATGGAATGGTCTGGGCGGGATAGAGCACTGAAAATCATCTAGTTCTAACTCTTCCTGGCATAGACAGGCACGTATTCCACCAGACCAGGGAGAACACATCTGAAAGTTCTCTGGGCAACCTGTTCCAGTGCCTAACCAACCTCACTGTAAATAATTTATTGCTAATATCTAATCATATCTACCCTCAGTTTAAAACCACTTCCCTTCATCCTACCAGTACACTCCATGATCAAAAAATCCCTTCTCATTTTTTCTGTAGCCCCTTTTAAGTACTTTTCTTTTCTCTTGATATTAAAAGTTCCTGTGGGAAAGATTTTAGCACTATAAGCTATGAGGAGGAAAATGAAAAAAAAGGAGGAAAACTTTGGTAGGTATTAGACAAGACAAATGCCTGAAACATGCACTGCACTATCATAAAATCATAGAGCAGTTTGAGTTGAAAGGAACCTTCAAGTCCCATCTCCCTGCCATAGGCACCTTCCACTTGCTTTCTTACCAGTGTCCAAGACAGTCAAAAGAAAGGGCAGCCCTCATGGGTTCATTTAGTTAGCTGTGTTGTAATTGGAAATTTCTTTATAAGGAAATGTCTCAGCACTGTGGGAGACCCTCAAAGCAGCTTGAATTAAAGGAGGTTTCAATAATTTGAAGGCCATTTGATGTTTGTAAGCAAGGCTTTGTGACAGAGGGTGTGAAAACTCATTAGAATTTCCAATGATTAGTCCCTTTTATGTCTCGAGAAGGACATTTCTTTCCCATCATCTCACCATTACGAATACAGGGAAGAAAATGCTTTTTCTGGCTGAACATCACACACATGTGTTAGCCAAAGGGTTTATTCCTAAGAGATTTTGGAGAGACTCACAACCAGCTTCTGTCCTTACTGCCTTTACTCATGGTGTTACTGCACAGAATTGAGCAACATATCATAGGTGTTCCTGTGTATCTCCTAGTCCCATTTGCATTTCTCTTAGTGTCTGTGTATGATTTTGTATTTGCTTTGTCGATAACACTGTGAGAATTAGTTTGTTTTTTTTTTTTTCATTTTATCCAAAGAGAATAGTAAACAGTTTAATTTTCGTGTGAAAGTTGAATATTCACCAAAACATTTCATTTTGGATGTGTTTTTCTATATACGTTTGTGATGGTTTGGGAATTCCCCACCTCCCTGATGCCCAACATGTTTGAATTCACCCAGACTAGACTCAGCCAGCTGGGAGTTAAGGAATGAAGCTTTACATTCACAGCTTAGTACAATATACAGGCAGATATTTACAATAGATTACAAATATTTACAGCTAGATATTAAAGAGGTAGTACAGAAACACAATGCCTCTCCCAGAGATCAGAGTCCCCAAGAGGGGTTCCCAACCACCCTTCCACCTTCCTTCCACTCTCTAATCTTATCCCAGAATCTGTCTTGTGTGCAGACTGAAAGAGTTGGGGCTGCTCAGTTTGGAGAAGAGGAGGTTCCCAGGTGACCTTATTGTGGCCTTCCAGTATCTGAAAGGGGCTACAAAAAAGCTGGGGAGGGACTTTTTAGGCTCTCAGGTAGTGCCAAGACTTGGGGGAAGGGAGCAAAGCTGGAGGCGGGGAGATTCAGATTGGATGTAAGGAGGATGTTCAGCATGAGAGTGGTGAGAGCCTGGAATGGGTTGGCCAGGGANTCCACTCTCTAATCTTATCCCAGAATCTGTCTTGTGTGCAGACTGAAAGAGTTGGGGCTGCTCAGTTTGGAGAAGAGGAGGTTCCCAGGTGACCTTATTGTGGCCTTCCAGTATCTGAAAGGGGCTACAAAAAAGCTGGGGAGGGACTTTTTAGGCTCTCAGGTAGTGCCAAGACTTGGGGGAAGGGAGCAAAGCTGGAGGCGGGGAGATTCAGATTGGATGTAAGGAGGATGTTCAGCATGAGAGTGGTGAGAGCCTGGAATGGGTTGGCCAGGGAGGTGTTTGAAGCCACATCCCTGGAGGTGTTTTCAGCCAAGCTGGATGAGGCTGTGGGCAGCCTGATCTAGGGTAGGGTGTCCCTGGGCATGGCAGGAGGGTTGGAACTGGATAATCCTTGTGGTCCCTTCCAACCCTGACTGATTCTATGATTCTAATGTAAATAGGGACGTTCAGCCAGGTGGGTTAGAAACAGAATTGATTAATTGGGTTACATGGATCCAGCTAGAAGCCAAGGAGAGGGAGAGACCAACAGCCAGAGCCCAGACCAGAGTGACTCTCTCTTATCTATGTTTATGTCCTTGCTTTAGTACGTCTCAGTAAACCTAGGAGCAAAGTAGACATCACCATTGTTTTGTTTTTACAGCCTATAACCTAATTTCTCTTATTAAAGTATTCCAATTAACCTCAAACCAGCACGGCACTCCTCTCAGAAATGACACAAAAAGCCATTACAAAAGGGAAAAGC
>VWZI01002648.1:1237949-1282682 GCA_013396835.1 Psilopogon haemacephalus
AAAAGCAAAATGTTACATTTGACCTGTCCTGGAAATCTGCAGTCTGATTTTTTTTTTTTTTTAATCAAAATTAAATAGTAATTGGAGCTGACACATTTAATTTCCAATGAAATAGCGTTTCCAGATACTGCACAGCAAATCTCTCACCAGTACTAATTGGGAGGCTGAGCCTGCATGCATGGGCAGGATATCAGCTTCACTGACCTGTGTTTTACTAGGAGTTGGACTTGATCAGTGATCCCTTTTGGTTTTGAAGTCAATTAGGAAGATGTCCTTCTCTTGGATCAGCAGTATTTTTTTTTTTTTTTTAAATTTAAGAACAGGTAAATTGCTTTCAGTTTTAACACAAAAATCAACTCTATATAGTCACTTTCTGCTGTCTGTCCAAGTGGAGAATCACCTCTCTCTGTGAGACATATGCCTTGAAATGAGATCTAAGCCACCCTGGCTCCCTTGCAAAGAGGTTAAGATACATAAAAAGCATAATAACAGTGAAAGATGTATATGTCTCTGGAAAGACAAAGGCCAGGGAGTATGAGCAAGCTGCCATGCTGGGCACTTGTTTGCTGTGATCTCTGCAGAATCTGCCCTAATGTTACAGCTGCTAGACAGAGTGACTCTTGCATCCTACACTGATCATCTGAAGGTTTCCAGTGATAAATGCAGTGGGAAAGAGGCTACTTAAAACTAGTTCGTGTTTGCAAAGTGGTGCAACTCACTCCTCTGCAGTGAGTTGCCATCTAGGGAGCACAATGTGGGCTCTGCTTGGTATTTTATCCTGAGTGCTGAAATTGCTGCAAGGCTCTGCGAGAAAGGTCATTCACCAGTGAGGCCTTTAAAGGGAATGGTTCCTCAGCTATTCTCTCAGTAATTCCTGTGTGGAAGAGAAAAGTATTAAGTCTCTTTCACTAAAAGGCAACTAAACAGATCAAGGTCCAGATTTGTGAAGATGTAGAACACTTAGCTCTCTCCACCACTGGGCAGGCTGCTCAGCCCTAACACCTCCAGGAGGTTGGCAATAAGCAATATGCCTAGAGGCAGCCTGCAATGAAGCAGGACATTAATTTAACATATCCCCAACCTCACCTTCACTTCTGTCTCCTCACTTCCCACTGCTGAAATTGCTTTCCTCTAACCATGCCCTGACTTTAGCAGTGGATCAGGTTGAACACATATTAATGAGACCAACCCTCTGATTTGTTCAAAAGGAGAGGAATTCTCTGGGGCTCTCTATTGGTTGTTTGCAACCCCAGCATCATGGGAGCCACCACCTGTGGCAGTATCATCTGTGACAGGACAAGGAGTAAAGGGTACAAACTATAGCACAGGAAGTTCCACTTCAACATGAGGAAGAACTTCTTTACTATATGGGTCATGGAGGACTGGAGCAGGTTCTCCAGAGAGGCTGTGGAGCCTCTTTCTCTGGAGACTTTCAAGACCTGTCTAGATGTATTCCTGTGAGACCTGAGCTAGATTTTATGGTCCTGGTCTGGCAAGTTGGGGTTGGACTCAATGATCTACAGAGGTCCCTTCCAACCCCTGACATCTGTGATGCTGTGATCTTCTGACCACACTAAGCTGGGAATAGTCTTTCAGCAGAAAAGTAGAGTAGACAATTCCAACAATCCATGTTTCCATTTTATTGGGAAATTTGGCCTTCACCCTTCTTTTGGCATCTGGTACCCTCTTTTTTCCTTTTCATGCTATAACTTGAGGCTAGATTCTCAGCACAGTCCAGCTGAAGGGAAACAGCTGTTGGCTGAAGTCCTTTGGAAAGTACTGCTTTGAGCTCAAATCTGACCATTGTTGGCACAGGCTCACACAGACAACAGGTGACTCATTTTGCTTTGGAAAGCTCAGCCATGTCTTCTGTTGGCTCCTCAAAAGCTATAGGCAATCCAGGGAGTGGCTTCAGCTTTGCCTCTTCTGCTAATTGAAGAGAAGCTCCACGCTTACCCTTTGCAACAGAGCAAAGCCAATCCAGAATACACATTTGATCTAGATTGTCCCTTTGCTCTTTGGCTTGAAGTAACACACAAACAGAGCAAAAGAACAAGGCTTTGCCTCCCTAACAAGAGAATTAGTGTGTGAGCCATGGCCACTTTAAAAGGATGCTGGTGGCTACTGAAATGATTTGTTAAAGAGTCAAATGCCCACACAGAAGCAGACTCCTGTTGAGTGACTGTTGAAATGATTAGCAGATTTATGGTCCAGGCACACCTGAAACACTAAGAAATTATAAAAGAAAATTTGTGGGTTTTTTTTTTTTTTTCAGTTTTGGGGGTTTGGTTTTGGGGGTTTTTTTGTTGTCATTTCTTTTTCTGTTCTGTTTTGTTGTTGCTTTGTTTGCTTCTGTTTTGGGTTGGGTTTTCAGTACTCCTGATTGCCCTACCTCCCAGACCAGCAATGTCTGACAATGGAGGCAAACAGGACAAGATTTTATTTATCCTGATTTATAGCAGCATTTTCCGAAGTGGCTTACTGTGACTGTGAGCAAAATATATGGTAAGAGGGAGGAAATGCCAATACATTAAAATCAATAGACCAAACTGTGCACTATCCTGAGAGTACTTTTGGCCAGGGGATGGAAGTGACCTGTGTTTGGCTGAGCAAGAATTGATTCTCCTCTCTCTTGCTATTTATGCCAACACAAATGTGTAGCATCTTTGACGTCAGTCCACATAGAATGGGCACAAGACCAAGGGCAGTCAGGCCTCTAAGTTGTCTGTTTGATCACTACCTCGGGCAAGGGGGAGCTGCACCTATGAGGTGCTTAACCTCCTAAAGCAGACCATCTGCAGAAACACTGGGGCTCTGTGTGGTATCTCTAGCTCCCATGACAGCACAGCCCTGAGAAAAGGGAGGGGAGACCAAAGAAGCTTAGCTGAGGCTCGTTTTGAATAAAAGCCACTGTTGCAGATGAGCTGAGTTTACCCCCAAAAGTTCCTCTTTTCATTACATTTTTCAACTGGAAGAGTCAGGTCAAGCATTTGCATTGACTTTCTGCCTGGGCTGTGTGAATTCTCAGGGATGGGGAAAATTACAAAACTAGTAAGTACCTAGGAACTGGAAGAAAATAGGTTGGGCTGTCAAAGTCTTTTTAATCTCTTCTGAAAAATATTTCCTCTTGGAACAATTTCCTGTTTGGAACAGGCACCAAAATACCTCAACAAAACACTGCAGAGGTGATTTGTCTTTTGTTGCCACTGAGCAACTTTTTTAATATGTGGCTGCATCTCCAGATCTCCACTTTTCTATGAGACAGATCCACCTTGTTGGAATTCTGCTGTCACCGATCCCATGCTCTTGCCATTCCTGCTTGCTTATGGTGCTTGGTGTGCTGAAGGTGCAGATTTGAAAGCAAAAGTCAAATTTGGCTGCTAGAGGGGAGGGGAATGTGTATTAAAACCAGCCCAGGAACTGACTGCTCCAATCTTCCATAGCTGTGTGGACATGACTGCTCTTGCTGCTGAGAAAAGCCAAAGGGCAGCATCTTCTGTGTTCCTGGCACCGAGGTGTTGTGCTGCTGAGGAGGAGGCTCTAGTTGCTAGCATGGTAGACTTTGCTGACACTTTGTGCTGAGGAGTAGCTGGAGAGATATGCTGCTGCTCTGAGAAGGAAGAGAGGAGTTTTGCCTTCTTTTCTTGTTCTCTGCTAGGTTTTTGAGCACAGAGCTGGATTTGGATTGGGGTGGTGAAGGATTTGCAGCAGAGCTCTGTCCTGGGTGGGCAGTGGGTGATAAGGTGATGATGGTCTGGGCAGCGGTGCCTTTCTATTGAGTTCCTGTTTGTGGGGAGGCTCTGGTTCCCTTGGGTCCTGCTTGTCTCTCACTGATGGGGCTCTTCAACCTTGAAGAGCAAAGCCTGTGCTACAAAGTGGGCACAAGACCATTGCCCTGCTGGCTGTCTCACCTGGGGCTCGAGGTGGAGAGCAAATGAGTCAACTGCTGATTGCTGTGAAACCGAGGCCTGCTGCTGAGCAGGAGACTCCTCTCTCAGCTACACAAATTGGGGCTGTGTAGCAAGCACACAAAGTCAAGAATGACTTAATACTTCCTAACATACAGGTCTAACAGTGGCCACCTAGCCTTGTGATCTGTGTAACCCTCATCCAGTGCAAGTTGCTATTTCTCCTTTTATATCAGACTACTCTGAGTTATGCCCTGAGAATTTCTGGGGTCCCCCAGAGCCCCAGCAGCCCTTTAAAGGTCAAACAGCCTTTTAGTGCTGGATTGCAAATAGCAGCTGGCTTGCAATGTGGCTGTCCCAGCTCAGTAGACCAGGGAGATGGAGTCTTCCCCTGCCTCTCACTCAAGGCAAGTCTCAGTGCTGGTGAAACATTTACATTGTTTGTTTGTTTAATTGCATGTGTTTTGAAGAGGAAAATTAGGGGCTCAAAATATTGCTTGGGAAGGAAGTGCTCTGAAACTGGATGTTGTGAAATGCTGCTTGAAGAATTCCCTGGTTTGGGAGCTCAGCTGTCTTAGTGGCACTTTCAGAGGCAGCAAAGCTACAGCATTGACCCTATCCACTCAGCAGCCAAGTCCTCAGTTCCCGTTCCTCTCTCATTAGGCTTCCTTTTTCCCTTCCCTCTTTTTTAGTTCGAGGTAATTAAAATTTTAAAATGCTGGGTTGTGCTTTGTCACAGCCCTCTGGGAAACTTGTGAGGAGGAGCATATCAGTTTGATCCGTACCTTTACAGTAGGGCCCTTGCTAATGACTGTCCGCTCTGCTGCGCGGTGACAACGCAAATAAATAACAACACTCGGATGGAAAATTCCACAGACGAACTGAAATGGTTTCTGAAATTCCTTTCGAAGTGAGAAAACAACTGCACCTCAGTGGAGAGCCTGCAGTGAGCAGATCCATCATGTATACAGGAGTAGAGAGCATAGGGAACATCTGTGAGTGCTTAATTCAAACGCTGAGGGTCCAGAAAACTTGATGAGCAAGATTGTATTTCCTATGCTCTGAAGCATACCAAAGAGCAGTGGAACAATATAGGAAGGAAAAGATACGCTGTGTGTGGCTGCTTACTTTCTTGGGTAAGTCAACTCATCATTAAATGCCAGCATCAGGACTGAGATATACTCACATACAAATTCTGGCTTATGCTGCTCCTGCGGATGCCGCAGAGGCGAAGAAGCTACTTTCCATGCGGGGAAGTAGTCACTGTGATTGAAACACATTTGTGTTTTCTCAACACGATCAGCAATCCTCCAGAGCTTTTTTTTCCCTCACCCCCCTTTTTGTGTCCATCTGGGGATTGCCACCTACATCCTTGCTTTTTCATTATATGAGGAAATAAGAGTAAGAGAATGAAATTACCTCATCGGCCTTCTCTGGCACATGTGGCAGATTGTACCTTGTCCCTCAGTGGCAGAGTGAGTCATTTTAGAGTAAAGTTGCCTGGGTTTGTAATGAAATGAGCAGAGAATGTATTTTTTAAAGCAGTCTGAAAATGGGCTCAATTAAAAAAAAAAAAAAAAGGAAAAAAAAAAAAAAAGGTAAAGAAATAAAGAGTTCAGCTGTTTGCATCATGGCTTGTTCCTCTTCCATGACTCTTCTAGCAAATTCATCTGGCAACTCCCAGCCCCACTCGCTGATCAGTCAACTCCACTTCTGCTGGAGTCAGTGCTGTGCCCTGCCAGGCAAGGGGCTGCTCACTTTGCCTGGGAAACCTGTGCTCAAGCCCTGCCTGTAAGCCTGGACTCACCCCATGAAACCTCTCCTAAAGATTGCAGCTGAAGGATGGGGAAACTGAATCAGTCCCATGTGATCTCTGCTACAGACCTGCAGAAGAGCTTAAACACCAGATGGGTTCAGGTCACTTATTTTCCTGTAGGATTGTTAATAGCTGCACTGAAAAAAACCAAACCCCACAAAAGTGTGGTGAAATGAAATCAGTTGTAAACATCATTGGCACTGTGTTAGGATTTCTGTCCTTGTTCCAGCCCATGGTCCAGGGCTTTATTCAAATGGGACAGGTAAGATCCTTCAGCTCCTTTTGAGCTCCTGCTTTGATGCACATGGAGATGCTTAAGATGCTCTTAAACACTGCTGACCTATCATGTCTTCACTCTGATGGAGTCTACTCTGCATGTCTATAGGAAGGTTCTAGAAAAATAGAGATGTAGATGCCCAGTTTGCAACTTCTCTTTATTTTTTAGACTTGCTTTGGTTGTAGAATCCTTTGGGAAACCTTAGCCACAAAGCTGTGCAGCCTGTGGACACCCATCTCAGCCCCTAGCACATAAGACATGAGATTTATAAAGCCAAAAAAGGTAAAATAAAAGATAAAGGCTTTAAAAATATTCCTGCGAAACTTTCGATTGGTGAAGACTAATGCTTCTTGCCATGGGACAGACTAGGCACTAGAGCCTGCTCTGCTTTTGCTGGCTGATCTTGGGCAAGTTGCATCCTTCTTCTGTAAGACAGGGATGCTGAGCATTGTGTGGAGTGAGGTGCTCAGATGTCAAAGCCTCAGGAATGTTTCTTGGCTGGAGAGAGTGAAAGGGTAGCAAATTTGGTAGTGCTTTCTAAGTTTGTTGGCTGTTTTGTTTAGAAGAAACTGTAAATATTTAAGGTAAAACCTCATTTTACAGTTTCAAAACAAAATATTTGTACTTTTTTTTATATGGAAATATCTTGCTTTGGGATATAGAATCATAGAATGGTTTAGGTTGGAAGGGACCTCAAAGATCATCCAGCTCCAGCCCCCCTGTGCCATAGGCAGGGACACCTCCCACTAGAACAGGTCCCTCAAGGCCTCATCCAACCTGGCCTTGAACACCTCCAGGGAGGGAGCAGCCACAACCTCCCTGGGCAACCTGTGCCAGTGTCTCACCACCCTCACTGTGAAGAACTTCCTCCTAACATCCAGTTTCAATCTCCCCTCTGCCAGTTTAAACCCATTGCCCCTCATCTTGTCATTGCAAGACTTTGTGAGTAGTCCCTCCCCAGCCTTCCTGTAAGCCTCCTTTAGATACTGGAAGGCTACTATAAGGTCTCCTCACAGCCTTCTCTTCTCCAGGCTGAAAAGCCCCAACTCTCTCAGCCTGTCCTTATAGCAGAACTGCTGCAGCCCTCTGAGCATCTTCACAGCCCTCCTCTGGACTCTCTCCAACAGTTCCATGTCCTTCTAGAAATACACACTTACTGTATAAAAACACTGTTAAATTTGCTGTAGAATCTGGCTACTTTGACTAATCTGGGCAGCTGCCTATAAAGCATGTATAAGACTGAAATCAGACACTGAAGGCAGACACTCTGCACCCCTGGTAAGATTGATCTGTGCAGTGCAAGGTTTAAGAGGGGAGGTAAACATAAGAGTGTGGCTGCAATTGCTTCTCACTTCAGACATGATGCTTTGTTGTGGATGATTAATGACCAGGAATCTCCTGCCACCTCTGCTCGTGGAGCTTTTGTGTCTCTTCCCAGGACTGAGCTCTGGACACAGTTGGGGTTTTTTTTTTGATAAGCCCAAAAACTTCCGAGCTGCTTTGCTTTTCTGCAGAGTGCTGCTATCATGATTTATGAAAAAAAAAAAAAAATAAAAATCAGCTCCTGGAATTTGTTTTGCTTGGCATGCAGAAAAAAGGCTCCAAACCCATTTTTATAATACAGAAAGGTTAGGTGGGAGGCTTTATGCTGAGCTCCTTGAGTGTAAAACTTAACAGATAAATGGAGGATAATATTTTTCCATCTAAACTGACCTTTATGCTGATACATCCTCTGTCATCTTGGGTTTTTATAAGCTGTGCCTAACTTCCACATCCTTACAGTTGTCCTTTGTTGCTCACAAAGGACACAAAAACTAGTGAGGACTTTGTCAAAGAGAGGCAGTTTTGTTCCTCATTGAAATTAAATGGGTCTGTGTTTTTGGCCTGGCTTCCAGCACACCACCTGTGCCACTGCCACCTCTCCATGTTGCTCCTTCTTGAGCACAGTCTCATTTGGGCATGCTGCGTCCACCTGCTTCATGTTTCCTCAAGGCACTCAGGGAAAATTCTTTCTCATTGGCATCTCTGCCATGTTTTGCTTGGCCTGTTCCTCACTTGTGGCAGAATTGGGACATTTAGGCAATTGTCTGGGGGGAGCAAGTTGAGGGAATAAGTGATGAGGGATGTGGACATGCTGGAGCGTGTCCAGAGAAGGGCCACAGGGATGCTCAGAGGGCTGCAGCACCTCTGACCTGAAGCACTGTCCAGGACAGACTGAGAGAGTTGAGGCAGTTCAGTTGGAGAAGAGGAGGTTCCCAGGTGACCTTATTGTGGCCTTCCAGTATCTGAAGGGGGCCTACATAAAAGCTGGGAAGGGACTTTTTAGGCTATGAGGTAGTGACAGGACTGGGGGGAATGGAGCAAAGCTGGAGGTGGGGAGATTCAGACTGGATGTGGGGAGGAAGTTGTTGAGCATGAGAGTGGTGAGAGCCTGGAATGGGTTGCCCAGGGAGGTGGTTGGGGCCACATCCCCAGCCTGAATGAGGCTGTGTCCAGCCTGATCTAGGGTAGGGTGTCCCTGGTCATGGCAGGAGGGTTGGAACTGGCTGATCCTTGTGGTCCCTTCCAACCCTGATTGATTCTATGATCTCTGAAGGTCCCTTCCAACCTCTAATATTCTGTGATTCCTCCATGCCCTATCACTACAATCCCTTTTAAAAAGTCCCTCCCCAGCTTTCTTGTAGGCCCCCTTCAGGTACTGGAAGATCATTTATAAGGTCTCCCCAGAGCCTTCTCTTCGCCAGACTGAATCACTTAAGGTTTGCTTTCTTAAGGTTAGCAATGTTCATGTCTTTTACTGAAAAGAGGCATTCCACCTCTTAGAGTTAATATTTCTATATGTCTGTCATAGCTATTGATCAAAATATTCACTTCATCCATGTAAATACTCTAACAGGGCCAAATTTTTCCCCAGTGCATTTTTTTCCTCACTGGCTCCTTCGGAGCAGCATCAGGAACGCACAGGCTTCACTGCTTGCTTCCAGATATTTCTGGGATCACACACACAACCCCCCCAGAGCCTTCCTTCATTTTTCTCACAGGTGAAATAACTTCCATGCTCGCCATTACACAACGTGGCCTTTGCTTCCCTGTTGCCAAAATGCTTTTGCAGGCTTTCCCACAGCTTGCCTGCCTTAACAAAGCAAACGGCTTGCAAAGCATTCTCTAAAGTGTCCCAGCATTCAGTACTACGCTGCTCAACTTCCCTGACAATTAGTTCACTGATGAGCTGCGGTAATTTTTCTCTGGGAGCCTCACACTGATGCTCTGCTGGGCTGCAGAGCAAGCAGCCCACACAGTGTTATTCTGTTGTCCTTGTAGATGTAGTCTGTGGATCACTACCAGCCTACACAGCAGTATCTGTAAGCATCTCCACACCTTCTGCTAATATATGTGGAGAACCAGTTTTTGCCTTCTGGCTCTGTGGAAAAATAAGGGGAACAAAATTAAGGGGACTGAAGGAAATGAAGGAAAAGTTGAGGGCATCAAAGCTGCTGAAGAGTCTAGAGAACGAGTCTTATGAGGAGTGGCTGGTGGAACTGGGATTATAGAATCATAGAATCTGTCAGGGTTGGAAGGGGCCACAAGGATCATCTAGTTCCAATCCCCCTGCCATGAGCAGGGACACCCTACCCTAGATTAGGCTGGACACAGCCTCTGCCAGCCTGGCTGCAAACACCTCCAGGGATGAGGCTCCACCACCCCCCTGGGCAACACTTTCCAGGCTCTCACTACTCTCATGTTGAAGAACTTCCTCCTCACATCCAACCTGAATCTCTCCACTTCCAGCTTTGCTCCATTCCCCCTGGTCCTCACACTACCTGATAGCCTAAGAAGTCCCTCCCCAGCTTTTTTGTAGGCCCTGGAGAGGAGGAGGCTGAGGAGAGACCTCATTACTCTCTACCAGTACCTGAGAGGAGGTTGTAGTGAGGTGAGGGTTGGTCTCCTCCCTCATATCAGGTGATGGAACAAGAGGAAAGGGCCTGAAATTGTGCCAGGGGAGGTTGAGATTGGATATTAAGAAAAATTTCTTTACTGAAAGAGTGGTCATCCATTGACTAGGTGTAGTCCAGATTGTCCAGGTGTAGTCCCTGTCCCTGGAGGTGTTCAAGAAACATATGGACATGGCACTTTGGGATGTGGTTTAAAGGCCATGGTGATGTTAGCCTAATGGTTGGGTTTGGTGATCTTAGAAGTCTTCTCTAACTGAAATAATTATCTGATTCTATTCAATAGAGAGCAATCTTGGTTCCCTGTACCCTTCCTTAGCTCTGTCATGCTGTAGACCTTGTCTTGCCTGCCTCTGCTCTTGTCCTTTTTGCTCCTTAAACATTTTAAGGAGCACAGCATTTTGGAGTGCACACTTGGGCATGTCTCTTTTTTGATGTCTCCCTTCCCTTGGCTCCTGGCAGACCTGTGACCAGTCAAAGTCAAAAGAGTCATCTGAATAGCCACCAAATTCCCTGATTGCTAGAAGCCTGTTTGTACCAGTCTTGTTCCTGCTGGGGAATATCTTTTCCCTGGAGGGAGTTAGTGTGGGAATGAGCTCATTTGGATTGCCAATAGCAAAGTCAGGTGCTGTGGAAACTCCAGGCCTTTTCTGCAGAGGTTTTGTGCTGTGGCTTAAATTACCTGGTCCCTTGGGGCAAGCCACTGCATAGCTCCTCAGACAGTGGGATGCTTGCCTGCTCTGCACAGGGTGGGCAGAGAATCCAGTGCTTCCTCTGCCTTTTCCTGGGGCAGAGCTGATGGTGCCCTTCTCCATGCAGTGCAGTGCAGAGCAGCCTGGCCCTTTGTTTCAGCTCTGGAGATAGCTGTTGGGATGGGATTAGGAGGCCAGGAGGGGTGTGCAGCACTGTATCATGTTGATCCAAATGATGTGGAAAGCCTCTGGGGAGGTCTTCACAGTGGGGCTGGTGAACTGGTTGAGCACTGGTAGTAGGTAGCATTGCTCCAAGCTTGAGGCTGGGCTTAGCACCACTGAAAGTTCCCTCCAGCTGACATTCCTACGAGTCTATGACATTATTTTTTTGGATGGAAAATCAAACAGACAACTAAGCAGTGTTGCAAAATAAATAAATGAATAGAAAACTGCAGCATGAAGTAAAACAGAACCATGCAGGAAGAAATAGGATGTGGGAGCGTCCAGATGTTTTGCAAGACGTTCTAGTGATGGATTTATGCGGGAAACAAAGCAACCAAAGACAGGGAAATAAGTTATTTATTGGAGTTAATGGGACTTCACAGCAAGACGATTACATCAGTGTCCATCAAAAGCTGCAATGACAGACATGGTAGTGAAAGAATAACCAGAAAGGTGATGGAGAAATAGAAATGCATGATAGCTGGTGTAATTACAGAATCATAGAATGGTTTAGGTTGGAAGGGACCTCAAAGATCATCCAGTTCCAACCCCCTGCCATAGGCAGGGACACCTCCCACTAGAACAGGTCGCTCAAGGCCTCATCCAACCTAGCCTTGAACACCTCCAGGGAGGGAGCGGCCACAACCTCCCTGGGCGACCCATGCCAGTGTCTCAGTTTCTTCCTCTTTTATTTATTTACTTATTTCTGGTTGCCACATAGGAACGCTGGGGAGGGCAGGCTTCTTGCAACCCAACCCTAGGAGCTGCTGAGTGAAAATTATGCAAATCCTGAGCACGCTGTATGTGTGACAGAAGCTGTTCAACAATGATCTTCCTCTGGTACGACAAGGATTCATCAGATGTAACTGCTTGGGGGTCCAAAAAGGGCAAAACAACAGGTGGAGGCGCTTCAAAAAGCAGCTGGAATGTGGCAGCCGATGTCACCCGAGCCTCTTTTGCTCCAATAATGAGGGGTGCAGTGATACAAAACCAACATGGCATTTACAGTTATGGCATGATAAATGTTCTCCTGTGCTTAGCAGTGTATCATATAGTTTTTATTCCTGTACAGGCAGATTAAAATAATTTGATATGAGACCTCAGTTTTGCTCACCCCGGCAGTGGCCAGGAAGTCTTTCAGTTTGACCAAGTGCTTGAGCCAACCTTTGCCAAGCCCCTGAAGTTGCTGTGGTTTGTTCAGTTGCTCAGTGTGATGAAATGATTTGGTGTAGCTAGGGACAGCAAGGATCCCTGTGCACTGTGAGAAGTAGATTACAGTACTTTCCTTTTCTTTTTTATTTTATTTTTTTTTCCCAAGTGGAGTGGCATCCTTCTCTTCTGGCCAGCTGGCAAGCAGGCACCACATGAGGTTCATATCTTGCAGTGGCCATGGGCAGTTGTACCAATTGCAGGAGATTTCCTTGATTATACCATTGGAAGAACAGCAAAATGGTAGCTATCCAAAAGCCTGATATCCAGGACACAGGGAACTATGCCTTGGTAGCATTTGACCAGCCAGACCAGTGAGGTGATTCTGCTCCTCTGCTCTGCTCTTATGATACCCCACCTGGAGTACTGCATCCAATTCTGGGAAGAATAAAGATATTGAGCTGTTGGAATGGGTCCAGAGGAAGGCCACAAAGCTGATGAGAGGGCTGGAGCACCTCTCCTACAGGGACAGGCTGCAAGAACTGGGGCTGTTCAGCCTGAAGAAGAGAAGGCTCTTGGGAGATCTTATAGTGGCCTTCCAGTACCTGAAAAGGGTTTACAAGAAAGCTGGGGAGGGACTTTTTACCAGGACTTGTAGTGATAGGATGGGGGGAGAATGGATTTACACTGGAAGAGACTGGATATTAGGAAGAAATTCTTTACAGTGAGGGTGGTGAGACACAGGAACAGGTTGCCCAGGGAGGTTCTGGATTCTCCTGCCCCCCAGAGATATTCAAGGCCAGGTTGGACAGGGCCCTGATCAACCCAGTCTAGTGGAAGGTGTCTCTGCCCATGATATTTCAGGTCACTTCCAACCCAAACTATTCTATGAATCTGTGTCTTGCAATGCTAATGCTCAGGTTTGATGAAGGATGTAGCATCTGTGACCGAAGAGACTAACTGAGGTTTGCTGAGATTATTTCAAGAGTTTTTCTCCAGCACATTGTTCTGTGGAGACACACTTGGAAAGATAAATGGTTTTAAACTTATCATAGGCTTCTGAAAGAAAAACCATTTGGGCTTCACAGAAAGTCAAGAAATAACATGAGGATGCTGATTATACTTAAAATAATTCAACTCAGTGCCTGGTTGAGTCTTAAACCAAACATACATTAGATACTGTGGTTATGATGAAAACAAAGTGTTCTGGTAAAAATACAAGGGGGCATCCTGTTTGACAGGCAGCCTCAAAATATTGTTTGCTTTTGTTCTATCTGCATTTAAAATGGCAAAATTCAGTGGAAATCTCACTGAAGTAAATCACTTCTTCATCCACTTGAAGGCAAAAGAATTCTTTGTCTTAATGGACTTTATTAAATGTTTTGGGTAGAGTTATCTTAAGCTTTTATAGAGAGAACACAGAAATGAAGAATTTTTAAGGTGTTTGTTGTGCTAAAGTGTGACAAGGATACTCTGACACAAATAAAATAACAGATGTAATTGAGACAAGAAAAGAGAGGAGAATTGTGCAAGAGGGATACAAGCCCCTACAGCAGGTATTGTCTGCAATGCTGTGTGGCTAGCACCAGAACAGCTGTGTGCAGAAGTCAGGCTTTCAAATTCCAGCAATAAAGTTAAATTCATTTTAAAAAACCCTAACAATTAATTCCCATAACTGGAGCAAAACCAGCTAATCTTTCAGATCAACCCACAAAATTCCAGTGCCAGCGCATCCGTTTCCCCCAATACTTATTGCATCTAAGCTTTCAGGACACTATGGTCAGAACCACAAATGGAAGAGAAGAGCAATAAGTTTGTGGTGAATGCAGAGCTGGGGGAAAAGGCAGTGAGCACCAAACAGCTGCCATTTGACAGAGCAAAGGACATTCTTTGCTTGAGGATATTCAAGCTGGACATATTGATTTCTGAAGTAATTAACACAGGCTTCTTCATGATCCGTTTACCCTTTCTGCCAATATACGTTTGGGCAATGACAGTCCAAAATCAGCACTGCTCCTGCCTTTACCGTGGTCAAGATTGCAAAGACACTAAAAATTAAGGCATCAGGCAAAATAGCTAAAAGGATAAGCATGCTGTTGAAACATTCTGCTTTTTGGAGCTGAGATTTAGGGAAAGTGTTTCTGATCACTGAAGATGAGCTACAGCCAGGAAGCACAATTGCTATATGAAGCTTACCAGTCCACTGTTTTGAACTGACCTGAACAAGAACATCAGTTAGAAGAATTTTACCCTTGAAACTTCAAGCTGCTTTCAGTATGATACTGGCTGGGAATCCCAAGAGAAATCACTGATGAAAGACTTTTCCTAAAATATGAGCCTGGGGGAAGATATTGTTGTGATTTGGGAGTCAGTGACCTATAATAGTATTGAAAAAATCATAGAATCACAGAATGGTTAAATTGGAAGGGACCTCAAAGCTCATCCAGTTCCAACCCCCTGCCATAGACAGGGACAGCTCCCACTAGAACCTGGCCTTGAACACCTCCAGGGAGGGAGCAGCCACAACCTCCCTGGGCAACCTGTTCCAGTGTCTCACCACCCTCACTGTGAAGAGCTTCCTCCTAACATCCAGTTTAAATCCCCCCTCTGCCAGTTTAAACCCATTACCCCTTGTCCTGTCATGTATTTTATTTAACAGTAGTATTTAATGTTGGCCAAGCTTTATGGAAATCTCACTGAAATAAATCACTTCTTCATTCACTTGAAGAAAAAAGAATTCTTTGTCTTGATGGACTTTCTTAAATGTTTTGAGTGGAATTATATAGAGAAGAACACAGAAATGAAGAATTTTTAAGGTGTTTGTTGTGCTAAAGAGCGACAAGGATACTCCAATGCAAATAATAACAGGTCTAATCTAGACAACAAAGGAGATCTGATGTGTGTGAAAGGCTCTGTACCCAGGAAAAAACTTATAGGACCAATAGATTGGACTCTTTGATATTATATTTATAATAGTTTTTTTCCTGTGACATGAAAGGAAGCAGACTGTGAAGGTACAAGTCCATCTTCCTCCTATTTCTTGTGTACATCAACACTCATCTTCCAGCAGACAGATTTCAAGATTCAGCAGGGTCTTGCCCTCCAAACAGACTATTTCTGGGCTACTTTCAGCCCTTAGCTTTGATTTCTTCTAAGGCAGTCATTATTGCAATGAGGGAAAAACAGGAGGGCCACGAGGATGCTCAGAGGGCTGCAGCACCTCTCCTATGAAAACAGACTGAAAGAGTTGGGGCTCTGCAGTTTGGAGAAGAGGAGGCTCCCAGGTAACCTTATTGTGGACTTCCAGGATCTGAAGGAGGCCTTCAAAAAAGCTGAGGAGAGACTATTTAGGCTATCAGGTAGTGACAGGACTAGGGGGAATGGAGCAAAGCTGGAGGTGGGGAGATTCAGATTGGATGTGAGGAGGAAGTTGTTGAGCATGAGAGTGGTGAGAGCCTGGAATGGGTTGCCCAGGGAGGTGTTTGGGGCCACTTCCCTGGAGGTGTTTGCAGCCAGGCTGGCAGAGGCTGTGTGCAGCCTGCTCTAGGGTAGGATGTCCCTGGGCATGGCAGGGGGGTTGGAACTGGCTGATCCTTGTGTCCCTTCCAACCTTGACTGATTCTATGATTCTATGATCAAATCCTCTTATTTTCCATGCCTTTTTTCCTCTCAGCCAGCTATAGACCTCGAGTAACCTGGTAGATGAACCAAGAAAAGGAAGGGAGAGGGGTTAGGGAGGGAGGAGAAATAGCACAGTGAGTCACCCTGTCCACTATCTGCCTAAAGATCTATATTCTGTTCCCTTCTTAAATATAGAGATGATTTCACTCAGTCGTTAACTCTTGCCAACTAAACGCTTGGTATGAGGGGGGCCCTTGATGCTGATTCATAGTGATGGTTGTGTCTAAAGGAAAACTGGAGCAATCCTCTATGAGCTCTGCAATAAATCTTGACTAAAGCAGAAGATATGTATTTAAAAATGCTTTTATTCAGGGCCTGTCACTTCTGTGTCCTTTAAACTGTGAGCAACCCTAACGACAACTGATAGGTGCTTCTCCATAGAGGTTGTCTTGTGGGCTCTAGGTCCCGCTCAAGTGATAGGTTGTCAAGGATAACAGGTTTTTCCTTTAACCTGTGGAAGCATCCTACCACCCACATCATCTCATGGCTGTTTAATATTGCATGTTTGGAGGCTCACATTGTGCCAGCTGCTCCTGGTAGTTCACCATACTTCACATGGGCTACCTGTGATTTCAAATGGCCTCTCACCTAGGCAAAGGGGTAATAACCTCAGCGTGAAATCAGGTTGAAGTGTAACCTGATGGTATCTAACACTAGTTTGTCTTGTTGATGTGGGATACCAGCTCATCTCAGTAAGCTAGCAAGGAAAAGTGCATGCTCCATGGCTCTACCTTGCCAGACTGTCAAATGCTTCATTACCTGTCTGCTGAGGTGTTGAGGATGCTGCTGTGTCAGTAATGAGATGTAAGGAAATCAGTGGGATACTGCTTTTAGTGGTTTGTACTTCTCCACCATGAGCTGTTCTGACAGGAAAGGTTGGGGGCTGCATTGGCAGTTTTAGGATGGGACTAGTAAGGAAATCAGTGGGATGCTGCTTTTAGTGGTTTGTGCTTCTCCACCATGAGGTGTTCTGACAGGAAAAGTTTAGGAGCTGCATTGGCAGTTTTAAGATGGGAAAAGGTGCTGGGGAAGGCACTGTTATCTTATCAGTAAATTAATCCAGAGATGTGAATTTGAACCAATAAGTATATTAGCATGCTAAAGAACAATTTAAATTGTCATGGGAAGAGTTTTGAACCTCCAGGACATTTCCCTACTTGTTTTAGGATCTGAAAGCTAGATGAGAGCCAAGAGTGGAAAATCCTTTATACTTACATCAGGAACTTTTTCCTTTGGTAGTTCCTTTAGATTTCCAGGATCCACTTTCTCTTTGCTTTTTTTTTTTTTCTTTCTTTTTTTTTTTTTTTCAGGAGCAAAAATGCCAGTAAAAGGGAGAGTAAAATCTCAGGCTGTTCTTAAACAAGAGCTCTGTGAATTTATACCATGCAGGTGGCCAAGTTAATCCAGACCCTTAATTCATAATCTGCTTTAATTGCTTGAGTTTATCTTTCATTGCTGGAGTGGTGTTACAGCAGACCACAGATCAGAGGAGACCCCCAGACTTCCTTCTTCTTGTGAATGATCACTTCCTGCATCCTAAGGTAGGAGTGAAAAAAAGCCATAGTAACATTCGAATCTTCAGAGCTGAAAGAGTTTGCCTCAGAGATGTCCTTTGAACCAAGTGCAAGAAACAGCAGCACTGCAGGAGCTCTGGAGGCTGTGGCTGCCTCATTCATTTGTTTTCCTGGCTCTTTACCTGCCTCATGTTCACTGAAAGGGTTTTTTGCCATCAGAGGCCTGTGACTGAAAGTGGGAAATCTGCTTAACCTTCAGAGCCTGCCAATTCAATTAATTCCTTTTGTGGCTCCAACACCTTCTGGAGGATGGAGTGGTGTAGCACATGGTCAAACTGCCACTGACTCCTAGGTGAGTGGGCTGTGAAGAGATTTTGTTTCTCCCTCTCATGCTGCTGTTTAAAATGGTGAAATCCACACTAGGAGACTGGGGAGAGGAAGCAGTGAATAGGAAAAGGTACAGCCACAAATTCACAGACCTTGGGTGAGTATCCAAACCAAAGTGCAGCAGAGCAGAAGGGTTGAGCTGAGAGTGGTAGGAGTGGAGGGATGCCATGCTGCAGGAGGAAGGCTTTAAATCTTTGGTTCCCTGAACTCAGGCAGAACAGCAAAGCACGGTTGGAGTTTATTTACCTGCTTAGCTATTTTAAGGACACAACTTTACTTTCTAAATCCACTCTTTCCAGCAAAGATAGCAGGATCAAATCTGTGTCTCCAAAGCCATTCTGCATGAGTGAGTGCATGAGAGAGGGGAGCTTGTTGGCATTCATGCAATTACTTAAATGCAGATTTGTGTAGTGAGGCAATAAAGTGTTGATTTGATTGCATGACAATGAGGGGCACGTGAGCATTTCTTCACCTAACCAGCAGCACTGATTTACCAAGTATGCCTTGATAAGTGGAAAGTGCTCCCGACATAAGCTGATGAGTTAAAGGCCCAAATCATCCTTTTTCCTTGGAGTTTTCCAATTCATGTACAGGAGGACAAGAAGGACTTGAAGGCTGGTTTGGTAAGAGTGGCAGAGGGTTCCTCAGCTGTCCTGGTAGACCACACAGCTGGAGCGGTGTTCTTCCTGATGATGTTTCTTCTGTCTGATGACATCAGCCTGGATGTCCTCCCAAGGGAGGTAATACATTTGTGTGGTGTACTAAGGACAGTGAAGCTTGCTCCCTGTAGGCAGTCTTGTGCAGTAAAAGCTGGAGAGAACTTCTCTTGAGTGGTTTTCCTGCCCTGCAGTAAATGGCATATGGTCAGTGCCCACAGTGAAGACTTTGCTAACCTGGCAAGATCCATCCCTGATGTTAGCAAGTGTGAAGTTATTCTCTCTATGCATGTACTTGGTTAGCATGTCCCCTGATTTATTATCTGCTAGGGTAAGCTAGTCAAATTACAAGTACACTGCTACGAAAGCAGCAGCATCATCAGCTAGGTTATGTGTCCTTGGTCCTTCAAGCAAGTTCAAGTTATCAAGGAGCTCAGGCTGAGCTGCATATTCTGGCTTTGCATATGTCACTGGCTTAGCTGCCTAATAACCAGGCTGCTGCTCAATGCTTGCTTCATGTCTGCTTCAGGCTGCTGCTGCAGAAAGGTGAAACAGCCTTTGCTGGACTGTTTGAGCAGCATCTGCCAGCCCAGATGTCCCTGTGGAGTACTGCTTTTGTACTTCAGAATCATAGAATCACAGAATGTCAGGGGCTGGAAGGGACCTCGAAAGATCATCTGGTCCAGCCCCCCTGCCAGAGCAGGATCACCTAGAGCAGATCACAGTGGAATCCAGATGGTTCTTGAATATCTCCAGAGAAAGAGACTCCACAACCTCCCTGAGCAGCCTGTCCCAGTGCTCTGTCACCCTCACAGTGAAAAAATTCTTCCTCAGGTTCACATGGAACCTCCTATAGCTCAACTTCCACCCTCTGACTTCTTTCTTCTCTGACTTCTTTCCTTTTATTAATCTTGTAGCCCTTTTCCTGTTGAAGGAAAAATGTGGTTTGTTTGTTTGTTTGCTTGCTTTTTTTTTTTTCTGCAGACAAACAATACCCTTCTGCTCCCCCAAATTTGACAAGTCTCTTCCTTGTCCCCAAATCCACTCCTAAACTCCCTTCTTTCAATCTGAAGGGAAAATGAACTACTTCAAGATTCAGGGTGGGCCTTTAGATACATGAGGTAATACTCAAATCAGAGTTGGAATGAGGTTTCTGTTTCTCCATTTGGACTGAAATCTAGGTGCAGAGTTTTGCCCTAAGTCCTGGTCTGTCCACCTATGGTGGAATTGATTTGGTAGGTGCAGATATGGTTTTTTTTTTTTACTTTCTCCTTTCTTTTTTCCTGTATTTTTTTCCTTTATTTTTCTTTCTTTCTTTTTTTTTTTTTAATTATTTTTTCCTTTTCTTTCTTTCTTTCTTTCTTTCTTTCTTTCTCTCTTTCTCTCTTTCTCTTTCTCTCTTTCTCTCTTTCTTTCTCTCTTTCTTTCTTTCTCTCTTTCTTTCTCTCTTTCTTTCTTTCTTTTTTCCCCCAGGGAATGTAACAGGATTAGTTGGTTTGTACCATGTTACATTGCTCATATCCCACTGATTTGCAGGGAAGTTGTACATCTGATGCAGCAGAGCCAGTAACTTGTCACTGTCACACACACGAGCCCAGGTGGCCGAGATGAAGACTATGAAGATGTAGATGGCAAAAGATTTGTTAAAGTATCACATGGCAAGTGTGTATTATGTGTCTTGCTGCTCTGCTGGTGAAGGAGCCAGATGATGAAGTCCTGAGGGATCAGTTACTGTATGTGTAACCCTTCTGCCAAGGCATGACTGGCAGCAACAGGAGCCACATTTGAATTTCAGCCCATCCAGAGACCCTGTGCTCAGTGGGCTTATTTTCATGGCACAAAAAAAAAAAAAAAAAAAAAAAAAAAAAAAAAAATTGCCTGAAGAAGCAGAATTTTGTAAAGGCAGGGGAAACAGAAGCGTGTTCAAATACACCATATCTCATTTCCCCCCCCTCCCCCCAAAGAATATGTAAATTAAAACACTTAAAACGAAGCCTCCTTAAAAATTTAAATCAAGGCTTCCCTCCTCCTTTCCTCACCCCCTTCCATTTCCTCCCCTCCCACAGGTTCCCCTGCTCACTCCCACAGGTTATCTATCACTTTTGTACTCTTGTTCTGGGAGTAGTTGGGAGACTTCTTTCTTTCCCCACACTTTGAAGGAGTTGAATGAGTGATGCAGAGTTGACAGGCTCACTAACTGCCAACTGATCTCTCCTTCATGACAAGGGTCAGAAGGGAAAGGAGAGTTGGATAGTAAGGGGAGGTGAATAGTACGCTGGGCAAAAGAAAGAGATGCAAGACTGTAGGTAGGAGGTGTAGGGCTGGCTTTTGGAGTCCCTCAAATCCCCTCAGTAATGAGCTTAGCTGGCTTTGCTGGCTCAGCCGATGAGGTGAGGCAGGCTGAGCATCAGCAGCAGGCACAGAGTCAGGCCCCAGCTTCCATTTTATTTGGGTCAGTGATGGTTCAGAGCTGATTTAAAGGCAGGCAGTTCCTTAATTTGCACATTTTCTTCCTGTCCTTTATCATCTTTCAGAGATGAAGTGAAACGTCTGGGAAATGAATGCTCCTGAAAGCAGCCTTTAATTGCCCTGTGCACGGCTGTGCCGCATGAGTTTGCCACATCGGGTGCTTGATGATACTTCCTGCCTCTATGAGATAAAGTTCGGTGGCAGTAGTTTGGCTGGGCCAGGGATGTAACCCCGCAGGCATTTCACATCCTGGAAGCTTGATTAATGCTGAAGAGAACACCGAGGTGGCTTTAGCTCGCTGCCTTTTTTTTTTCACTCCTCCTTCATCAAGTGCGTGGAAACGCGACGCGAATGCGCAAAGAGGAATGTTTAATATCGGTGGCATAATGCTCTGGTACTGCTTCAGTGGCTCTCCAGTGTTATTCAACACATCTTTCTCAACAGAACAGTGTGAGTCAAATGAGATTTTATTAAAAGTAAGCAGTTAAGCATTCAGAGAACATCTCCATTTCCTCCCTAATGTGCTGGTGCTGAAAACATACCCCCATTTCAAAAGCGAATGTTTGACCACAAATGCAATTTGTGAGAGAATAATCCTTTATTGTGTAGGGTTTTATTGTTGGTTTGCTGGTTGTTTGTTTGTTTTTTTTTTTCATTGCTGGTTGAGGTTTTAAATTTCTTTTTTAAAAAAAAAATATTTTATTTTAAAAATCTGCTGCAAGCATGCATATTAGCAGAGCATCCTTTCTTCCAGGGCGTTTAATTTTCTTTTTCTTTCAAAGGGAACTGCATGAGAAAGCTGTTTGAGTGATTTCTCCCTAGCTATTCTTCTGAACGATTCCTAATTACCCTCAGCATCTGAAAGGTGAATGGTGCTCTTATATAATCAACATTAATAATTCAGCCTGGTCCAGGAAAGCTTATTGCAGCTAGCTCTTTGATGCCAGAAAACCTCTACTAAAGCACTCGTCCTTCATTTAATTCATAAGCTCTTAATAAAGCCAGTCCAGCCAAAGTATTTTAACTTGGCTCCTACAGCTGAAAACGTGGCTGAAATTGTTTCAGGTGGGCTGTGATAAGTAGGTATTGAAAACTTTAGTAGGAGGTCTTGAGTGACCTGTTCTAGTGGAAGGTGTCCCTGCCTATGGCACAGGGGGATTGGAACTGGATGATCTTTGAGGTCCCTTCCAACCTAAACCATTCTGCGATTCTATGAATTTACTTTTCCACTCTGTTTCTAACCCTCAGGATTGTCTTCTTTGAGTTAATAGAAAGTGTCCCTGGAAATGATGTGCACGTAAACCTATTTTCTTCTTCCTTTCATTCTGCATTCTTGTTTTTTTCCCACCTGCTCTGTCTGGTGGGAATGCTGCTGTATCACATGATTAGTATAAATGGAAGTGGACAGTGATGATGGAAACAGCCTCAAATTGTGCTGGGGAAGTTCAGGTTGGATATTAGGAAAAATTTCTTCACTGAAAGTTGTCAGGCATTGCAACAGGTTGCACAGGGAGGTGGTGGAGTCACCATCTTTGGAGGTGTTCAAGAAATGTGTGAGCTTTGGAAGTTGGTTTAACGTCTTTGGTGATCTTAGGCTGATGGTTGGACGTGATGGTCTTAGAAGACTTTTCCAACTGAAACAATTCTATGATGCTTTACAACACAAGTGTGAAAGGTTATACATGATTTCTGGAGTGACTTCCTTTCACAGTGACCCACCACAACCTCCTATTGCTGAGTCAACACAGTTACTGGAAAGCAATGTTCTTGTGCTCTTTTATGAATGACAATAACAGGAAGCAAGCACTGACAGACTAGTTCTATCAAAATTCCTATGGAAACTCCAAAGAAACAGAAATATTTCACTAGCCTCCACTACTTTCCATAAAAATCAGTTATACCAGGTCTGATGGTGACATGCAAGAATGTCAGTGTTTACCTCAACATGGTTCCGGTGGGTTGCTATGAGCAGAGATGCTCTGAAAACACTTATTTCTTTGACACCAGTGTGCCTTCTAAGAGCAGCTACAAGAGACAGATGAGTGGATTTCCGTCAATCATGTATCCAAGTTTTTGTGTTTTAATTTATTTCCTCCTATATGAGCCAATCTGGAAGGAGTGAAGATGGGCATTTGTCTTCTGAGGGCAAAAGACAGCACTGGTGATGCAACAGGAAGGTGGAGGTAGAAAATAAGATTGGCAAAACAGAGTCTATAGAAGTCCAGCTGGCCACTTGCAGCCAGGACCATGCATCCTGCATACCTGCCTTAGAGATTCTCACTGGCTAGAGAAGGAAATGCAGCTGCTTTCTTTAATTCTAGCCTTTATAGCTATGCCTGAGATTTTAAAAATTTGGGAGAGTCAAGTGAAGTATTCACTGTTTAACCACCTGCAAAAATAGTCACAAATCAACCAAAAAAAAAAATATCACCCCAAAACCATAGGAGGAAACATTTCTGAAAGGAAAACAAACAAATGAGAAAGCCAACCAGAGCCTGGCTGCATCAGGAGAAGTGTGGCCAGCAGGTCGAGGGAGGTGATTCTCCCCCTCTACTCCACGCTGGTGAGACCCCACCTGGAGTACTGCATCCAGTTCTGGAGCCCCTGGGACAAGAGGGATGTGGACATGCTGGAGTGTGTCCAGAGAAGGGGCACGAGGATGCTCAGAGGGCTGCAGCACCTCTGCTATGAGGACAGACTGAAAGAGTTGGGGCTGTTCAGTTTGAAGAAGAGGAGGCTCCCAGGTGACCTTATTGTGGCCTTCCAGGATCTGAAGGAGGCCTACAGAAAAGTTGGGGAGGGACTTTTTAGGCTATCAGGTAGTGATAGGACTAGAGGGAATAGAGCAAACCTGGAGGTGGGAAGATTCAGATTGGATGTGAGGAGGAAGTTGTTGAGCATGAGAGTGGTGAGAGCCTGGAATGGGTTGCTCAGGGAGGTGTTTGGAGCCACATCCCTGGAGGTGTTTGCTGCCAGGCTGGATGAGGCTGTGGGCAGCCTGCTCTAGGGTAGGATGTCCCTGGGCATGGCAGGGGGGTTGGAATCAGATGATCCTTGTGGTCCCTTCCAATCCTGACTGGTTCTATGATTCTATGAAATAACAAAAAAATAAAAAGAAGTTACCTCTGCTTGAAACACCCAATCCTGCAAATGTGTTTTCTGGGAGTGCTTCTGGGAGTGATTTCTTAAAGGTATTGTAAGGCTCAGCTACTTGAAGCGTTTTTTACTTTCCCTGTGGAATGTTCTGGTGAACATTTTGCACACTTTCCAGGTCAAAGACTCAAAAGAACAGATTGACTCATAGTGGTTGGGAGATGTCATCTCTAATAGGTAGAAACAGCATCTTTGCATTTCTCAGCTTTTCCATCTCTCAGATGGGCACAATATTTGCAAACTCTGTAAGTGCATTGGAAAGATCACTGGGTCGGAAAGTGCTTTGATACAGCAGGATGTGAGGCGCTGCAGAGAAAGGGGAACGCTTCGATTTTTCTTTTTCACTTGTGTAATATGTCCATGAGAGTTCTTACTTCAGTGTTAGTGTGATTCTTGGAGTCTGTCAGTGCTTAAAAAAAAAGGTAGTGCTTTTTTTCCCCATACTTGATGGTTTGCCTCCTGTCCTGGTTTGAGTTAGAACAGAAATAATTTCCCTGTAGTGATAGGACAAGGGCGAATGGCTTTAAATTAGAGAAGAGTGGATTTATATTGGTTGTTAGGAGAAAGTGCTTTACCATGAGGGTGGTGGAACACTGGAACAACTTGCCCAGGGAGGTAGTGGAGGGCCCATCTTTGAAGATATTCAAGGTCAGGCTTGATAGGACTGGGATAAATGGAGGATGTCCTTGCTCACAGTAGGGGGTTTGGACTAGATGACATTTGGAGGTCCTTTCCAACCCAAACCATTCTATGATTTCTGAATCCGGTTCCAGAATCCAGCTGCTGAATCCAGTTCCCATCTGCCAATGAATCCAGTCTGGGTCTTCCACCACCAGTAGTGACGGTGATGTAACTGCCATCGGGGTGATGGAGTTCAATTTTGATTTTGCATATGTTAGTTAGTATATATTTCATCTTATTGTTATCATTTTCATTCAAGCTGTTTTAGTTTTCATTCCAACCCAGAAGTCTCTTATTTCCTTTCTCTCTTCCCCTCTGGGAAGGGAGAGGGGTTAACAACAAGTCTCCATTACTCATCTAGTAGCTGAACCAGCCATAACCCTTGACACGTACCTTGAAAATGCTGTGATTATATGTCCTGGGATTGATTGGCATTTGGTTGATATTGAGGAAACTGTAATCTTGCCCAAAGATGGAAAATGATCCAGGAAAATGATCGTTGTTGCTAACAGGGAGGTTAAAGTGTTACACACCACCCTAGTGAGGACAGTAGGGTGTCCAGCTAAAGTAAACCTATGTGGCTTGGCACAGACCAGGTGGTCCTGGAGTTCCTGGGGTGGTGGCTCATCTTCCACAGAGTGGGCAGGCAGTGGATCTATACTGTCATGTGTAACTCTTTTCCAGGTTTTGAAGTGGATTGATTTGCCAGCTGAGCCATTTACTTCACCAGCTTAGAGTAGTTGTTTGTATTCCCAGTCAGGTGGAAACCAGAGAAAGACCTGGAGCCAGAGCCTCCACCCCACCAATCCCTGGCACTAGCCTGCCTGCCCTGGGAGGGGCATAGCCAGGATGAGATGGTCTTGTACAGCTTCTCACAGTCCATCTTGCAAAGAAGGAAGGGCCAGGGGGAAATTTTGAGACACAGAATGAGGCTCACCTGCCCCAATTTATTTTATTTTATTTTTATTCCGACGGTTGTTGCTAAATTTTTGAGGGTTTATCGATGCCACTGTAGCAGCCCAGGCATGCAGTGGTGCTGTGATTTGTCTGGAAGCTTTTGAAAGAGTCTAGAAAACTTCCTTTTTTTTTTAACAAAACGTTCATTATTTATTTAATGGAGTTAATTTCATGTGTGTGTGTGTGTGTGTGTGTTCAGCTTTATGCTTCGTTAGCAGAACACTTCTCACATGTTGAAGTGTGATCAATCAGTCATGTACCATTTGGGGTTATCCTGCACCTGAAGCCAGATTTCTTTGGTTTAGTATCCAGGCTGGCAAACCATTTTTCTTATGTTTTCCCAGTGGGGAACTGTAGATAAGACCAGTTTCTATCTTCTGAGCTATCTGTCTGCTCAAGACACTGTGCAAAGAAAACAAACTGCCTCCTTAATTAGAAGGCTGTGGCTGCTCCTTATTTGAATGAACTAAATATCCTCTTCCCCTCAAATCAGCATGTTATTACTCACACCAGAAGTCTGATTGTTGTCAGTGGGAATTCCTACTTGGTGCTGCGTGGGAGGACCCAGTGGAAAAACCTGTGGTTAGCACTGGTTATCTTTGTGAAGGAGTAGTCTTCACGGAGCTTTGGTGGCCTTGAGTGCCTCCATGTGATCTGGAGTCCCGTTGGCTGTACTGGTGAAGCCCTGGGGGTACCCAGTCCACTGTGCATTTGAAAGGACAGGGTTGTAAGCCTGTTTTTAAAGAAGACTCTAGTCATTCTGTACAGCTACTTCTTGTGAGTGGTTTGCAAGTGTTCTGGCTGTTGGGAAAGGACCTGTGTAGGTCTTGGGAGGAAAGAATCATAGAGTCAGAGAATGGTAGGGGTTGCAAAAGACCTCCTGAGATCATCAGGTCCAGCCCCCACCGCTGAAACAGAATGTCCTATGACAGGGCACACAGGAAAGCACCCAGAGAGGAGTGGTAAGATGATGTGTAAATAACATGTGCGTTAGGTAAGTTGCCATTACTCCAAGAAGCCTTTTCTGACCCGTGAAAGACAGAAGATTTCTTCCTACTCTTGAAGTTATTTCTCTGGGTGCATGATATTTTTGAGGGTTGGAAAATACCAGCAGGGATCAGGAGGGAAGCTGCAACAGTCAAAACCAAGGATAATTGTTAGCTCTGCATGAGCTAATCTGGAGCCTGTGCTTCACACCAGTTTTTACTGGCTAAGAGCAGCTGCAAATAGACAGAAAATGATAGAGAGCCATAGTCAGTGCCCCAGCTATAGTGGTACTTAATCATCAGCTCAGAGAGAGCTGCTTCTCTTCTCCCATGGAGCTGCATTCGTAGCACTGCTCTTTGCAGTCTTGTGACTTTCTCTTTGTGCTGAATAACAGTTAATTATCTTGTTAAATCCAAGTGGAGTTGCATTGAGTCGTTACTACTCCAGGGTCATATGATATGGAGCAAAATGCCAACGACTTTGCTGCTGGAGCACAGGGCTGTGAAATACAGCATTATTATCTGAAGCAAATAGCCTCACTGGTTTTCTATTTGAGTCCATGTACACATGACCTCTTTTGACTTTGAAGTGCAGTTGAAAAGAGAAATTCATTTGCTATTTGAATTACAGTCATGTCTACAGAGAGATAGAAGAGTTCCTTCAGGATGAACCTGTAAGCAGTCACTACCTCAAAAAAACTAAAATAGGAGTAATGGATTAAGTTGAGTGGGAAGAGGTGGATAGATGCAATTGCTTCAGGTCATAATAAAGAGGTAAGATAAGCCCTGAGTTAGTAGGCCAGCATGAGACATGCCTGTTTTGCAGTCCGAGAAGGTGAGCTTCTGCTCCACATCAGATGGCAAGGATAAGCAGAGGTTCCATGTGTGTGAAGAGCAGCATCCCATGCAGCAGTCTTGGGACACACTGGTCCTCAGTCAAGCAGCATCCAGTTTAGCCATTTGGTGCATTTGTACCACACGACTGACAATTGTCTTTCATATCTGGGGGTGTAAGGGGAACACATGGCAATAAGACATGGCAATAAGACATTTACATCTTGATTGAGGGTCCAGCACTTTCTTTGTTTTTAACTATGATAGAATCATAGAATGGTTTAGGTTGGAAGGGACCTCAAAGATCATCTAGTTCCAAGCCCCTGCCATAGGCAGGGACACCTCCCACTAGAACAGGTCACCCAAAGTCTCATGCAACCTGGACTTGAACATCTCCAGGGAGGGAGCAGCCACAACTTCCCTGGGCAACCTGTGCCAGTGTCTCACCACCTTCACTGGAAAGAACTTCCTCCTAACATCCAGTTTAAATCTCCCCTCTGCCAGTTTAAACTCATTACTCCTCATCCTGTCATTACAAGACTTTGACAATATTCCCTCCCCAGCCTTTCTGTAGCCCCTTTCAGATACTGGAAGGCTACTCTAAGGTCTCCTCGAATCCTTCTCTTCTCCAGGCAGCAGAGCCTGATGAGGGACTTACTTCATCCTCCATGTGTTACAGTTTTGTGTGTCAAAATATATGCCTGAATAGTGTCTGTGTTCAAAGTAGGAGAAAGCCCACTCTGAATAGTCTTTTATTTGAAAAGAAAAAGTCAGGTTCTGTCAGTTCTGTTTTCTTCACACTGCAGGCTCATATTGAGCTTTGCAGCACCCCAGACCCCCATGAGGTTGTCCTCAGGGCTGGCTTTGCAGCCATTCGCCACCCAGCCCGGAGTTGTGCTTGGGATTGAACCCACCCAGGTGCTGGACCTTACACTTGGCCTTGTTGAATGTCATGAGGTTGGCCTGGGCCCATTTCTGCAGCCTGTCCAGGTCCCTCTGGATGGATCTCTGCCCTCTAGCAAGTCAACTGTGCTACACAGCTTGGTGCCATCTGCAGACTTGCTGAGGATGCACTGATTCCTCTGTCCATGTCATTGACAAAGATGTTAAACAGCACTGGTGCCAGCACTGACCCCTGAGGGACATCACTTGGCACTGGTCTGCAGGTGGACATTGTGATATGGTATTTAGACCTGTGGGTGGGTGGAAATGAGATGTCCTGTGTTAAGCAGCAGCTTAAGCCTGCTAGTTTTGGCAAGACATTTGGTGTCCACGGTGATAGATAGATGTGGAAGTAATCCTAGTGCTTGCATCCATTGACTATCTGTCTGAATAAGGCAAATGCTTCATTTATCCATGCTTATGTTAGTTTACACAGGAACTCTGTTGTTCAAAGTGTAACCACTGCTCCAGCTGAACACAAAGCTGGGCAAACGTCTCTCCTGGACAAGGTCAGAAGATCAGCAATTATGAAAGTTGGCATGAAGGGACATCCATGTGTGCTCACACAGATACATGCACACACACCATTTCCCCCAATATTTGGCCAACTCTGTTGATGGAAGCTGACCACAAGTGAATGGGACAAAGTTTTTTGCTCTCCCTGTGCGTGGTTTTTTTTCAGCTCCATCGGGAAAAGCTTCTAAGAGGTATTTGCTGCTAATAATTTTCAAGCTACCAATGAGTGGAACAGTATCTCACTAGAATGATTTACTGTTCATCAGGCATAATAAATGAATGGACTTATTCACTGGCAGTCACATATCTCTGCCTAATCCTTTTCAAGGTCACTTGTACCAGTCACCAGTGTCTCATCTCAGCTACTGCAGCATGGAGCTACATGTTGAGGGCAGGGAGTTGTTGAAAAACGTGGGATCAGGTCCCCACCACTGGTCTGGGTTTGTTTTTCACCCCAATTCCTACACCTCACATCACCATGGACTATCAAAGAGAAGATCAAAAACAGACGAAGATAACGCCATTTGAATTATTAAATCATCTCAGCACCAAAGAAAAGAACCTGTCAGTGTTAATTGGGTCTCTAAGGAAGTTGGAGCAGAACAGTTTGTTCTGAGATGTCCTCTCGTACCCAGCTATTACACTAACCAGGTTGCAGGGCCTCTGCAACAGCTTCCTCTTGGTGTGAAACCATCTGGCTGGAGGAGAACTGGATTGCAACATATTATTAGCATCTTTATTATCTGCTACTTCAAGTTCTTTAAAAAAAAAAAAAAGTCCCAATCTGAGTTTTGTGTTGTAATTTCCTTCCTCAGTTCCTCAGTTCAGGGTCAGAAAACAGTAGAATAAGAACGTGACCTCACTGACAAGAAACATCCAAAGAAATCAGGTTCTCAAAATGACCTGGAAGGTATATTTGGGCACTGCTCACTCACAAGTAGTAAGAGACTTGAACTGTGTTACCACCCACCTCTCACAGCTACAGCAGAGGCTGCTGGTGACTCTTGCCTGCCTGAGTGGGTCTGAGCACCATGGGAAGGGCTAAATGTCTACAGATCATTTGCACTGTACTAAAAATACACTTGGTGCTTCGACTTAAGGGAACCCAGGCTGCATCACCCACCCAAGGGCACACTGCCTGCCAAGGAGCTCTTCCAGCACAGAGAGCTGTGGATAGCAACACGAGTAACACCTTGTCCTAGCTTGACAAGATTTTTCCCTGCCAAGGGGTCTGTGAGTCATCTGACACGGCCAGGTACAGAGCTGCTGGAAAAGGCAATATTCTTCTCCCATGTCCCTTAAGTGTGAGGTGACCACACCACCTGAAAGGCAGAAGGTGACTAGAGACAAACCAGTAAACTTGCTGTCCCAATCTTTCTTTCTTTCTGCCTCCCTTTGTCACTTTAGTGATTTCTAGTTCATTGCTTCTGTACCTTGCCTTGCTCATTGGTGTCCCTGCAAAGGCCAGTCTTGAGTGCCTGCTTTGCTGCCATGGGCAGGGCTTGGTCTTTTGCCTTTTCAGGCAAAACTCAAACTGGGCCAGGTATTGATCTCATTATTCTGAAAGATGCTGACCTCAGCTAACAATCCTGAAGATTCCTGCTCAAGAGCAGGCCACTTTTCAGATGTCCTAAGAAGCAGACCTGAGTATCTGTCCACAAGATGCACAGCACCTCGGTCATTATACAGCTGCACTGATAGAGCTGCTGTGTTGTGCAGGGCCAGCATCTCAGCCTGTTCATGGAAGTGAAGCTAAAGCCCTGGGAATCCATGAATTGCTGTGCTTATCCACTTGTATTCACCTGAAGCAGAGCAAATCCAGGTGAGCATAGGCTGATATTTCCCATTTCAGAAACCTTGATACACTCCAGAAAATAAATACAGGGGTGTTGGCTGATGGATCTTAGGGAGGAGGCTGGAGTGAGTATACCTTGAGAGAAGCAGAAATTGTACCTGCAGGGAATATCACTCTTGCAAAGGATACGTTTAATCCATGAAAGATTCTCTTATGTGGGTTAAAATCAGACCCCACACTACCCCCTCCCCTGGAAAAGTTTTCTCAGATATCTCCTGAGAAGACTTAATGTGCGGGCCACATGATGGTGACGACTTGCCCACCTCCTGTCCTGTCTCTGGGAGTGTGTTTGTATTGGGAATGCTGTAATGACGCATCCAAAATGTAGGCAAATTTCAAAGGGCCCACGCTGCATTCTGCAGCAAAGCCAGCTGAGGATTTATTTTTGGCAGGCTGTTAATAAATAAAAGGACATTGAAAATACAGGTCGCAGAGTACAGCAGTATCCACCCCTGCTCTTCTCTGCTTGGGCTCAGTGGAGTGATGCTAATCTGGCCTCTTTCTCCTTCCTCTGCAGCCACCCAGTTTTGTGTGCGTTCACGTTGTAGGGAGACAGGAGTTTGGTTTGCTTGCTTGGCCACTCTGAAACCTGAGCCCCACTTCAGAACCAGAAACGAAACCAAAACCTCCTTCTCTATTTCTTCCCACAGATTCTTGTTTTCAGCTCTGAGCAGCAAAACCATAAGCACATTTTATTTTTTTTCTTTTTCACTCACCAAAACGACATCTTCCCTGTCCTGAAAGTCTCAGTGATGCTAAAGACAACTCAATACCACAACCACCTCTGCCGCACACAGAGACCTTGATTACAATGTCAGCCAAGCTGATCACTGCAGCTGTGCTTCAGAGGCTTAGCTAGTGGTTATCAGGGTCCAACAGCCAAATGGCACCCTGAACTTGGCTGCTGCTCAGCTCCAGCTCTAAAATCCTCTTTCTCACCTTCCTCCAAGTTGAAACAATACAAGCTCCATTATAGTTAAGACTACAGGCAGGTGTAACCCAGAAGTGGAGGAGATGAGGAGCTTGGAAGTAGGCTAGAGTGTTTCTTCTTACAACTCATAATTGCCCTCTAGAAGTGCCCTCATTGTGTTAAGTCACATCACTCTTGTTCAGCTTTCCCATGGCACCTGGCTCATCCTTCTGCTTCAGTGGCACCATCCTTCCTTTCTCTCCTCCTGCTGCACCATGTCATTCCTGCTTCATCTGCAATCATAAATTCATCTAGCTGTGCCACTGATGGGTTTCTGTTGTTGGGTCATACCAGCTTTCCCTCAGATATCCCTGATTATACAAAATATGCTGCTGAGGCTTGCTTTCTTTTCAGATCTTTGGCCAGTTGGTGTCTTTGTGGTGCTCTGATGGAAGTGAAGGTGTAGAATTGGAGCTGTCTTGCCTACTTTTTTCCTCTTCCTCACATCTGCTCAGCCTTATCTTGTTAGACAGGGCCAGACACCTCCCCTTCTCCTGGCCATTGTCTCACCCTCTCAAAATCCTTGTCACATGGCATTTTATTATATGATAAAGTAACCACAGAATCACAGAAACATTCAGGTAGGAAAAGACCATCAGGATCATCAAGTCCAATCAATAATCCCACTCTACAAGATTCACCCAAAACCATATTCCCAAGCACCATATCTAAATGACCTTTAAACACATCCAGGCTTGGTGACAAAACCACCTCCCTGGGCAGACCATCCCAATGCCTGACCACTCTTCCTCTCAAAAATTTTTCCTAATCTCCAGTCTAAACCTACCTGTAGCAATTTGAGGCCACTCCCTCTTGTTCTATCACTAATTACCTGTGAGAAGAGACTACCAACAACCTCTTCACAATGTCCTTTCAGGTAGCTGTAGACATCAATGAGGTCTCCCCTCAGCCTCCTCTTCTTCAAGCTAAACAGTCCCAGCTCCTTTAGTCACTCTCCATAAGATTTATTCCCCAGGCCCTTTTGCAGATTTGTTGCTCTCCACTGCACTCACTCCAGCACCTCAACATGCCCATAACTGCACACAAGACTTGATGTGGCCTCACCAGAGCAGAGTACAAGGGCAAAATCACCTCCCTGCTCCTGCTGGAAAGAGACAAGTGAGGATGGTGGAAAGAGCGAATATGATGGCAGAGACCAAGTGGAAGGAAAAGTGTAGGACAAAGGGACAGAGAGAGTAAAAATGAAAAGTAATTGCAACCTGCCACAGCAGTGACAAACAGCAAAATCAAGCAGAGTCAGACTTACAGTGCAGCCAATTATTCTGCCAGTAAAGACATGAGAGCAACTAATATTATCTTCTGCCCCAGGGTTTATTTCTCCTTATTTATAACACCGTCACCAGGAGATACATGACATTGCAGAACAACTGCTTACTTCTCTGTGGGAGCAAGGAATGGTGAGTTGCTCTGAAGAAGAGGAAGAATCCTGAAGCAGGATATGAAAATATGGGGTTTTTGAAAAGCCTGAAGTGAAGGAAAAATGTGATTGAAAGAACCTGAAATGCAGACAGTAACTAATTCAAGATAATGATATTTGAAGAGGAATTGTTTCTTTGTGCCATTTCCATAATGATGGAAGTGAATCCATGCCCAGCCCTGGAAACTTTCTAAATCATCAATTACTTACAATGCTCTTGTTTTTCTTCTTATTTTGATGAGACATCTCCCGCTGAATGGTTGGGATTTGTTTTCTTTCTCTCTTTCCTTCTTTTCTTTTCAGAGTGGTCTAGATTTTCCGTACATGGAAACTGTTATGTACTTAAGGTTGTTAAAGAAATAACCTCTGCAAATCTCAGGGTGGTAACTGAGAGCCTTTGATTTCTATTTTGAACAGGGGAGAGTCAAGAATGTTCCAGATATTCCTCAGCCTCCAGGCAGGATAAAAACAACATAGAATCATAGCATTAGTCAGGATTGGAAGCGACCACAAGGATCATCTAGTTCCAACTCCCCTTCCATGGGCAGGGACACCCTACCCTAGATTAGGCTGGACAGAGCCAGATTAACAACGTATTGAGGAAGTTAATGGAGAAGCTGGAGAGTGAAGACAAGTTCTGTACTCATTTCTAATGGCACTTGAGCATTTATAAAGCAATCTGCACAGATTTTAGTTCCCCTAGGATGTCGTAGTCAGTATCCTTCTTACTAAAGCCTGAATCTGCAGACCACATGAAGCCGTGGGGCAGCTGGACCACCCATGACTCTGTGTCGTTTTCAATCATTTTATTATTTACCAGACAGTAAATTTTACCATGCTAGCCTGTAGAAAGTTCATTCTTCTCCAGACAGTTTTACAGCTGTCTCCCTGCAGAAATGACACTGGCTCTTGAGTGGTTTGTTCGGATTCAAAGTGATGCCATGAAAGAAGTAATTTTACCAGCACCGCTTTGCAGTGGCTGATAAACTCCTCTAAGTCACTACAAACCCGTTTGTAAAGTAATAAAGGATGTGTAAGAAAAATGAGAGCAATACTGAATTAGAAGGAAATGAGTTCTACCAGATGTCTCCTATGATGTGGAGAGGATGCCTGTCTACCCCAGATTTTCAAGTGCATGTCATAGAATCATTGAATCAGTCAGGGTTGGAAGGGACCATAAGGATCATTTAGTTCCAACCCCCCTGCCATGCCCAGGGACACCCTACCCTAGATTAGGCTGGCCACAGTGTCACCCAGTCTGCCCTTAAACACCTCCAGGGAAGTGGCCCCAAACACTCCCCTGGGCAACCCATTCTTGGGCCTCACCACTCTCATGCTGAAGAACTTCCTCCTCATGTCCAATCTGAATCTCCCCACCTCCAGCTTTGCTCCATTCCCCCTAGTCCTTTTACTACCTGATAGCCTAAAATGTCCCTCTCAAGCTTTTCTGTAGGCCCCCTTCAGATCCTGGAAGGCCACAATAAGGTCATCTGGGAGCCTCCTCCAAACTGAACAGCCCCAACTCTTTCAGTCCGTCCTCATGGGAGAGGTGCTGCAGCCCTCTGATCATCCTTGTGCCCCTTCTCTGGACACCTCCAGCATCTCCACATCCTTCTTGTAATAGGGACTCCAAAATTGGACACAGTACTCTAGGTGGGGTCTTACCAGGGAGGAGCAGAGGGGGAGAATCACCTCCAAGTGTTTTTTTTCCTCAGGTAACTAGGCTAACATTTGACTGTTCAAATGCTGACCTTTGGAAGCTCTCATGGACTCCTGATTGACTTGAAGACCAGGAAGAATGCGTTGAGAAATGAGGTCTTCTTTTCTCAGCAGTTTCCAGAGTTATGACATCTGGTTTTAAAGCTCATGAAAAAATGTAAGAGACCACCCAGAGTATCCACCAGCCCCGCGGTTAGGAAACTCGTCTGGTTCTTCTGATGTAACTCTTTTCTCTGTTCCTGGTTTCGAGAAGAAACCCAGCCTGAAGCTGGAAGAATTCAATCAAACCCTGTTGTGACAAAGAGCATTGCATACTGAACAGCAACATGAAGGAGGGGCACCTCGAGTCGTAATGAGAGTGAGGAGATCATCAAGCTGTGCTTTCTGCAGGGATTGCAAAAGACTTACCAACAGTAGCTGAAGCATTGTAACTCTGGTGCAAGAGGTGGTGCCTAAGGGCTTTTTCAGCCCTGATACAGATCAGTAAATTTGTTGCCAGATGTTAGCGATTTGGTTTCCTGTGAACAGTTTGTTCTGGCCATTGAGCCACCTGCCAGATGACCAAACTGGTAGGATGCATTAGCAGTGCAAAAGTTAATCTCTGCGGTCTGAGACATAGCAGTCAGGCTGGACTTTCTGTGTGCATGCTGCTCCTTGATGGAAGACTGGGACAAGGAATTCAAATGAATATTGTGCTCGAGTGCAACTTCATCATCTGTCACCCCCTGTAGTGGCAGAAACAGCTCAGCAGCAGGTATCATTCACCCATCTGTCTTAAGGAAGCAGAGGATAGAGTCTGAGAGTCATGTTGAAGAAACTATAAATAAGCCATCAGCCTCACAACTTCATACAGGTTTCTGTATTCTCAGGACTTTCCCTCACGGCCCTAACATATCTACTACTAACTTGAAATGTGAATTAAATAATTTAAGTGACTGCAACCCTTCAGAAAGCAGCACAGCCCAGCACCGACCCAGAGCCGACTGAACTGCGCAAGCACACTGGCTTATCTGGATGTTTTGGGAACATTCTAAAACAACCTTCTTTCTTCTCTCTCATTCAAAACTGGGTGAAGGGACATAGTGTTTAATTTCTCACTCTCAGGCAGCAGTCTAATTTTTCACACAAATTTTCCAACTAGCTCAAACCAACACAGGATTCCACAGTAGTATTTCCTTACTAGGAATAGTTCTCGGACCTTTGATTGGTCCTGGGAGTGATAAAGATTTGGAGATACCTACATAGACGCAAAGGAATTCCAGGGAGATATGTAGTAAAGAAGAAACTGGAGCTCAAAGCTGGGGTGAAGCCAAAGCCAAGGCACAAACCACAAACCACTAAACCTGCATCACATGCAGCCTTCCTTCTCTGATGCTCTGAAACCAAATGGCATGGGCCATTACCAGGATCTATAAAAGAGCTGTTGTGTGTCGTGATGGAGATGTACTGGGCTTGTCCTTGCATTGTTCTGAGCTTTTTTTCTAGCTTCTCTCATTGTAAATCACTCCTGCACACACTTTCTGCCTACCCAACACATAAGGAAATAATTAAACAGCTTTGGAGAGGAAGTGTTTCCCGTGATAAACCAACTCTCTCCTGGTGCTTAAGCACTGTGGAAAATCGACAACAAATTGACCCTTGCAGGATTAGGGGTCCCCAGTGAGGGATTGTGTGGAATCTCAGGAGGCAGCTGCTCCTCTGCCTGCCTCTTGCACTGCAGTGGCTCATCTGGACTGCCTGATCATCTTCTTTCTCAGGCAGAGCAGCATGAAAGCAGCTTTGCAAACCTGAATAACCATCATGTGAGGCTGGAAGGAGTTGCCACGCACCAGGCAACATCAGAGCAGGGTCACTGCTGATTGTGCCAAGCTGGGGTGAGATGCTGACCAGCATTACTATTCAGGAATAGCACTTTTGCAATAGCTAGAAAGGGCCTACAAGACATATAGAGAGAGACTTTTTACAAAGGGCTTGTAGTGATACAATGAAGGGGAATGGATTTAAGGTGGAAGATGGGAGATTTAGATAGGGTATTTGGAAGAAATTATTTACAATGATGGAAGTAAGACACTTGAACATGCTGCCCAGGGAGGCTGTGGATGCCTGATCACTGGAGGTATTCGAGGCCAGGTTGGATGAGGCCTTGAGCAACCTGGTCTAGTGGAAGGTGTCCCTGCCCATGGCAGGGAGGCTGGAACTAGATGATCTTTCAGGTCCCTTCCAATCCAAACCATTCCATGGTTCTATGAGAACTGTACATGAAAACCAATGAGACTGTGTGCAAGGAGAGCAGCAGCACAGGACTAACCTTTAGGACCTGCTTTATGTACTTGTGGTCTGCCTTCTGTAACCAGCTCTGCTGGATTTTATTAAGCTTTTTTTTTGCCCCCACCTTCTCTGCTCAGGCACTGAGCTCTTCCAAAGTAGAACCCCACTGTGTGTGTTGGAAGCATCTCCTTGCTGCAGTGAGACAGGCTGCAACAAAATTTACAAAACTGCATTATAAAGTGGGTCACTCCCTTGTAGTTTTGTGTTCACAGAACCAAGCAAGAGCTGAAAGGCAGGAGCATTATCTGCAACTTAATGGCAACCTCCTGAACCCATTAATTTCTTTCTCTATGGGGTTGGCAGGGAAATAGAGCCTCATCACCCATCCCTGTCACAGCTGTGGCAAGCCGAAGGTGTTTCAGTTCAGCAGTGCTGGAGAGCATTGGGCTGCAGACTACAGCTTTCTACTGGTACTAAGTAAGAGTTTGTCTGTTATGGACTTGTTATGATCCTGAAGCTTTCAAGCTTATTGGTGCATCTGTTCTATTTTATCCTAGGAGGAAAAAAACAAGTGGAATGCCTCTGTCCTCTGCAGTGGTTATCTCAGATCAAGCTCTCTTCGCTTTCCCTGGGTTTTGCCTCTGTGTCTGCAGCTGAAGGCGCCTTTGAATGCTGCCAGGGCTGCAGAACTGTGAGTAGTAAGTGTTGGTGGGGGAAAGTGTGGGAAGCTTTTTCTTGTAGTCCATTTGGGCCTGGTAAGCAAAGCTGGGACTGGCAGCATAATGGGGAAACAGCTCCTGTGTGTGATGGCTCTGAGCTAAAAGGTATCATTGCAAATCATTTTCTGCTTGTAGAAAATGTTGTAGTTTCTAAAGGTTTAAAGGCTTAAAGCTTGTTACTGTTGTGCTTAGCTGAACACATGGCTAATGTCTTACAAAGCTGGGGGACAAAATTACATCTGTAGAGACTTCACCTGCTGAGCCTGTGTTTTAGATGTTTAATGTCAACAACCAAACCTGGACCTTTGTTTCCTTTAAACAGTGTGCCAAGCTAACGCATTTGAGCTTGCTATGTACAAATTGTGGTCGTTTACTTCACCAAACAGATTTTGTTTTGCTTTCTTCGCTCTTCAATGCTTCCATCATGTTTTATTAACAAACCAAAGTCACCTTGGCTGTAGAATCCCCAATATGTGTTGGACTGGAGTCAACAACTGTGCCAGGTTTTCCTGGGCTTGGTTATAATTCAGCTTTAAAGTTTGTTAGGGGTACTAATAATTTATTTTTTTTAAAGCTGTCCTTACTGCTACTGCCTCAAGAGGCTCTGGTAGAAGTGAAGGCAGCTCTGAGGGTTTCAAGTTTGTGGTTCCTCCACAATCCAACTCTTATTTTAATAACAATGACAAAAATAAAAGGTAAAAAAACCTCCAAGCAATCAGCTAACGTTTAGACCTTGTGGCATTGTTCCTCTGTGTGTCTTAGCTGGGTAGGAGTACCAACAATATTATTTCCCTGTTTAGTTGTGTGTCCCCTGTCACTGGTGGGTTTTTCTGGTGTCTGACAAGTGATCACTTTGCCTTTGGTTGACTGAAGGCTGAGTATTGTTTCCTCCTTCCTTCCCCCAAGATAGCTTTTTCCTCGGAAGCTGGAAGGGATTAGTATTGAGATAGTTTGTTAGGTTTTAGTAGTTGGTAGTTAGATAGTTATTGAGAGAAATAATTACTAGTGAGTATAGAGCTGCAAGGGGAGCATCACACTTGATTATAAATATTTCATGAGTTCAAGACCGTGGAAAACATGAAAATATGTGGGAGGTAACAAAAATAAAAACGACCTTGAGGGGCTAATGCATGCCAATGGGAGGTGATACCCGAGGGTCATTTGTACATTTGAATTCTTGTTCAGTGCTTAAGCCTCAGCAGCACACATTGGCCTCAGTTGTAAGGAGATGGATCTGCTTGTGCTGGCCTTTGTGATATATCTCTGGAAAGGAGGAAGGCTCTAGAGAAATCTGGTTTAAATTAACTAGAATATGCCCTGGGGTGCCTTGAAGCTGTTGTTGTGGTATCAGACTCCATTTGTCTCTGTTGAGAAGCACTCTAAAGATGCCTTAACGATGGAGGGATACTGCTTTTGGTAAGGAATCAGGATCCATTTCAGGTAAGGCCCAGGAAGGAGTCAGGATCCAGTTCAGGTAAGTGTTAAGGGGAGCTGAACCCTTAAGACTCTCTAATCTGACTGATTTTTGTTTCAGTGAGATAATAACATTTGTACTGGCACCAAACGAGGCTGTGCCAAATGAATAGATTTTGCCAAAAAACTCCTTAGAGTTCCAAGCTTATGTTTAAATTCCTGACTAGAACAACACCTGGTTTTGAGAGTGTGTTGTGTTTTAAACTCCTTGTGTCTAGAGGAAGAAGATGTGGACCAGAACAGCCTAAGCATTTGGGTCAACTCATCATGTATCTCTTGCTTCTTACCCAAAAAGATAAATTGGAATATAGAAAACATTTTGACACTGGAAAAGTGTTTGCAGGGTTTGTTTGTTTGTTTGGGTTTTTTTTCTTTCCCCCTTGCTTTTAAATTAAATGTTGACTACAATTTAAAAATCATTGTTGACTACAATTTAAAAATCATCTTGTCTTCAGTAAAACTTTTTTTTTTTTTTAGTTTTGTAATCTTGTAACTGGAGATTAGGATTTATCTGAGAAAATTAGTAGACTAATGACTGGGTGGGTGTATCTGTGTCTTGAGAACAGAGACATCAGATTTTTATTTTTTTTTAAACTGCTTTTATTTCCAGTTGTCATTTTATTTGCTGGTAAATTCAACAAAAAAAATTCTTAAGCCTTTTTATTTTCCTTTTTTTCCCCCCTTCCTCCCTCAAAATAAAGCTGTTACTCTGAAAAGAACCTGATAAGAAGCAAATTTGTCTTGGCATAAACTACTTCTGACTCTGTAGTGCTGGAAATTTTCACTGCTGGACTTTGCAATTTCACAAAACTGGGATGAAATATGGTCCAAGTACCACTGTGCTCTGCTCTCGGAATGGGTTTACTTGACTTCTAACTACCTTCTCCCCCATTTAATCAGAAAAGAGATGATAAAAACTAACTCTGAGTACACAAAAATCTGTCACATTGCACGGTTTGTCCAAAACATAAACAAGAAGGCAATTAAGGTCTGACAACCCTGGCTTGTTAAGAGTAGCTTGGCAGCAAAGCTTACTTAGAGAAAGTGGAGTTTGCAGTGCTGAATTCAAACTGCTTTGCTGCCACCTGTGAGGATTGACTCTCAGCAGGATGCTCTTTAGAAGTAGTAAGCCTTGGCAATGTCCTCAGTTGTGGCAGTGGCAGAGTTCATCAGGGTCATGTGAAACCTGTGGGTGGAGGTGAGTGGTGAGCATCTTGTGGCCTTTCTGAAAGCTGTCTGAAGAACGCAGAACTCTGAGAGACATCAGGATGTGCGGGTGAGCAGCAGCCCCAAAGAGAAGGGTCTGTATATATCAAGCTCTGGTTTCAGATAAAATCTTCTTTGGTTGAAACTCTCTTAGTTGATGTAGGCTCCATCAGCAAGGAAACCACTAACTGTAGACCTCATGCAATCCCACTTTCAGATGGTTGCAGGTAGTGAAATAAATGATGGTGCTAACATAGACGGTGGTTAGAAATAGTTCCCTGCTGTGACTTGATGTGGGAGGGGAAGTTAGCTCTCGGTCTGGAGGAATTAAATGAGGTTGTAAAATACTGAAGCAAATAAGTAATGCCTTTGGTTGTTTATTTATTTACAGAAGCAAATAAATAAACAACCTTTGCTTGTCTTTATAGCGTTGTTGCCCCTCATCTACATGCTGAGGAACCCATCTCCATCCAGGCCTGGCATTAGTGCTGTGGAGCAATTGACCTGGGTGCTCGTCAGCAGCCCATCTCACCTTCACAGGCCATTAACTGCCCAGAAATCTCCAGCCTCAGGTTGTCCTTCCTGGTACAGTGAAGAACAGCTGCAAGTGCAGCCTGATCTTAAATCACAACCAGAAGCTTCATCACAACTTAAAACCAAGCATAAGGGGAAAGGGCTGGGTGATGGATCTGTGCTCTGCCACCAAGTAGATGCTGAGGCTCTCTGCCTTTTGTGTTTGGGTGCACGTTGTGTAAGGCAAGGCTAACGCACGGCTAGAAATTACAGGAGGGTGGTAGCTCTGCCGGGTGGAAAAACATGTCGTTAAAAAGGGCTGCCAGCAGGCAGTGACAAACCGCAGCAGGCAGTGTATTTAGCAACCTGGGCTCCCCGCTGCGAGAAGAGGTTAAGAGGAAGGAGAGAGATCATTCATAAAAGAGCAGGAAGGTCTCCCTTGCTGGCAACTCACTTCTGTCACACCGCCTCACACACAGCCTGCTGGGGAGCAAACCCAAACCGCAGTGGAAATAACGAATGAGCGTGTGTGGCTGTCCAGGCAAGGTCATCATTATTCCCTCTTCCTCCCCACGGTTAAGTCTATTTCCAAGGAACGTGCCCATCTAGTAAAACTTAATGCAATAAAAACCTTTCTTTTTACCAGCTAACTGCATTAAGTGCCAATGATGCACACTGAGTGAGAGTTTTATTTCACTCTATTTATTTGAACAAGGTTTGAAGTGTGTGGGTTTTTTTTTTTTGTTTGTTTTGTTTTAGGGTTTTCTTTGTTCATTTGGGGGTTTAGTTGTTGTTTTGTGGTTCATTTGGGGTTTTATTTTTAATGTATTTATTTTCGGTTTGGGTTTTTTCTTTTTATTTCATCAAGGCTGTAGATATCAACTGTATTTGAGATCACAACATAAACCTGGAAAAAAAGCATCTTCCGGGCTGTATTTTTCAGTCTGATCCTTGTTGCTCCTCCTCTTTTTTTTTTTTTTTCAGTCCCATCCTTACTGCATCTCCTTTTTCTCTACCCTACAAGGTTTGTCTCCTAAGTTGCAGCCTTTGTCTCCTATTCTGAAAGGTATCCATCTGTGGTTTATATGCACTTGTACCTTCTGCTTCCAGGAAAATCGGTGCCTCAGGTGTCAAGTGGCTTGGAGGTGACAAAAGCTCCAGGCTTACTGAAGCAGCTCCACTGGTGGCTATAGCATCTGAGGCTCAAACTGACAATTGTCATAGCTAGAGAACAACTCTACAGCACTTTGTAGAAAAAAAGGTGGTTAGAAATGTCCCTTTCAGGATGTGCATTATGATTTTTGTCTTGAACTACCTGTTGAACAGCGCTTCAGGGATGAGTCAGTCATGTACTGAATGACTTCAATGTGTGAGTCTCTCTGTGGCATGAGGTGAATGGGGCAGGACATTCTGGGGGAAAAAAAAAATCCCCTACAACACCCACCAGAAGGCTCTTGAAAATAGGTCAAAGTGAGTGGAAGTGGCTCATTGCTTAGCAAAAAATTGGAAAGTGTGGTAGGATGCTTCTGGTCAGGTATGACCAGAGAGTGCAGATGACAGCAAGTTAGGTGGGAGTGTTGATCTGCATGAGCATAGGGAGGCTCCACAGAGGGACTTGGATAGATTGGATTGATGGGCCAAGGTTAACTGCTAGGTCCTGTACTTGGGCCACTACATCCCCCTGCAAGACTACAGGCTTGGGAAAGAATGGTTGGAAAGCTGTCTGGCAGAAAGGGACCTTGCCTTACATGCAAAGTGAGTTGGAAGGATTGGTGAGGAGGGTTAGAAGCAGAATTGATTAGCTGGGTTACACAGATCCAGTCAAAAGCCAAGGAGAGAGAGAGACCAACAGCCAGAGCTCAGACACAGAGCGACTCTGTCCTCTCTACATTTATGGCCTTGCTTTTATACATCTCAGCAAACCTGTGAGTGAAGGGGACGTCACCATTGTTTTCTTTTCACAGCCTACCATCTCTTTTTTTTTTTTTCTCATTAAAATATTCCCATTAGCCTCAAACCAGCGTATCCAGTATGGAGCTTTCTTTTTTTTTTTTAATGGAAAAAGTATTCACAAATATCCACAGGCATACAGAATACAAAATACACAGGAATTCAAAATGTACAAATTCATAATCAGACTTGGGCCAGAAAGAACTTGGCATCCATTTTAAAGCCATAAACACAGGAACTCTATGATGCTGTGCACAAGCCTGTGGTGTCTGCCCCAGCATTCGTATCTCCTTCATCTGTTTTCATGTTGCCAAATTCGTTTGTTGCCTTTTGCTGTCAGCAGAGACAAACCAGGGCTAATTTAGTCCACGGTGTTTTTTGGGGGGTTTTATTTTTCAGTCTGGTGCCGTGGAGCCAAATGCTCTGCTGAGATAAATCAGCCTCCACCTTAGTCGCTGGCTGGGGCAGCCGTGGAATAAAACGTCTGCTGCTGTGCCGGGGAATGACGTCTGTCCTGCACCCATGCCACGTTTGGCCTGTGAAATTAGAAAGTGAGGCATGAAATGAGCAGCTGCTGCAACTGCTGCTCCTTCTGCTGACAACAATGTCGTGTGATGAGCATAGCTGTTTCCTGCAACCCTGTGAGAACCTGCAGCCTGCTTTCCCACTCTGCTTTAACATTTGGGGTTGGAATTGCGCGTCGCAACAGAAGCAGAGCAGCAATGTGAGCCCTTGTATCTGGGCTCCTGTACAGCCCCAAAGATAGTTACAGTGTTTTATAGAAGCCCTACAGGACATTAAGAACCACAATAGAACATTACAAAAAAATCAACAAACACAAACCAACAAAACCTCCACCTTGCCTACTCCTTCTATGCTGTCTGCATACATCAGCAAGGCACAGGTTAGGTTAATTGCCAAATCTAATTGGGAAAAAAAAGGTAATTTTTAAATAAGAAATGTATTTGCTATTTATTTGCAAAAAAATATTTCAGTCCAGCCATTTTAAATTCAGCTGTGAGTGCATTGCCCTTCACTGAGTCACGTGTTAGAGGCTGGGAAGGACCTCAAATGATCATCTGGTCTAGCTCCTGTGCCAGAGCAGGATCACCTAGATCAGATCACACAGAAATGTATCCAGGTAGGTTTTGAATATATCCAGAGAAGGAGACTCCACAACCCTGCCAAGCAGCCTGCTCTTTCACCCTTACAGTGAAAAATCTTTTCCTCAATGTTCCTGTTGATGACCAGATGATTTTAATTTCATATATTCAGCCTGGAGAAGATAAGGCTCTGGGGATACCTTGTAGCAGCCTCCCAGTATCTGAAGGGTATCTACAAGAAAGCTGAGAAGGGACTTTTTAGAAAGGCTTGTAGTGATAGGATGAGCAAGAATGGCTTTAATCTGGAAGAGGGGAGTTTGCGACTGGATATTAAGAAGAAATTCTTTGCAGTGAGGGTGGTGAGACACTGGAACAGGTTGCCCAGGAAGGCTGTGGCTGACCCTTTCCTGGCAGTGTTTAAGGCAAGGTTGGACAGGGCCTTGAGTGACCTGTTCTAATGGGAGGTGTCCCTGCACATGGCAGGGAGGTTGGAACAAGATGATCCTTGTGGTCCCTTCCAACCCTGACAGATTCTATGATTCTATGATCTTAAAGGTCCCTTTCAACCCATACCATTCTATGATTCTGAACATAACGCATAAATCCATTCATATGCTGTTATTAATTATTTCTAATTAATATATAAAGTCCATTAATATACTATTATGAATTATTTATATGAGTCTTTCCATCATATACTAATACATTATATAATATATATTACGTAAT
>VWZI01002648.1:1282716-1305725 GCA_013396835.1 Psilopogon haemacephalus
TATATATATATATATATGTCAATAAAAACATTCCTTCCCAGGTGTGGGGAAAATACTACTTTTGCCTTTGGTTTGTTTTGTATGTATGGTGGAGAATTCCAGGAGGTGCTGAGGTGGCTGTTCCTCAGATCAGTTAAAAGATAGATTGATGATGGCCCTCTTGGCACTCACTGGTTTTTTTAAAATTGATTTGCAAAACTCCACTTTTTAATCTGCCCCCTTAATCGAAGCTCATCACTCTGTTTCAGGCTGGCTCCTGATCCTTTGAATGATCAAGTAGGCTTCCTCTCTTTGTTCTGCTGCTAGAGATACAAACTGTTTGACAGAGCTGCAATTAATATTTTCCTGTCATCATGTCCTTTTCTTTACCAAGCCTTCAGATTAAGTGTGGATATTCAGATGTGAAGAAGGTGCTGCTTCACAATTTTTGCCTTTTCCTTTTGGCAGCAGTTGGGCAGAAAAAACTGAAAGAAATGTCTCCAAAAAAAGGCAGAACTCAGTAGTGAATAGCATAATATTNTTATTTTATTAATGATCAGAAATCTGAAGTTCTGGAAGCTTTTATTTCTGTGGATGATGAAAATTAGACCCCTGGGAAATGATTCCTCCTCAGTGCAGCTCCTTAATTTGCCTGTCTGAGCCCTTTAATAACATTGCTGCATCCTAATTGGAAGTCACTTGAAGGCAGAGTAGGTTTTGATTGTGATTGATTTAATGGATCCTCCTAGTTGCTGGTCTTGAGAAATCTATCTTGCTCTGCTGTGTCTTGCTGATCCTTGGCTGGCACGGAGGTACAGTCCTCATGATTTAATTTAGCCCCTTTGCATCTGCTGGTGATTTGTTCTGCAAATTGGGCGCTGTCATGGAGGGAACTGCAATAGTTTCTACTGCAGGACATCTCCAAGTGCCACAGGGACTGTGATGCTGGGAATTACTTTCTCTGCTCACAGCCTCTTGCTATGGTGGAGCTCTAGGGACCTGGAGAGCCTGGGAGCTGCAGTCTCCTGTAGCCCTGACTGTCTTCAAGGGAGGGTTTGCTTAGATGGGCTGGACCCAATTATAGTGATGGTGGCATGTGGTACAGCCAGGACCCTCTGAAGGTATCTATCCAGATGCATTTAGCTGTTATGGCAGGAGGGTTGGAACTAGATGATCTTTGAGGTCCTTTCCAACCTAAACCATTCTATGATTCCATATTCTCTCCAACCTCTAGGTCTTTCTGCGCTTTTTCAGGCACCTATAGATTTCCCTGGCAGGTTCCACCAGCAGCAATGAAGCTGGGCCTAAATCACAGAATCATAGAATGGTTTAGGTTGGAAGGGACCTCAAAGCTCATCCAGTTCCAACCCCCCTGTGCCATAGGCAGGGACACCTCCCACTAGAACAGGTTGTTCAAGGCCTCATCCAGCCTGGCCTTGAACACCTCCAGGGAGGGAGCAGCCACAACCTCCCTGGGCAACCCATTCCAGTGTCTCACCACCCTCACCGTAAAGATCAACAGAGAAAAGGTTAAAAATTCTCTATACATAGAGAAATAAAGTTGAAGTTGCTCAGCTTCCCTTTCTTCCCACCCTACTGGAGCACAAAACATTCCTGCTCACTGGCTCAGTTAAATGCACTTTATAGCTGTAGTCTGAATACTGGCCAGAGCCACAACCTGCTCTCTTTGACAGATTCACATTTTGGAGCTCAAGACCAAAGCACTTTTCAGCAATTCCATTACTGATTCAAGAGCAGTGGATATTAAAATGTCAGTCATTTTCTTTTAATTATGCCTGTAGAAACCTGGGAGAGCTGCTGATTTAATTTGGAGAATGCTGTCACTTTTTGACAGGGCAGAGAGAAGCCTGGACTGGAGGGATGCCTGACCTGCCAAAGCACCAAGGGCAGAGCAGGCTTGCTGGGATAAAACTGACCCTTCCCCAGCTGTAGCATATAGCTCCTGGCCCAGACCTCTTCTAATTGTGAGGACTTTGTAAAGTCTAGTGAAAGATGTTCTTGCCTACGCTAGAGGTTTGGAACTGGAGAATCTTTAAGGTCCCCTCCCACCCAAACCATTCTATGACTTGTGCTGACGTTTCGTAATGCATGGTGACAGATATGACCCAATTCCCCCTATGCCTGGGGCAAGCAAATGTGCTCCCTGCTTCATCCAGTGGCTGGTCTCAGAGGCTGTCATCCACATGGCTGCAGAGCAGTTCTGGCCCAAGGTGTGTGACCCAGCTACCTGTGTTTTCCCCTGTGGAGCACAGGATGTGCTGTTTCAGTGATGCTAAATGCTGTCTGGTCTCCTAAGTGCAGTGTTCATCAACTCACTGCTTTAACATTTTGCTGAATCTCTCTGTATTTTTGTTTTCTCATGATGTAAGAAGACAGCCAGCAAGTTGTGTGGGAATCCTGGCTGTTACCTACAGAAGCATTAAGGAAATGCTCCTCTGGTAATGGTGCACAGGAGCATTACCATTTACTTCAGCAGATACAAGATCCAGCTCTGTGCCTAAGCTCTGACGCACTCGGTGCTGGCAGGCAGAGAGAGATTCCCCTCACACACGATGAATTTGCACTGCTTGGCTACACATCTCTTCTACTCATTCCTCTTCCAGCTGTCACAGAGCTCTTGTGCTGTGCCAGTGGTACCAGCTCTTTGGCATACTTCATCATCTCTTTTGAGGGACTTGCATCTGTCTCCTTTCCCTTTTGTATTAGCTCTTGCCTCATTTGTAAGGCAGTACAGGAAAAAGGCAGAGTGCTGAGTCACAGGGTAATGACAACAAAAATGTCATTTGTGGTGAACAAATTAATACTGTGCTGCTTATAGCACGGTGACTGACCTCCTGTCCAAACACTCTAAGTGTTCTGCATGCTGACATTGTCCCCTTCCCCTAAAGTACGTCCTGCAGCATCGTTTTACTGCCTCTATGCCCAAGGTGGTTGAAAGCAGCCAGACCAGGCACTGGGGCAGTGCACAGCTACCCTGGGCTCACTGCTCTGCTATTTGCTCAGCCCCTGTGGATAGGTCCTGGACAGCTCTGCCACATCTGTGCTGCTTCCTTCTGCCTCTGACCTGGGAGGCATCTTAATGGTCTCTGCTGCTCTGGAGTTGAGTTGCAGGGTGAACTGCAGGACTTTGTGCTTATCCTGCTGGCTGGAAAGATGCTGCAAGATTGCGAGCAGCATTATGGTTTGTTCTCTGTGGAAACAGTGGCTGGCTTCAGATGCTCACCACCAGCTTGGTGCAGATGCAGTGTCTCAAAACATTGATTTCTGTGTCCTTGGGAGTGGTGTCACCTCTAATCCAGCTCGTTCCCTGGCACTAGATAATCAGATGACTCATGACAGAGAGCTGATTTTACAGCTAAAGGGCCAAGATAGTCAGCCATGGAGCATTCTATGCTTGTATAGATTCAGCAGAGCTCCAGCTGCCTGCTTAGAGCCACAGTGACTCTGCATACTGATCATTCAGCCCCTTTGCCTCTGCATGACCTCATGGACATGTGAGTCCACAGGGAGGCTTGGGATCTGAGGATGTTGGAAGATAGATGGCGAGGGCAGGGGAGCAGAGAAGGGGGAGACATGAGTGCTGTGGGTGTGCTGTAAGTGGTCTGGGAGCAGGTGGAGATGGGAGAAAGGACAAGGGTGATGTGTGCCCCTACAGGGAGAGGAGGTGCAGGATTTAGTAGATGGGGCTGGAATTGTCAAACCTTGCCTAGCCACAGGGAATGCAAGTCAGGAATAGTAGATTAGACCTGGCAAAATGTGGGTTGAAAAAAGAATGCCTCTAAGGAGAGATGTGGCTGTGATGCGACCTCGAATGGCTGCAGTGCACAAAATCAAGTGAGAGTAACCTGAGCCCACAGCAGGGCAGGCAGGCAGATGGGGGAATGCTGTGGCACAGGGAGCTGTTGGGGGCATGTGGCAACCAGACTAAGAATGAAGCAGCAGTGTATGCTGATGATGCAAATAGTTCCTTCTCCCTGTCTATGGGTCTCTGTTATCCTCTTTTAGCTGATGGACTTGGAAAGTCTCCTCCATGGCTGGGACATGGCCAGGTAAAGGAGCCGTTGCTGGAATCAGTCACTATAGTCAATAGCAAGCTATGACTACTCAGTCACCTTCATCAGATTCAGGTTCAAGAGAGCACTTGATGGCTCTGCTCTCTGCATTTGTGCTGGGAAAACCAGGCTCGTGTTTGAAGCTCATGCAAACAGCATAAGAATGCCCCATTTAGATATTCAGACAGAGGAATAACATTAGAAAGAAGCTTCTGCAAATGGTCTGAATTCCAAACTGTTCACAAGAACCAGCAGAGGTTTAAGGCAGGCTGAAGTGAAGTGTCTGTTCTGTTCACACTTGCCTGACTCATGAAACAGCTTCCCCAAATCTAATGGGAGTGCCACGATAGTGCCTGTGTGTCAGCCACAGGAGCAAAACCTCTAGTTTAAACGAGGAATCAAATTCTTTCTGCTTTTTCAAGCTGTAACTTCCTTTGCCAGAGACACCTTTCACATGCTGGGTCACCATCATGTGCCGTGCAAGCATCTCAGCTTCTTGAGCTTCCTCTGTCCCCAGAAGCCTTTAAAGATGTAAAATCCCTCAAGGTCTTTCGGTCAGACCTTTCTACTCTTTTTTTCTTTTACATATATATATATCTATTTTTTTTTTTAGAATTTATTTTGTGCAGGCTTACTTTGCAGTTATGGGCTGTGACTTTCATTGTGACTGTGCCCTGGATTGCCCAGTACTGGGTGGTGGGGGGGAGGTTTTCTACATGAATTGCTCTGTATAAATAAACCCATGACAACAGCGATGAAAAATGCAGGATTTTGCTGTAAAAGTGCACAAGCTACTTCTTATTCTTAAACAATTCTTCCACCAAATCATCACAAATCATTGTTCCCTCCTCACTGCTATGTTGTCTGACAACAATATTTTTAACAGAGAGGAAAAAGAAGATGCACAGTGGAAAAAAAAAAAAAAAAGAAAGATAAGTGTACAGGATTCTCAAAGTCTGTTGAGCAATTGCCCCCTGGAAAGAATAGCTTCACAGCATATGCACATGAGGCTTAACTCTTGGCTGCCATTTAAGCTAAGTCTGTGTATCTGGTGTCACTCTGTCTTTTTTGTGCTTACTTGTAGGATGCTGAAGATCTGCTCTCATCTTTCCATGGCATACAGTGGTGCAAGCTGATTTCTTGCACCATGGAGCTCCTAGAGCCAGAGAGGAAAGCTGAGGATAGGAGAGTGTTTGGCTGAAGCTAGAAATAAAGGTTGTGTGGATAGCATCTGTGGGCTAAGGGTAATATGTGTGGAGCCAGGATTCTGGTGTGATGCAAAATGCCCAGCATGCAAAGAGGATCTCCATGCAGACTGGCACAGGTTGCCCAGGGAGGTTGTGGCTGCTCCCTCCCTGGAGGTGTTCAAGGCCAGGTTGGATGAGGCCTTGAGTGACCTGTTCTAGTGGGAGGTGTCCCTGCCTATGGCACAGGGGGGTTGGAGCTGGATGATCTTTGAGGTCCCTTCCAACCTAAACCGTTCTATGACTGAGTGAGGGGCAATGGCCTCAGCTGAGCTACCCTTGTCTGGCACATCACAGGCAGCTATGTGAGTGTTTGCTGTTGCCTGTGGCTGTCCTTGCACATAGAATTGTAGAATGACTTGAGCTGAAAGGGACCTTAAAGATCATCTAGTTCCATTTCCCTGCCATGGGTGGAGATACTTACCCCTAGACCATGAGGTTCAAACCCTCATCCATTAACCATTTTTTAGGAATGAGGTGTCCACGGCTTCTCTCAGCAACCCATCCCAGTGTCTCACCACCCTCATAGTAAAGAAGTTCTAATGTTTAATCTAAATCCACTTTGCTCTAGTTTCAAACCATTGCCCCTTGTCCTATCACCACAGACCTTTATAGACTCTCTCCAGCTTTCCTGTGGGTGCCCTTCAGGTGCTGGAAGGCCACTATAAGGTTTCCCCAGAGCCTTTTCTTCTCCAGGCTGAACAGACCTATCTTGCTCAGCATGTCTCCGTAGCAGAAGTGTGCCAGCCTTCTGAGCCTCCCCTGGACCCTCTCCAGCAGATCCATGTCCTTCATGTGTTGGGGTCTCCAGAGCTGGACCTGGTACTCCAGGTGGGGTCTCACAAGAGTAGAGTACATGGTGATTTTTCATTGCTGAGGGTCTGACACTGCTTTATGGGTGATTGGTAAGAGGTGTTTATGCCTTGCCTCAGCTCAGCATTCTTCCTCAGCCCTGTCTCAGCACCTGGAGGATGCTGTCACCGCACGATTCCTCCGCTCAAGCTGCTGCAAGATTTAATATCTCTGCAGCTGCTGCTGCTAACAGTGCATTTGTCATGTGCTGCTTAATTAGCGTGGAGTGTGAATCACAATAAAGGAGATGAGGAGAACTGAGGTAAATGTCAGTTGATGCACCAGCAACGTAGCTGTGAACATAAAATCCCTTCATGTACCAGCCACATGATGCCGAGTTTCCTATGAAAGCAACATATGGTTGAACATGCCCGGGGAGAACAAGGCTGTGCTGACTCTGCCTTCTGCCTACAGGCACAAAGAACAACGGATTCTCTGACCTTCAAGGGGTGGCTTTCCCCCTCTCCCTCCCCACCCTCTAGACTTGACACCTGCACAGCATTTGATACCTGTTACTGCAGAAGAGCAAATAAAGAGCATGTTGCCTGTCTTGCAAAAGCCAAGCCAAGGGCAAAGCCTGCTGTCATCTTCATCCATGTGTGTTGGCAGTGTTTGACACTGGCTGCCTCAGCTTGTTTCATTTGCTCACTCTGTGACTTTCAAAGTGATAACTGCATTGAAATGCCTGGGTTTTGCTCTGTACCCATGTGCTGCTTGTTCTCAAGGGTTGGTTTGGGATACAGCTGCTCTGACAAGTGCACACCAAACCTGTGTTAGCTGTTGGGCTTGCTGCTGGGCAAATATGTGGCCAGAGAAGGTCCCTGCCCGATGGTCTTCGGGCAAATGCAAGTTAGTGGTGTTTCAGAGATGATGGGATGGTGTAAAGGGTTAACCCCTCCTGGGCAGGCGTCTGAACCTGACTCCAGGTCCTCCTGACTCCTCTGTGGAGAAGGTCTGAACCTGATGCCAGGTGCAGTGGTTAGCTCACTCCCACTTCCTCTCTTGGACCCCTATAAAACCAGAGGAACTTCCTTTTCCTCTCTCTCTCTGCCTGCCTCACCAGCCAGCAGCTTCGTGGTTCCTGTTGCTCCTGCTTTGCCTCATGGCCAGCCAAAAATGTGGTGGGAGCAACCAGCTCCATCCACTTCCATCCAATCTGGTTGTATATATATTTTGTATTTTGTTTCCCTTCCCTGTTGTGGTGGTTCAGCAGTTCCCTGCCCTCCCGCACTTGGAAATAACCCAGGCTACGACTCAGTCAGCTGGAAGTTAATAAATGAAGCTTTATATTTACAGCTTTGCACAATATACAAGAAGATATTTACAATGTATAACAGATATTTACAGATATATACAGTAAAAAGTTAATACAGTAATACCACAGCCCTCCCAGAGATCAAAATCCCTAGAGGGGATTCTAACCCCTACCACCTTCTCCCCTTCCTCAATCTTATTTCACCATCTGTTTTATGCAGCAGGTAAGCAAAGGTAGATGGGCCAGGGGGATCAGCAACAGGAAAGAAGTCAGTGAAATTATTCAGATCCAGCTACTAAAGACAGAGAGAAAGAGCTATGCAAAAGCAGCCACAGCCCAAAGAGGTCTGTATCTAAGTTTGGATTACTACTCTTAAATGATATTTTTTTCTTTCTCAGTAAAGCTATGAGTGAAGTAGCATCATCAGTCTTTTCCTTTCTCAGCCTATAGTCTCCTCTGTGATCTGAGCTAGATTGTCTGGTCCTGCTCTGGCAGGAGGGTTGGACTCAAAGATCTCCTTGGGTCTCTTCCAACACCTAAAGTCCTGTGATCCTGTGATTTATTAAACCCCCTCTCAGTCTTCTCTTTTCCAGACTGAACAGCCCCAGGTCCCTCAGCCTCTCCTCATAAGGCATTACCTTGCCTTTTTTGAGAAGCCAGTAGACCAAATCCTAGCCGCTCAGTGTAGTTATTCCCTGGTTCAGCATCACTGAAGACTGTGCCACCAGCTCAGTGAGAAGTGAGGAGTGACTTCACTGGATGCCCTCCATGGTAATTCATGCATCCTACCTTCCTGGACAGCTTGGTATGTGCTAATAAGATCAGTGCTTGCTTTCTGGCTCTCAGCAAAAGCTTGACATGCTGAGTTGCTGGGTTTAGGTTTTTTTCCCATCTTATTTAGCCTCCATGTAGACCTTACACTTATGCTGGTGTAAATTTGGTGACACAAAGAGTGTCAGAGAGGCTGTGTTAACAGATTGCTCACTGCAGCTTTTCCCTCAGAGGAGGTAGCTCTCAGGTCTTGCTTTTCCACTCTGACAGCTCTTTCTGCAAAGCAATTAGGGATGTAATCCCCTCAAACCACAGGCTCTCTGTCAAATCTGGCTGAAGCCAACCAGCAGGAAAGGTAGGAGAAAAAAGATCTTACAGGCATTGCCTGTGTGCAGACGGAGTATGATTGCAAAATTCGTGTGTCTTGCAAAGTCAAAGGAAGGAGACACCTCCCACCCTGCTGAAGCTTCTGCACAACTAACACCCTTGTGGGCACCTGGAAGGGAAATCCTGATTCAGCTATTTAAAACAGCACAGCCTATTTTCACAGGGGTGGCACCGTGTCATCATCCCAGCCTACTGTGCTGTGCTGTCCTGAACAGAGGTAGAACCCTTGCCCAAGGTTCTCCAAATCAGGACCACCCATATCCCTGGGGCTTTGCTTGTAGGCCACTCAGGGAAGCTGAGCTGTCCATCTTCTGATGACGTGAATGAGCATCATCATGAGCCATTTACCTCATTTTGGGGACTTTGTGTCCTTCCAGCTGTGATTAGGGAAATCAGCAGGTAGTGCCGAGGTGGAGCCTCTGGCACAACTCCCACTTTGTTGCACGATGCTTTGCCTCTTTGCTGTGGTACCAGTGGGAGACCTGATTCTTTAAGAAGGTGTTCTTCACAGTTTGTGGTGGGAATTTCTTTACGCTAAGGGTCACAGAGCACTGGAACAAGCTGCCCAGAAAGGTTGGGGAGTCTCCTTTCAAGGCCTGTCTGGATGCCTTATCTCTGGGACCTGAACTAAATTGTCTGGTCCGGCTCTGGCAGGGGGCTTGGACTCGATGACCTCTTTGGGTTTCTTCCAACTCCTGACATCTTTTGATCCTGTGATCCTGCATGATAAACACTGAAACCATTCTAAATAGCCCAAATGCTGTACCACACTGCAGAACACTTGAAAAATGACATCACATGCAACACAGCAGCCAGATTGGGAAAGTTAGACTTTGCTTTTGGCAGGCAAAGGGGGAAATGAGACAGGACACAGAAATGAGCTTTTAAAGAATGTTCTAAGCAAGACTGGCTGGGCAGCCAGTTTTGCCAGGGAGGATCACCTCATATGTTTCTGCCTGAGCTTCTAAATAATCTAATTTTAGGATGAAATTGTTTGCTACTTCGCATCATATTCTGTTCTGGTCCTTTTAGTGACATCAGTAGTGGGAGAAAAAAAAGGCTCCATCATGTTTTTCATCTAGGCTGCCCGGTCTCCTCTGCCGTGGCAGCCTGGCACTGTCCTTTCTGCTGCTCTGTGCCCATGTAATGGCTCTTCAAAGAGGAAAAGTTTTCTATTATTTATGCTGCATTTTTCATGCTTTGTCTCTCATGCAGAAGAACTTCGGCTACTTTTTTCCCCAAAAGCTTTCCTTTCTAAGCCTCTGCAGTATCCATCAGGCACAATGAAAACACTTCTACAGAAAAGTGGTGGGTGGGAGAGGGGGATGCACTTCAGGGGGGCATAAATTCCTGAACTATGATGCTGACTGGTTGGATGATTGTGTTTGGTGATGGTGGTAGATGTCTCTCTAGGCAACAGAACGAGGGGACACAGTCTCAAGTTGTGCCAGGGGAGGTATAGGCTGGATATTAGGAAGAAGTTCTTCACAGAGTGATTTGCCATTGGAATGGGCTGCCCAGGGAGGTGGTGGAGTCACAGTCCCTGGAAATGTTCAAGAAAAGACTGGATGGAGCACTTAGAGCTGGGTGATAGGTTGGACTGGATGATCTTGGAGGTCTCTTCTAACTTGGCTGATTCTATTCTAATCGTGGGGATTGTGTGCTCTCTCTTCCTACACCCTTTCAGTCAGCAACCATGGTTCACATGCATGTGCAAGATGCATAACTAATTTTGTTGAATAACACCAGGCTTGTGGCTAAATGCTCATCTTCTACTATTGCCATGGCCCCTTTCCCTCCTGTTCCTCCATGTCACAACTTTGTTTTCTGTTCTGCTATGTAAGAGATGTGGAGCAGTGAGCACACATGCTTTGTCTGCTTCAGGAGCCACCTAACACATCAGCAGATACTGAAGAATGTCTGATGCCCAGTGGTGTGTAACAAAGATTGCCCCAAGACCATGGCAGCCAAAAGCCTCAGCTTTTGGCATCTTCCTGTGGAAGCAGCCACTTGTGACTGGTCTGTCTAAGGTTGAGATACATCCCCCTCCCTTGCAGAGAGCAGATTTAGATGTTCTGAGCATCTGGTGTGCAGCTCCTGGACCTCCCTGGGATGACATTTAACTGCAGACAGCTGCACCATAGCAGTACACCACCCATTAGGTGCCTGCATGTGCAGGAGAGGCAGGATCCTGCTCTCCATAGTTGCTCTTCCCAGGAGCCCCTGGCAAAAGTTAATGCTTTACTAAGTAGATGTTTATGCTAGGCATTGTACCTGGGGAGCTGCTGTAGGTAAAAATGAAGCAGCCCCAAACAACACTGGACAAAACCAAACAAAAATACCTCTGATGTCATCAGAATTCCTCTGTCTCCTTTTGTTATTGTCTTGTGTGTGGCTGTGCCAAGAGCAGCTGCATGACTCATGCCCATCCCAAAGGGAACAGCTAAGCAAATAGATGATGTCTGACAAAGCCACCGTGAGAAGGCACATACAGGAGATGTGGTGATAAGCACTGTGGTGACCTCTGGTCTCTTACGTTGGTCCCAGATTGTCATTCAGTGCTAAAGGCTACCTCTGCACTATCCTTGTCTTCATGGGAGTCTCTCCAGACTGGCTGCAAGTCCTTCTGGGACATTGATGAAGATGATCAGAGGGCTGGAGCACCTCTCCTATGAAGACTGTCTGGGAGAATTGGGGTTGCTCAGCCTGGAGAAGAGAAGGCTCCCAGAAGACCTCATAGCAACTTTGTAGTACCTGGAGGGGGCCTTCAAGAAAGCTGGGGAGGGATTTTTTGCAAGGGCTTATAGTAAAGGGAGGTGGTTGGGGCCACTTCCCTGGAGGTGTTTAAAGCCAGGCTGGATGGGGCTCTAGGCAGCCTGATCTATGGTAGGGTGTCCCTGCCCATGGCAGGGGCGTTGGAACTAGATGATCCTTGTGGTACCTTCCAAACCTGACTGATTCTATGATGGGATGAGGGAGAATGGCTTTAAGCTGGAAGAGGGGAGATTTACACTGGATATTAAGGAGGAAGCCCAGAGATGTGGTGGAGGTCTCATCCCTGGAGACATTCAAGGTCAAACTTGATGGGGCCCTGAGCAACCTGATCTAATTGGAGATGTCCCTGCTCACTGGGTAGGAAGTTAGGGTACTGGAGAAGACGACCTTTGAGTGTCCCTTCCAGCCTGATGCATTCTGTGATTTCACAGTATCACATAACTTTAGAGGTTGGAAGGGACCTCAAGAAATCATCAAGTCCAACCTCCCTGCCAAGGCAGAGTCACAGGATCATAGGATGTTAGAGATCCAAGGAGATCATCGAGTCCAACCCCCTGCCAGGGCAGGACCATACAATCTAGCACAGATCACAAAGGAACACATCACCACCTCCCTGGGCATTCCAATGCCAGTCACTCTCTCTGGGAAGAACTTCCTCCTAATATCCAGCCTATACCTTCCCCAGCACAACTTGAAACTGTGTCCCCTTGTTCTGTTCCTGGTTGCCTGGGAGAAGAGCCCAAACCAACCTGACTACAACCGGGATGGGGCTATAGGCAGCCTGATCTAGGGTAGGGTGAGGGACTTACTTCATCCTCTATGTGTTACAGCAGAGGTCAGCCCTGAGCCTCCTCTTCTCCAGGCTAAACAACCACATCTCCCTCAGCCTCTCCTCATAGGGCTGTGCCCCAGGCCCCTAAGATATCCGGGCAAGGTATGGAGGAAAATCCACACTTCTCCTCAAGGTGGTGGTGATAAGAGAGAGCTTGTTTTGTCTTCCTTACTCTGTAACCTTCCCAACAGCATGGCCTTCTTCAAAAATAGTGCAAAACAGTTTAAAGAAATGGATAACATTGTGAATTCAGGAGCTGTAATCTTACGCATTTCATTGGGTTTATGAATGTATCTGCCTACAGTGAGTCAAAGACTCTTCTCCCCTTCCAGGCAATTTCTTATAGGAAAAGAGAGATTTCATGGAATCATAGAATCATACTATCAGTCAGGGTTGGAAGGGACCACAAGGATCATCAAGTACCAACTCCCCCTGCCATGGGCAGGGAGATGCCTTCTTGGAGGCAGCTGTGCCTCTGCAAGAGGCTATCTTGAAAGGGTATCTCAGGCAACTCTCCTCTCAAAACAAACAAACAAAAAATCCCACCCTTTTCCTCCTCCGTGTTACAGGGAGGGGAGGGGAAACGACAGATCCCCATCAAATTTTAGGGCTGCTGGAAACTTAACTGTTACTCCAGCAATAAGCTGCCATGAGTGTGACTGCTCTTGAAGGCAGCAGATCGCACTTCAACGGCGATCCCATCGTGTTTAAAAATAATGCTGCAAAAGTGTGTGTTGAACTTAAAAAGCTCAGGCTTATTTTGCATTTATATAGCTTTTTTTTTTTTTTTCTTTTCCTTTTTATGATTTTGTGGATCGTATAGCAAAATTCAGTTTGACTGCCTAGTAAAGATAAGTGTGGGCCTGCAGGAATTGTGCTGTTTGGCTCCGTTGAGTATACTCCAGAGAGACTTGAAGATAATCTGCTTTGGCCTCACGTGGTTCCTGCTGACGTCAACGGCAGAAGTCCTCTCTAGATTTTTAGGAGCAGAGAGGAAGGGGAACTTTAGTGCTTCTTCAAATCCTGTGCTTAAAGCATTGACAGAGAGCAAAGTTCCGCAAATCATAAGATAATAGAATCAGTCAGGGTTGGAAGGGACCACAAGCATCATCTAGTTCCAAGACCAGGGACACCCTACCCTAGATCAGGCTACCCACAGCCTCTGCCAGCCTGGCTGCAAACACCTTCTCCCTGGGCAACCCATTCCAGGCTCTCACCACTCTCATGCTCAACAACTTCCTCCTCACATCCAGTCTGAATCTCCCCACCCTCAGCTTTGCTCCATTCCCCCTAGTCCTGGCACTACCTGAGAGCCTAAAAAGTCCCTCCCCAGCTTTTCTGTAGCCCCCCTCAGATACTGGAGGGCCACACGTAGGTCACCTGGGAGCCTCCTCATCTCCAAACTGAACAGCCCCAACTCTTTCAGTCTGTCCTCATAGGAGAGGTGCTGCAGCCCTCTGAGCATCCTCATGGCCCTTCTCTGGAAACACTCCAGCATGTCCACATCCCTCTTGTCCCAGGGGCTCCAGAACTGGATGCAGTACTCCAGTTGGGGTCTCACCAGCGTGGAGTAGAGGGGGAGAATCACCTCTCTCGACCTGCTCTCCTGATGCAGCCCAGCAGGTTGAGGGAGGTGATATTCCTGAAATAAAGTTTTCCCAGTCTTTGTGCCATTCCTACCTTTCAGCTGATATGCAGGAACTCATAGCAGTGTTCCCATTCCGCAGTCTGTGATCCTTACCTGTTGTAGATCTGATCTTCTTTCTTTTTCTTCCCCTTTCCACCTCAACCCATGTCTTATTGTTTCTTTAAGTCAAAGGGTTTTCTTCGCACCATGCAGCTGCCATACCTGTTGGGTGACTTCTTGTTTTTCATATTTGCTCTGATGACTTCACTGAGGGATTGAGAAGCTGACATCCAGTACATGATGCTCCCTCACCAGGTATTGCACAATAGATGCAAATATACCTCAGAGGTCAAAGTGAAGTGAAACTTTAGTGGCTTAAACCAATAAACTTCAGGAGGTATCTGCCACACTTTCCTTGTCCTGTCATTACAAGAAATTGTGAATAGTCCCTCCTCAGACTTCCTGTAGGCTCCTTTCAGATACTGGAAGGCTACTCTAAGGTCTCCTCAAAGCTTTCTCTTCTCCAGGCTGAAGAGCCTGGTGAGGGACTTACCTCATCCTCTGTGTATTACAGTTTTGTGTGTCCAAACACATGCCTGAATTGTGTCTGTGCTCAAAGCAGGAGAAAACCCACTCTGGAATAGTCTTTTATTTGGAAAGAAAAAGTCAGCTCCTGTCAGTTCTGGTTTCTTCACTAAATCTCAAGGTACTGGTGAAGTTGACACAAAGCATCACCGAACAACACTACTGATTTATTTTTGGTGGGGAACACAAGCCTAAGCATTATCAGAGTGAGCACACTGCAACACGGCACAAGGCAAACTCACTGGCACCACTTTCAGGAATATTCATGAAGGAGACACAACCAGAAGGGGAAAGAGAAACAACAAAAGTGTAGGATTTCCCACTCTGGAAACAAGAATCATCACTTGCTGAAGGTCCAGGGAGCTGGCTGAGCTTCCTGAGTTGGCTCAGCTCCTTGTCTCCGGCTGCTGAACTGTATTCAAAACAAAATGTAAAAGACTGTGGAGATGTTCCTTATGTTACTCTCCCTATAGGAAATCACTTTTCCAGTTGGGTAATGAGGAGCTGCAGATGACACAAACATTGGTAGGGAGGCAACTGGCAGAGTTTTGAAGAAAGGTCTTTCACAGAGGACTTGGACTTCCAATTCAGGTTTTGATGTAGGTTGGTGGAGCTGGAATACTTTGGAATGAAATTCCTTTTTTTTTCCCCTTCACATTTCCTATGCAAGAAGGCAGGGGTGAAGACCCTTGGAAGCCCTGTGGGTTTCATGTCTGCAATATTGTGCCTGGTTTCTATTACAACTTCATTGGAATCAAACTGTGTTCCCAAAACATTTGGGTTAGGGAAATTCCAGTTCAGCACTTTTTTTTTTTTTTTTCTTTTCCCTTCTTATTGAGCAGTATGAATTACTTTCTTAGTGTGCCTTAGTCAAACAAAATGCGCCTTGCATTTGGCATATGTCTGTCCTCCTGTGAGGACAGACTGAAAGAGTTGGGGCTGTGCAGGCTGGAGAAGAGGAGGCTCCCAGGTGACCTTCTTGTGGCCTTCCAGTATCTGAAGGGGGACTACAGAAAAGCTGGGGAGGGACTTTTTAAGCTCTCAGGTAGTGCCAGGACTAGGGGGAATGGAGCAAAGCTGGAGGCGGGGAAATTCAGATTGGATGTGAGGAGGAAGTTTTTGAGCATGAGAGAGGTGAGAGCCTGGAATGGGTTGCCCAGGAAGGTGGTTGGGGCCACATCCCTGGAGGTGTTTGCAGCCAGGCTGGATGAGGCTGTGGGCAGCCTTATCTAGGGTAGGGTGTTCCTGGGCATGGCAGGGGGCTTGGAACTGGCTGATCCTTGTGGTCCCTTCCAACCCTGACTGATTCTATAACTCTCCCCAAAGAGAGTTTGAAGAACTCATCACACCTCACTCATCAGAAAAAAAAGACTGAGAAGTTATCTGGGTAGAAGGCAGAAACCCAGTGCATGGGGAGTATGGCAAGTATTGAATCTAAAGAGAGATTAAATGTAGTGGAAAAAAAATCCTGCAACAGAAACCATTGACTGAGCAGCCTCATTGTCAGCACCACAACAAGAAGGGGTCACTTCTAAAGCAGTGGGTACCTACCTTACTTTTGTGTAGCCTCAGTACTCACCAGGCATGCTTTAACTAGTAAGCCTCCATGCTGACCACTGCCTTCCCTCACTGCTGGTTAAACAGCAAGCAGTGATGCAGAGCAAGTGTAGGCACTAAAAGGTGGTGGAGGTTCAGCACGCTGTGACCTTGAGGCTTGCAAATGAGCTGCTGCAAAGAGTCAGGGAAAGTGCTTCTGCCTTTTGGGGAAAGAACACTGATGGAATTGGTTTATGGGTCTTGGTAAGTTGCCAGTGAGCTTTATTAACACTAGCCTCACAACCAGGCCAATCAATCCATTTCCATATTTGCAGCATATTTACAAGAAATGCCCTGAAGCACTTTCAAAAAATACAGGCATAACCTGGGAAATCTACAACTAAAGAAGAGGGCTGGAGAGGCAGGAATCAATACATTATTTATATATGTGTTGGTATTTCATATTCTGTATTATCCACAATTGGGTAGTCAGAATTTACATAAGACACATAACTTTATGACAAACCATGCAGCTGTGATGCAATCCTCCACTTGTCCTTTTTTATCTGCTGGAAGGTCACTGTCTAAACACAGGGCTGTACAAATCACACTTCCTCCTGGCTGGAGAAAGCAGTGGAGCTTTTTCTTCTCAAAGCTCCTCCTGATCATAATGCTGTAAACCAGCTATTAAGTCTTAAAAATTACTTGTCAAATGAACAGACTGAGATGCAGCAGAAAGCTTTAGACTGGAGTTCTCTGTAGAATGCTACTGTGGGATGCCTTTTAACCAAGGCAACAGCACTTGGGGAAATCAGCCAACTGGGACTTGCAATAACTCAGATGCTGAACTCTCCTATGGGAGTGGAACAAGAAGCCAAAGGAAGAGCAGTGGATTCACAAGATCACAGCATGTTAGGAGTTGGAGGACACCTCCATAGGTCATCAAATCTGACCCCNTTAGGACAGGTCACAGATACACATCCAGTCAAGGCTGGAAAGGCTCCAGAGAAGGAGACTCCACAACCTCTCTGGGCAGCCCATTCCAGTGCTCTATGACTCTTACAGTAAAGTTTTTCCTCATGTTGAGGTGCAACTTCCTGTGCTAAAGTTTATACCCATTGCCCCTTGTCCTATCACAGGGCATAACTAAGAAGAGTTTGTCCCCTCCCTCTTGACACCCAGCCCTCCTTGTTGAACCTAATCAAGTTCCTCTGTGCCCAGCTCTCCAGTCTGTCCTAGTCATTCTGAGTCCAACACAGTAGGATGCTGCTTCTTGTGAGGTCTTGGTAATATCTGTGGTTGTGCATATCCAGATTTCTGAAAGAAGCAGAAGATGATAATTGAGCCATATGCAATAGTAGCAAAGAGCTGAATAACACACTCTGTGTTCAGTCAGGCATTGCTTGGTTTTTATTTGAGTTTCATTCCCAGCAATTGCTAGACAGTCAGGATTGAACTCCAGACAAGCAGAGGTAGGACCTGAATTGCATCAAGAATTCTGTGTTAGTCATGAGAATTACAGCGTGGTCTATTATTAGAGCATCAGAAATAGCCCTGTGGAGCAGGGGAGCAGCTGAAAAGCATAGAAACAAGACCTGGGAGGAATCTCACCATGTCAAAACTAGAGGGAAACAACAACCTTCTCTTGTGGAAAATAAACTTTTGGGGACATGGCTTGGTGGTGGACATGGCAGCGTTAGGATATAGTTGGACTCGCTGATCCTAAAACTCTTTTCCAACCCAAATAGCTCTGTGATTCTGTTCTAGGAAATGCTGCCTCATGAATAGAAAAGCTGTTTTGCATCTAGATGTCTCTGGATTGTCTGCTTCCTTCTGAAGGTGTGTTGGCTCTCAGCTTCCTCTTCTCCAAATGGGTTGGCTGTGAGTTAGTCCCTTATCCTGGGATAAGATGGAGGCCTCAGCTCACTTTTCTTGAGAGTAGCTCAAGTGAGAAGGGAGGAGGGTTAAAAGTAGCCCTGGATTTCTGCCTAGCAGACTTCAGCCTCTTAAGAGACCTTCTTGGGACTGAATAATAAGGATCCAGGAGAGCTGAGTGATGTTCAAGGGTCACCTCCTCCAAGTGCAAGAAAGGACCATTCTGAAAAGTAGGAAAATGAGGAAAGGGCACCAGCAGGCCTGCATGGATGAGCAAAGAGCTCCTAGCTGAACTTGAATGCAAAAATGAAGTGAATGAGAGGTTGAAACAGAGACAGGTGACCCAGAAGGAGCATGGAGTTGCTCTCTTGGTCATGCAAGGATAGGATTAGGAAAACCAAGGTCAGCCTGCAGTCAAATCTGGCAAAGGATATGCAGGGCAACAAGAAAAACTTCTGAATGTACATTAACAGCAAAATAAAGACTTGAGAAGACATGGAGCTGCTGCTGCTGAGAGGGCAAAAGTGCTGGAGATAAATGACCTAGAAAAGGCTGAGGTACTAAATGTCCTCTTTGCCTACAACTTACCCAGGAAAATTAGCCTTTAGGAATCCCTGGCTCCTGAGGCTAGAGGGAAAGCCTGGAACAAGTTGTACTTGCCTTGAGTCTTCACTTCAGACTAAGAGGCACTTAAATGTACTGGCCTGAGGAGCTGCACCCATGAGTACTGAGCGAATTTGGCTGATGTAATTGTGAAGCCGCTCTTTGATGATGTCGCATGGTCGTTATGACTGGGAGGGGTTCCTGAAGACTGAACGAGCAAACATTCCTACCTTCAAGGAAGTCAGCAAGGAAATCTGGGGTACTGGAGGTTGATCAGCCACACTTCAGTCCCTGGGAAGACATCGGAGGTAATCTTCCTGGAGAAAAATACATTTTCAAAGACACGAAGGAGAAGGTTGTGAGTTGTCATCACAGATTTACAAGGATGAAATCATTCTGGAGCAACCATGTTGGCAGTGAGATGAAGAGCATGGTGGACAAAGAGAAAAAAAGTAAATGTTTGGGCTTATTTATTTTACTGTAAGGTTGTGCGGAATCTCCAACGCTTGAGATACCCAAAACTTAGCTGGATACGGTCCCAGGCAACCTGCTCTGGCTTGTCCTGCTTGGGCTGAGGGGCCCAGACTAGCTGATCTCAAGAGGTCTCTTCCAGACTAAATCATTTTACATGAATTTATACTGTTGCACCAGTCTGCAGAAAAGAGGAATTAAATAAAAAGGTCATTTTCCTAAAGCTATGATACTAATTGCACTGAAGTCATTAAAAAGTCCCATTGATTTCAAAGGGATCTGGCTTTGTTCCAATAACCCTTATTTAACTAACTATCCAAACGGCCTGATTTTTTATGGATATAGGGAATGCAGCTGCTCCAGAGGGCTTCACTTGGCTTTGATCAGGCTCTAATTAGTTGCACTTGCTTAATTTTTTTTTTTTTTTTTTAAAGTTTGAAAATATGCCTGTTTGGGTTTTTCCTCCCTCCCCATAGACAACAGACTTAGTAATTCCTGGAGGAGCATGGTTTAAACTTTCCCTGGAGCTCAACCTTTTATATAAAATAACCTCAGGGAAAATACTACCATAAAATGCATCTGTAAGTATGAAAAATCAGCAGAATCACAGAATGTCAGGGACTGGAAGGGACCTCAAAAGATCATCTAGTCCAAGCCTCTGACAGAGCAGAATCATTTTTTATTTCTTTTTCCTTCTCCACAGTCTCACTTCTTTCCTCTCCATCTCCTCTTTCCTCTCATCTTCCTCCTTTCCCCCTCCATCTCCTTCATTCCCCCTCTTCCATCTTTCTCTTTTCATCTCCATTGTTTTCCTCTCTATCTCCCTCCTTTCCCAGCTTACCTGCTCCTTTCCCAGCCCACCCTTCATTTTTCCTTTTATCTCAAACCAGGAGCACCTGGGTTCTGTTGAGTCTCCTCCCACCCCAGGTGTGACCACTTTGCCCTCCCTCCCCACTCCCCTATTTAATGGGCCCCAGGAGAGGCAAGCCCCAAGTTTGCCCAACTGGGCAGAGGGATCCTCCTCCCATCACTGCTGGTGAGTGCCCATGGTGTGCACTGGGTGACTGGTGGAGGTGATCTTTAAAGGCCGGGGGGCCTGGTGGCCCCCCGGCTAGATAGGCTAGAAACTCAATGATTAATGATTGCTCTGATATTACTCACGGGTGCTTGCTGGGCTGCCTTACTTAGGCTGAGCTCATAGAGGTTGGAAGGGACCTAAAGAGATCGAGTCCAACCCCCTTGCCAGAGCAGAACCAGACAATTGAGCTTAGGTCTCAGAGGAATGCATCCAGACAGGCCTTGAAAGTCTCCAGAGAAGAAGACTCCACAGCTTCTCTGGGGAGCCTGCACCAGTACTCTGGGACATTTACAGTAAAGAAGTTCCCCCTTGTGTTGAGGTAGAACCTTAGTGAGCAGAGCCTGCCCTCCACTCCTCACCCTCAGCCTTCTGATATTTATAAAGATTTATTAAATCCCCTCTCAGTCTCTTCTTCTCCAGACTAAGAAGTCCTAGGTCCCTCAGTCTCTCCTCATTGGCAAGTGCTCCAGTCCTCTAATTGTCCTCGTAGCCCTCCACTGGACCCTCTTCAGCAGATCCCTCCTCTCCTTAAACTGGGGAGCCCAAAACTAAACACAGTATTCAAGATGAAGTTTCACCAGGGCAGAGTAGAGGGGTAAGAGAACCTCCCTTGATCTGCTGGACACACTCCAGGATCCCATTGACCTTCTTGGCCACACAGGGCAACATACCTAGCTTGAGCTTGGAGGAAGTGGCCTCTAAAAATTAACCAACTTTCCTGGGCTCCTTTACCTTCTAGGGCCCTAGCCCATGGCATTTCTGCAAGCTTGTCTCTAAAGAGCACAAAAGCAGCTCTGCAGAAGTCCAGGGTTGTAATTCTACTTGTTGGGCTGATTTCACCCTGTAGAATACTAAACCCCACCATGCTATGATCACTGTCCCCAAGTGTAGTGGTTTAAGCAGTTACCAGCCCCCCCCCCCCCCCCNTCACCACCTGTTGATGCTGAAGACAAGCTGAAGTAGATCGGCCGGGGGTTAGTAGCAGGAAAGTAGTTAGTAGAATTACTGAGAATTAGCTACCAAGGCAAAGACAAAGAGACCATGCAAAGAGCAGCCAGAGTGGTCAGAAGCCGTCTGATATCTAATGTTTTGGGTACAATTCTTAAAAACAACTTTTTTTTCTTTCTCAGTAAAGCTCTGGGTGAAGTGCCATACTGTGTTTTCCTCTCTCAGCCAAAAGTCTGATTTCTCACTCAAATCCTCCAATTAGTTCAAACCAGCACATCAAGGCTGTTCCCAGACTTAATGCCCTCAACAAGTCCCTCTTTATTAGTTAATACAAGGTCCAGCAGCGCACCTCTCCTCCTTGGTTCCTCCACTAACTGCATCAAGAAATTATCATTGATGCACTGCAAGAGCCTTTTGGACTGGCTGTGCCTGGCTGTGTGACCTTCCCAGCAAATAGCAGGGTGATTGAAGTCCCCCATGAGTACCAAGGAGTTAGCTCTAGAGGCTACCTCCAGTTGTCTGTAGAAGGCCTCATCAACATCTTCCTCTTGGTTTGGTGGTCTGTAGTAGACGCCTACAATTTCACCTCCTTTCCCACATCCCTTAATTCTCACCCACAAGCTTTCAACCTGTTCTGCCTCCCCCATTGGATAGAACTCAGCACATTTCAGTTGCTCTTGCACATAGAGAGCAACTCCCCCACCTCATCTTGCTGCTGTATCCTTCCTGAGCAGTCCAGAGCCATCCATGACAGCATTACAGTGGTGGGAGCTGTTCCACCATGTCTCAGTGGTGGAAATTACATCATAATTACTGAGTCTAACACAGATCTCAAGCTCTTCCTCCTTATTCTCCATGCATTGGTGTAAAAGCACTTCAGGGAGATAATCTCTTGGCTTTCACTCTTGCAGTCTGACCATTCCCAGGCACTTCCATGGTCACCAACCTAGCAGTAAGCTGTGTGCATGCTGATTCCTCATTACTTGATCCCTGTGGTCCATCTCTGTAAGATTTTAAGAGTTCTTGTGTGTCCCCAGCATGCTGCTTGGTATCAGGCTGGAGGCTCTTATTAGCGTCCCACCCTGGTGTGCCAGCCCTGGCATCCTCTCCAACATACAACTCATTGTCATCTACAATGGTAGAGAACAGCATGGTACAGAGATTGTTCTGCAATCACAGAAACAGTCTAAGGCTTCTGGTCTCTTAGGCCTGTAAGGGGAAGATTCTGGGGCAAAGAGAGTTGGAGGGTGTCAGCCAACAAACATGTGCCAGAAATCAGAGGTGGGAATGACTGGAGATTGGGCAAGAATTGGATCCCCATTCCTACAAGTGGCAGCTGTGTGGGAGATAATAACCCCAGTGACAGATGTTTTAGCTTTCTGTTGAAGTCAGTAGGTGCTGGGTGTGTGAATGATGATGTTTCTGAAAAAGGCTGCTAATGTAATACCCCAGGCTGACTGGAGACCCAAGATTTGTTATTGAAAAACTCAAATGGCAATGCCAAAAATGTTGTTTTTTTAGCACTGGGAAGCCAAGATGCCAGAGGGAAAGTGACAGCAGTGACATTCTGAAATGTTCATCAGCTATTGTCATACTTTATTAAGCATGAATAGAATAGAATAGAATAGAAAATAGAATAGAATAGAAAATAGAATAGAATAAGCCAGGTTGGAAGAGACCTCCAAGATCATCCAGTCCAACCTATCCCAGAGGCTGGGGAGTCTCCTTCTCCGGTTCAAGCCCCATCTAGATGTGTTCCTGGGTCATCTTGCTTGGCGGGGGGGTTGGACAGGATGATCTGTGGATCCACCGTGTAACATTTGGTGCTTGTGTGGTTTCTAACCACGTTTGGGTGCTGACGTTGAGCCACGGGCTGGGTATTATTGCTGTCAGTGTAAGCACCACATGTCCTCTGTGCCACACGACCTGACAGTGCCACAGGGTTCTGCCCACCCCCTGGCTCTTGCTCTGGTTTGGTTGTACTTTTGTTTTAATTTAATTTAATTTAATTTAATTTTTATTTTTGTTTTATTTTTATTTAATGTTAATTTTATTTTAATTTCATTTAACTTAATTTTTATTTTATTTTATTTTATTTTATTTTAAATTTTATTTTTA
>VWZI01002648.1:1305760-1337615 GCA_013396835.1 Psilopogon haemacephalus
TTTTATTTTAAATTTCTTAATTTTTCCTTTTCCTTAATTTTTCCTTTTCCTTAATTTTTCCTTTCCCTGTCATCTTTTTTTCCCCCATCATTCTTTTTTTTTTTCCCCCTCTCTGTTCCCCCTTTTCCTTTCCCTTTTTAAATAGTTGACAGGCCTATATTCTATTTCCAGGTTTTACCACATCTTGAGGTTGATATAGCCAGAACATGATCTGCAGTGTAGATTTCTTCTCTGGGAGCCAAAGTAAACACTGATTCATCTATATTTCTTCCCTACCTGCTGCAAATGCAAGGACAAAATGCTCTGATTGATGCATATGACTATGGGGAAAGACAAAGGGGAAATATCCAGCCTGGTTAAGTGCAAACTAGAAATATCAAACCAGACAGCTAGCTAAGCAGACAAAGAGATGAAAAAGGGAGAAATGACCGCAGAAATGCACTGAGAATTTTACTTAACTCTGATGGGAAAAGGAACTGAAGAAGTAATGTCCTTCCTGAGGATACCTGAATGTGTAGAAGTCACATGAGATAAAGGATAGAAAGTTACACCTGCCCACTCTCACCTGTTTTACCCTCATAATGAAAATTCAAAGTATAAAGATAACCTTAAAATAAACACTTGTGGGTGTTGTGCTGCACTAGTAAATGGAAATGTTAAGTGCCAGAACAAGAAAAGGTAGGTTCTTTAAATGGCCAGGCCAGAGTCTGGCAGGGACCAGCCAGAAGGGCTGTTAATGACAGTGGATGTCTCCTCCTCCCCAGAGACCACTTAGCTCCCAGAGAGCTAAGCTGTTAGCCCAGAGGGAGCAACTTGCCACCAACCCATCCTGAACTTCTGCACAGCAGCACATGGAGACTCAGTGCTTGGCATAGTCTGAGAAATAACTTAGGATCCTTCTCAAGTGAAAGCAGAATATTCTGTGAAACAATTCCTTCTTCTTAAACAGAAAAGGCAAAGTCCCAGTGGTCATCATTACCACCATTGTAAACTCCAATGCAGCTATAGGTGACCAGACAGGTGGTGGAGTCACTGTCCCTGGAGGTGCTCTGGAAATGTGTGGACATGGCCATTTGGGACACGGCTTCATGTCCATGGTGGCCTTGATTTGACAGTTGGACTTGATGATCTTAGTAGTTTTTTCCAACTGAAAGGATTCTGTGAGTGTCTAGCCATAGGACAAGAGAGGATGGTTTTAAGCTGAGAGAGAGCAAGTCCAAACTGGGTCTTAGGAAGAAGTTCTTCAGTGTGAGGGTGGAGGGACTCTGGGACAGGTTGGCTGGGGAGTTTGTGGGGCCAAGAGGTGTTCAAGGCCAGGTTGGATTAGGCCTTGAGCAGCCCAGTCTAGTTGAGAAGCATCCCTGCCCATGGTGGGGAGGCTGGAGTAGATGATCTCTAAGGTCCCTTCCAATGTATATCGTTCTGTCGTTCTACTTCTATGTTTCAAATCTCCATGAATGCAAAAGAGGGGGAGATTCAGACCAGGGATCTCACATTTCTGGCTCACAGACTTTTGAGCTTGTTCAGAAGGAGCAGATGCAATGAGTGATAAACCCAAAGCCTATGCTTTTCTTTCTTTGCTCTGCAGGAGAGGAAGTGGCTTTTCATCTGAAACACAGTGCCCCGAAGAACTAACTTTTTCCACATCTGAATTATACAATGCTCTTTGTAGCCTGGTCCCTGGCACCCACCAAACTATGACTAATAAAAGAGACTGCACTTGAAGAGAGACGTGCAGGATCCAGCAGCCCCTAGAATGAAGTCACCTCCCTCTTAGCATGGGCATTCCTTATCAGAGTGTTTCCAGGTCTCTGAATGTGAAGTGGCATTCGTTTTATCTACCTGGCTTTAACTGCTGCTGTGGTGCAGCTGCAAGATAATTCTACATAAGGAACATGTCAGTTCCTTTAGCTGCACTGAAGGCCTGAGTCCATGGAATAGCTACCTGGAGTTGCAAAGTTGCACATTTCATTGCACCAGTTCACACCAATGGAAGGGTTGGTTGTAAATGCTGACCTCTGTCTTTGGGAAGTCATGTGGGGTGAAACTCTTGAGCTTAAGGAAAGAGCAGGTGCTGCACCAGGTGCTTTTGCTCCAGTCCTGTTCTTGAAGACAGGAATGTACAAAGGAAAATTTCCCAGGGAGGATGAACTCTGAAATGTGGGCAAAGGCCTTCTTTCTGCCCTTTGGCTTCAGAGGATGGTTGAGGGTGCATGCAATTTGGGGACGAGTTGCTGGAGGCTTTTTTACAGCACCTAGAACCATCATGTTTCATCGTGACTGCTTGTAATGTGATCTTGAATGCAGGCAACCCCCATGCATTCCTGCTTCTGTTCTCACCTGAATTCTTGCAGGTTATTGAGATGGACTGGTGAAATTGTGCTCTTTCAACTCCTGGTCTGGCACAGCCTCTTAGAGGAACTGTGGCTGAACTGCAGGGCAGAAACACTCTGCAGGTGTTCCATGAACATGTGGCAGAGCTGTGAAGGTTTCCAGAGGGTACCAAAATTAGAGATTTGTCTTTGTACATCATTCAAATTATCTTTCCACTTAACGTTTCAAAAGAGAATTGCAAATTGAAACTTTCTAAAAGCAGGAATTCCCTGAAGACCTCTACACTGCTCAGGATACTTAGTTCCTTGCTCTTAAACCAGTCTACTGAAGCACTGTAAGAATTCTCTCCCAGTTTCCCTGGACTAGCCCAACTCTAACAAGGTTTGTGCCAGTGTCTCACCACCCTCACTGCAAAGAACTTCCTCCTAACATCCTGTTTAAATCTCCCCTCTGCCACTTTAAACCCATTACCCCTTTTCCTGTCATTACAAGACCTTGTGAATAGTCCCTCCCCGGCCCTACTATAAGCCCCCCTCAGATACTGGAAGGCTACTACAAGGTCTCCTGCAAGCCTTCTCTTCTCCGGGCTGAAAAGCCCCAAATTTCAGCCTGTCCTCATAGCAGAGGTGCTCCAGCCCTCTGATAATCAGGGGGAGATGGCAAAATGGTGTGTTTAGCTCTAATGCTTGATCTCTTCCAAGCTGGCACCACACCTGTGTGATGGAAGGAGGATCAGCCAGGCAGCTAAAGTTGTACTTCCTTCTGATGCATCAATACATTTTGTTAGCAACAATCAGTCACTCATAATCCTCAGGCGACAGCTGCAGTTTCTCCTCTCAGCCTCACACTCTGGGCCATTATAAATAGATTGTCATATTCCTTGCAGCACTAAATTGCTTTCTGCATTCCCAGTCCCCGGGGAGGACTGATTGACTTGGGAAAGCTGCCATTTTGGTAGCCCTCCAGAGAAAGTGATCGCTTATTTTTTTGCTTCTGTTGCCAAACCTGTGTAAGTATTTTGCCATTAAAAAGCCAGGATTTAACCACACTTACCATATAAGGGGTATCAGATACGACAGTTGTTTCCTGCTGTGCTGGGTTTCCCTGTGCACAAAGAGAAAATGGGTGGCTTTGATTAGAGGAGGGGAGCCTCCCTAGTGAGGGCTGCAGTGCTTTGAGCACACGGTGCTTTCTTGCCTTTTTAGCCAATATAGCAATTAAGCATTCATAGAATCACAGAATGCTTTAGGTTGGAACGGACCTCAAAGCTCACCCAGTTCCAACCTCCCTGTTCTGCCATCTAACTTGGTGTCATCTGCGAGCTTACTGATGACACTCTCTCTGTCTGAATCCAGGTCATCAATAAAGATGTTAAAAAGAAGTGGTACCCCAAAGTGGGTTGTGGGGTTTTTTTTGTTTGTTTGTTTTTTGGGTAAATATAAACATTTCATAGTTTTGGATAAGGATTTCTAGAGATAGCCATGTGCCTGGCATCAGAAAAAGGAGGTCTTGGCATTCCCCCCTGCCAGTCAATAAATGGGTAGGTGCTTGAGGGTTTCCGTGAAGATTAACCTGAATCCCACTGAGTATATATCTGTACCACAAAGTGTTTGAGGAATCTGAAAAATACAGCCTGGGGGGATTTGCCCAGAGCCAAACAGAAGTCACATTTCAGATGTGATAACAGAATAAGGCTTTCCTGATCTGATGCTTGCTCCATGAGCACCAGCAGACTCCTGCTCTGCTGCTTCTCTCATCTGCTCTTTCGTGAGAGGTGCTGCTGACTTGTATTTTATTACTGGAATGTAGACAACAACCTTGTACTTTGTGATAGAGGAAGAAGGGGTAGAACAGAATAAATATACTGAATTCTACTTCTTTGATGGAAAGAAGAGTTTGAAGTTACTTATCAGGCTGTCTAAATAGCACTTTATGTCTGGCCTGTGGAGATTTTTAGCAGGCTCAGTCTATTTAGACCGAGCAGATACTTATTGCATACTAATCAGAGCACTTACTGATTTGGCACATTTAAGGTTTTTCATCCAGCTAATAGGGATCTCTTTAGCTGTTCTTTTCCTCCATAAATACTTCTCCTAATGTCCAGTGCTCTTCTTTAATATGCGAGTCCTCTCCCCTGAATCTGAAGAGCGAGATGAAACAGGATGCTTACAGTAGCACGTAAAATAAATAGCTCTACACTCTTAAAAGCTGCCAGCTAGTAAGTACTGTAAAATCAGCACCTTTTTTTTTTGTACTTTCAGCCAGAGCATAAATGAGCTCCATGGCTTGGTGTATCATCAAGTCCCGGTCTGAGATAAGACAAATGTGGAAGTCCTAGAGCCAAGGAAAAGAAGAGATCCCAAACCTTTACATATCTTCTGTATTTTTCCTGCCCTACCTCATTACTGAGCTGCCTTACCTTATCAGCACTTCCTTCTGTCATTCCCTAATGCCAGACGCTTGCAAAACGCCTGCAAAGCCTCTGACACGAAGTAGGGAAGATGATGCCTGTCTCCAGGTTATGAAGATTGTTTGCAATCTAAATATTTGAAGATGTTGCTAGCTATATGGTAACCAGAACCCATGGAACTCAGTGCTTTAATTAAAGGTTTCTCTTGCCTGGATGGTAGCTGATTCGAAAGCTGTTGCTGCAGCTAGGTTTGATAGAATCATAGAAGAGAATCATAGAATTACTCAGGGTTGGAAGGGACCACAAGGATCAGCCAGTTCCAAACCCCCTCCCCACCCACCTTGGGCAGGGACACACTATCCTAGATCAGGCTGCCCACAGCATCATCCAGCTTGGCCTTAAACACCTTCAGGGGTTGGGCCACAAACACCTCCCTGGGAAACCCATTCCAGGCTCTCACCTCTCTCATGCTCAACAACTTCCTCCTCATGTCCACTCTGAATCTCCCTGCCTCCATTCCCCCTAGTCCTGTCACTCCCTGAGAGCCTAAAAAGTCCCTCCCCAGCTTTTCTGCAGGTCCCTTTCAGATACTGAAAGGCCACAATTAGGTCACCTGGGAGCCTTTTCTTCTCTAGACTGAACAGCCCCAACTCTTTCAGTCTGTCCTCTGCTATGAGCAGAGGTGCTGCAGCCCTCTGAGCATCCTTGTGGCCCTAGCTCTCAAGCCAACACCAGGAAACATGTAGTTCTGAGAGAACATTCATTTTTATAAAGCTAGTTGCTGGCTGGTTGGCCTGCAAGTGCAAGCAGCTCTTGGTATTTTGGCATGATGGGAGGAATATCTCTGATGGGGAAAATCTACAGCCTCCAAGAAAGCCTGCTGCTTGCGTTTTCTTGCGTTTCATGACTCTTGGTCATTTTAACCTCTCCCAGGGCTCTCTGTCCACATGAACAACTTCTCATGGGCTCTTCACAGCTTATGACCTCATCTGTCTTTTGGCTTGTGCTGTTGCTAGGGGTATGGGATGTGGAGAATTGATTATTTGCATCACTGAGAAACAGCATGGGCAAGCAGGTAGTGAAGGACTTGGGTAGGCAGTGCAGGGGAACGAGCTTGAACCACACTCTCTTGTTCCAAATAAATGTAAGTAGAAGTCTTTCCTGAAGGGGATTTGAAGAGGGCATTGACTTGCTCTGGAGACATACCCAAACTTTTGGACCTTTTGAGGTTTGCCCATCACTTCTTACAATCTGGAAAGAAATGCATGACTCTGTGAGGAAGGTATTTTAAGCTTATTTTCTTTAATCTTCTGGCTTCTGTGGTTGCGACTCCCCTGAGGTCATATAGATATTTTAAAATGAATTCTTACTGCTTGAATAACAGGGAGATAACGTTCTTGGCTTTCAGCTTCTCTATCCTCCAGCTCCATAAGTTTGGGCACTCCTCAAGTGAAGCTGAAGCCATCAGGCAGCTTCAAGACTGCGCTCATATTTACATTAATAACAAATCTTCCCCCTCGAAGAACATTTGCCATACCTCAGATGTTTATTGTTCAGCTGGGCCAGCTAACAGCTGTATTGAGTAAAGCCCCATGTGACAAGCAGTGCATTCCTGGGTGATTATGGTATACTGCCAACAACTGCTTCCTGTCTACATCGTAGTAGTATCCACAGAGCCCAGTGTGCAGCTAAGGGGAAAGAAAAAACCCAAGCCCTTTTGCAACTTGAGTATGAAATTGTTGCATAGGGATATAAAAAGCAAGGAAGAGGTTCTTGCACCCCTAGTAAAATGTCTTCTGTCCTTCCTTGTACTTGTTTTCTGACAGGAGAGGGCTCAAAGTAATGTGTGTACTTCAAGGAGGAAGCTATGAAGCTGTTCTCTCTACTGTAATGACAGCAAGTCACTGATTGCTTTTCTGTTCTTGTTCCTATTCTATGAAGCTTATTTATGCTTTGGCTTTCAGTCCTCTCATTGTTCAGCTCCAGGGAAATAATGTTTCGGTCAGTGCCACATTGCCTTGGATTGGTGAGGGGAACACACTGCCATGCTCCTATATCCACCCTATTTGCATGGCAGGAAAGGTTAATATGAAGCCTCACCAAAGGCAGCAGTGCTTTATATTGTGGCATCATTGTAGAAGTGAGGTATTTCCATGAGGTATTTAAGGAAAGAGTGGTCAGGTGTTAGAACAGGTTGCTCAGGGAGGTGGTGGAGTCATCATCCCTGGAGGTGCTCAAGAACCTTGTAGATGTGGCATTTCAGGATGTAGTTTAGCAGGTAATGGTAGCTGGGTTATGGTTGGACTTGATGATCTTCAAGGGTCTTTTCTAGCCTTAATGACTCTATGATTCTATGAAAAGAATTTCTAGCCAGTAGGAAAACTTAAAATTGGACTTTTTGGGTTTGTCGTGACACAAACTTAGAAAGAGTGGAGGTGACTACAGCTCTTCAGGTAACTTTAAGGACTAGCTAGCCATTATGTCCACACCAAGGGGAATAAAGAAAGCCACTTCTTGTGTACAGCTCTTGGTCTGCTAGTACCCTGATAAGAGAGGTCTCTGGACTTCTCCCTACCTTGATTTAACTGGAGGTCTGCTCAGTGCTTCTCTGCTTTTCTTTTTCTTTCCCTTTTTTCACCTGATGGGGTGGGACAGTGGGGAATGACACACAATTTTTCCCTTAATTGCTTTCCTTTCCAGGCTTAATTAGCTCAGAATTTTCATACCGATGGCCATTTGTGTTTCCCAGTTGGGCAGGGCACAGCCCATAATGGCAGGGAGGTGGTCACCCGTGTAACTTCAATTCCTGATGCAGAGCAGAAGTGGCTGTGAGCTGAAAATGAGGCTAATGTTGGATGGCTTAAATACAAACCATCAGGCCTTTGGTTGGGTGAGGAAATGCTGTTATTTGGAGAGAATGTTCCATTGCAACTGGGACATGAGACTCTCCACCACGAGTGAGCGAGCAGGGATGCCTCTGTGGATGTCTGATGTCCAAGGAGGTGCCCAAGTGCATCCTCTCCAAGGCTGTCACAGGGAAGGCACAGCTGCAGTGGAGCTCCAGCTCCTGTAGCCTGTGTGTATTATCTGTCTGTAATATTTAGGGGGAAGGGAAGTGTGGCATGCTGATGGGAAGCAGCTGAAAATGAGCCGGCTGAATCTGCTTGGACCTGCAATATACTTCAACTCTGACCTTTGCTATCTCTTGCTGCCACTATCTCGTGTCTTCCTTTATCAGAGACTTTCAGGCTTATGTCAATTTGAAGAGATGGGCTGTGGGCCTTGGGCAAATGTTCGCCGGAGATGAAGGGGAGAGCGCAACGAGCGCGGTGCAGCAAAAGCACTCCCGCAGCAGTGGCTTTGGAAAAACCTTTCCCAGGGCAGTTGCAGCAAATCTGGGGCACGCCCTGATTTCGCTTACTGGAGATGCCAGCTGCAAGGCATGTTGTTCCATGTGAATTTTCTTTTGCCTTTCACCCGCTCAAGATGTCTGCTCCGCAGGGCTTGAAATGAATTTGGGAAGGCGTCCAACAAATGGGTGGGTGGGTGGGTGGGTGGGTGGGTGTGCTTTGTGGGTAAAGCCTAGTGGATGAAAATCCCTGTCAGACAAGGAGATATGAAGAAAAGATGATCCCCCTACATCAGCTGGCCAGAGACAGGGATGAAGGATTTGTTTCCATCAAGATGCTGACCCAGATTCGTGATGCTGTGGTGGTGGTGGGTTTTGTGCAGCGCTGACTGTGCAGGCAGTAAATCAGCAGGAAACAGCTTGCACAGGGAGATTTCTTCCTCACATCATTTCCAGGCTGGTGAACAGACTACCTGGAAGATGGATCAGGGATTGCTTCCCACCTCCCAGCCTCTTCCTCTTCTCTAATTCCTAAAACTCTGTAGGAAAGCTGAGTGGTGGGGCCTGACTTGAAGCTCAGCAGCATGGCTGAGGCAAGCACTGCTGCGAGCAGGTTGCACCAGGTAAGCCCAAGAGATCCTACTTGAATCATCAAAATCAGTGGAGTGGTAGTTGTGTGACAGTGGCAGGCCCTTGGGGACACAGCCACTAGTGCAGAGCTGGCTGCAAGTGTTGTGACTGGGCATGAACTGCCTCTTTCACAGTCTATCACTTTTACCTGCATCCTAATTAGTTGCTAAATGGCTAATAAATGCTCACTGTTTTTTATAGTTTCCTCACTATCAGCCATGTAAAACTACTCAAGGACCCACCTGCTGCAGAACTCGGTCTGAGCTAGAGCTTACTTAAAAGCTTTTGCTGTCAAGGGTTAGCTTCCTCTTTCTGCTCAAGTTGCAGGACCACAACCTCTTTTCATTTTCACTTGCCTTCAGAGACCCTGGCTCAGACCAGTAGGAACCAGCTGAGAGAAGACAAAGGCTGGACTTGCTGCTGAGGCAAACCTAAGACCCAAGTCAGACCTGCTGAGACTCATTTTCACTATCATGGACTTAGGTTGGCTGTTTTTGTCTGCTTCTCTCCCTCTGGGAAGTGGGATTGCACCAGCCTGTCTTATCAAAGGATTAAATAGCTCATGGAGTTGAGGCTTGGAGAGTATCAGACAAAGCACAAAACATGGCAACATCACATAGTCCTCATGGAGATTCCATTCAGTGATAGCATGGCAAGGCCACTGGGAAGGTCACAGCAATTTGGGTTCCTGCTCAGCTCTCCTCCCCAGGATTTGGAAGCAGACTTTCAGCCTGGCCTCAGCAGTTTGTGAGCCATTGGATGCAACTGCATGTGGCCATGGAACAAAAACTATTGAGATATTTCAGGTTTTCTCAGTTTCCAGTTCTGGTGAGGTAGCAAGAGAACAGCTGCTGGTGTGGCTCCTTGTAGTGGACTACAGGAAGTGCCACTGCACCTCCAGCTTGGGCAAATGAGTCTGTACCACACTGTTCTAAGTGACAATTGTTTCTTCTTATGTCCCTTTAGGAGTTGCAATGGAAATCCTCCTGTGAATCCAATCCTGTAGCAACTCTGCTGAGGAGGAGTTAGGTCCCTCACATGGGGCTGCTTCAGGGTAGGTTTTGAAACCATGCTGGGTTCTCCTCTCATGCATGAGCTCACATCACTTTACCCTTTTTTGAGGGGAGGAGGCAGCGCTCCTTGCTGCTGAAGGCCAACACATCATCGCTACGTGATGCCAGCTGCATGTCTGCTCTCAAGCATGCTCAACCTGGCTGCCAGCATTGAGTTCATTGAAGGGAAGCCCTCAGTTTATCAGGCCAAGACCTTTTCTGTGCCAAAGTCTGCTTGGCACAGGGGAGAAGGGCATTTGTCAGGGGCTGCAGCTATCCCTGAGGTTTGCTGGTAGCTTTTAAAGCTGCTGCTGTCTGTGAATGGCCACAGCATTCACTTGGTGGCTGCATCCAACAAGTCACTCATGAGTGGCTTGGTTACCACAGACAGGCCTTGGAGGGTTATTAGGCTGCTCCTGCTAGACAGCCCAGTGGAATGAGGGAATGATCCTGCTAGGACAGTGCTGGTTAAGGTTAGTTTTTCTTCCTTTGACTATTCTCTTGTGTTGATGTGCTTGCTCATGACTGCTAGATACTGGCATGAAGAGGGTGGCTGAAGCGCTGGTGTAGAAATGCCCTCTGTGAAAACACAGACTTTGATATGGGCAAATAGAAAGGGACCAAATCCTCACCAGGAGGTAAATGGGTGCAGAGCCTCTGCCTACAAACACAGGCATCTCTGCTTGTGCTGCTCTAAAGACCTGTCTTGGAGAAGGTCAGTTGAGCTAGAGAGCTAAAGGACTTGCTAGGGAAAGTGTGATTAGAGATGTGCCCACACATCCTTGCCACCTAATACTTGCTTTCTTGACTAGCTGGGCTGTTTTATGGGACAGAGGATGTCTGATGGCCTCAGAGGTTGTACCCTCCATAGATGAACCCTCCCCAGGGTGACTGTTCAGCCCTGGGTGGCTCAGGCATGAGGCATTCTGCAACCATGAATGCATTGAGGAGGTGGTGCAGCAGTGGCAGGGGCTTTCCAGCCAGGGCTCTGAATAGAAAGGGCATTATGTACTAAGAGCCTGTGTGATGCAAGTGCTGCATGTGTGCTGCTTGAGGTATGAGGAGGCATGGAGAAAATGCTTTAGCTTTTAGAGAGCTTTGTTCATATCTCCCAGATAAGGATGGATGGTGGTGGTGGCGGCGGCAGGTAAATCTCACTTCTTGGAGTGACTGAGACCCCTTGTCTCAGGTTCTGATTCATCTTAGTTGTAACTGAAAGCTTAGGTGGGACAGAGGTGCTACAGCAGACCTGGATCTAGGTCTCTGCTCAATGAGGAGCTCTCTTGAGTCTGGAAATCTGTAAGGGCTAACTGCATGTGGGAGGAGGAGGGAGACTTGGAGGATCATGTGAAATGAGTATCTGTCCATCTTGAGCTATAAGCACTCCAGGAAACTTTGCAATTAAAAAAAGCACAAAAATCTCAGCCCTCCACCCCATTAGTTTCTCTGCACCCACGCATGGGTATCTATATATAAACAGCTATTTTGGAAGGCTGTTCAGTCATCTCCATCCTCCATCTCTCATTCATTCAGTTGGGCACTCCTTCTTCTGGTATACTGAAGAGTAGAAGAATGCAGGGCACACCTTAGGGCTACCAAAAATGTCACCTGAAAGTCAGGATTATAGCCAGGCTTTTGATGTAGCCATCTGCCAGCATGACACTTAGTAGAATTTTAATGTTGCCTTGCTCCTGTGTGATGTTCATTTCTTCCACTCAGCTGGAGACAGGTGGCAAGTCTGTGGTATGCTCAGTAGGGCTGGGACATTTATTTCACTGCCAGACTCAGAATTCTTGAATGCTGTGCACCACTGAATAATCTTTTAATTATTTCCCAGGTCTTTTCTTCTCAGGATGAACATATGCTGAGCATATATCAATGGCTCAAGCAAGCTGGAGGCAATGGCTCTGTCTTCAGCTTCAGGCAAGCCTGGATCAGCAGCTGGACAGACTGATGCTGTTGTGCCTATTGCTGCTGACTGGCCATAGCTGGGGAGAGGGAAACCCTTCCCTGGGGTCTGGGTCACTCACAGGCATCCTGAGACTATCAGAGCTGGTCACTTGCTTCTCTGTAGCAGCGAAATATTAAACATTTGGCCCATCAGAAATGTTTGGAGCATGTGCTGCTGTGGAGCAAAGCCTGCAATCAGCAGCTTGTTACTAAAGGGTCTGGGAGTAATGGCAAAACATCTGCCCCTCCCTGGGATTAGTAAAGGCATTGCTTGATAGCTGTCACTAGCCCTTTAAGGGCATGAGCCTCAAGTGGCCTAAAAAGGCATTAGAACTCTTCTGACCAACGTGACAGGGCACACTGGCCTCATTGTTCCCACTGGCCTTGGTTACTCACTTTTTCAGGTTTCCACTCAGATTTACTCACATCAGTTTTTCGGATGGGATATGCATGGTGACTAAGCCGGGTTGGATGAGTCTAACACAGTTCATTATGCCAGCATGAGTTTCTATTTGTAATGTCCTGATTTATTAAAATATATATGTATACTGGAGGAGGATGAGTATTTTACTATATACAGAGGTGTCTCCTTGTAATATCACACCACTTTTCAGACAGCTGATAATGCTTACTAGTTTGCATGCAGCTATATAGGGTTGGATTGAATGGCCCATGAAATGATGCCAAACCATGTGCTAGGGGAACCAGGAGGCAAAAAAGGCTTTTAAATGCACTACACACTTCAGAACATAGTTTGATGGCCGTGGTGGTCTTAGGTTGGCAGCTGGATTAGATGGTCTTGGAGCTTTTTCCCGACCAAAACTGGTTTATGATTTTATAATATTTAGCTGCTGATGTCTGGGCAGAAAGGAGGAGTCTGATACACTTGGCAACATTTGCCTACAGCTATCCCAAGAAATAATGTCCCAGGTCTTCATACTGTACAGGGTGTGTGCAGTGGTACATTAGTGATGGGTTACCATGCTCCTCTGACTCAGGAGGACATGGGATAGCAGTGCTTGGCTTTACACCCCTGGTGGCAACTGTCCTCTGCTGTCCGTTCACTTCTGACAGCCTGCAAGACTGGAAAAATGTCCATCAGCACAGGACAAGTGTAAGAACCTTTTGTTCTACTGCCAACAAAGAAGCATCTCCAGAGGAAAACAAAAATAAACTGGCTGATTTGATCAAGTAGATCTGAGCTGAAAAGTTGATAGACTCACATCCTGCCTGTGAATTTGTATTTATGTGTATCATGCCCTCAGCTCCTTATTCTAAGCAGTAGGCTCAAGGGGTTTTGGAGCTGCCCAACAGCACCACCAAGAAGATCTTCTGACACCTGAGGAGTCTTGTTCTTGAAACCTCTCAGGTCCCAAGGTGAACTGCAGCATCTGTAGACCACGACCACACTTTGTAGCACGTCCACCCAACAGCCACTAGACTGCGGCACCACAAAACCCGTGGGTATATGTTACAGCCTCTGTTGGTGGTGGCATTTCAGCAAACTCTGTCTTCCCCTGCCCTGCAAAAGCTATGTGGAATTCTCTTGGAAAAGGCAATCCTCTCTCTGCTGCCTGTCAGGGTGTGAGCTGCGTGCAGGTTGGAGGGGACTCACTGGCAGCATTCACTTCTTTTTTTTTTTTCATATGCTGTGCTACCTTGGCAGTGCAATTACCACCTCTGTGTCAGCTTCTAAATGGTTAAAGCTGACGAATTACCTTTTGTTCCCTTTGTCCATAGCTTGATAACCTGTGTTTTTCCCTTAAAGTATTTCCTGTACTGTGAATGTGTGACCATGACTGATCTGCTCCAGTCAGCACCATCGCGCACGATTGCAAATTGTGCAACTCTGTCCCTTGATGAAGAGGAGTGAGCTCATCGGGCCCCAACGTGACTCTTCTCCCAGGCATTTTTTTTTTCATTAGCAGAGAAATAAAGTCACAGAGGAGCAGGAAGGCTCCCTTAATGGGAAAGACCAAAACAAAAATCAGGGAATGGCTGGGTGAAACCTGGACTGCCAACCATGTGAATCGGGGAAGTTAGGTCACCACATTTGTGTGGCTCTTCTTGCAGTGTGGGAGTGCCCCAGAAAAAATTAGGAGGCAGCAGATGTACGGGGAGTAATAACACTCTGTTTTACACATGGCATAATTAACATGGGGAAATTCCTTTCACAGAGAGTCTGGAGGTCAAGAGACAAGCGGGATTAAGAGACTGAATGGAACACTTACAGGGCTAATGAGACTGCTCCTAACAACTCTGTTAGAAGGAATCAGAAGTGCTGCAGAGTCTCTCCTTCAGGTGCCTCTGCTAAGGCTTGGACGTTATGACTGTTCCTTTGTTGTTCACTGTGCTGGTTTGAGGCTAATTGGAATATTTTAATGAGAAAAATTAGATGATAGCCTGTGGAAAGAAAAACAGTGGTGATGTGTACTTCACTCACAGGTTTACTGAGTTGTACTAAAGCAAGGACACAAACATAGATAAGGCAGAGTCACTCTGGTCTGAGCTCTGGCTGTTGGTCTCTCCCTCTCCTTGGCTTCTAGCTGGATCTGTGTAACCTAACTAATCAGTTCTGCTTCTAATGTCCCTGGCTGATCTTCCCTGTTTACCTTGCATGTAAGGTAGATTCTGGGATAAGATTAGAGGGTGTGGGGGGGAGGTGGAAGCATGGTTGGGAACCCTTCTTGGGGACTCTGATGTCTGGGAAGGGCATTGTGTTTCTGTACTATCTTTTTAATGTATATAGCTGTAAATATTTGTAATATTGAAAAAAATCTGCTTGTATATTGTGCTAAGCTGTGAATATAAAGCTTCATTCCTTAACTTCCAGTTGGCTCAGTCTAGTCTGCGTGAATTCAAATGTGTGTGTGTGTGGGATGGGGGATGAGGAGGGGACGGGGAACTCCCAGACCATCACATTCACTGAGGGATGCATTCAATTTTTTGCTGAATCTCTTTGCTGTTGAAGGCTCAGTATCAGAGTAGATGGGTCCTTGGGATTCTCACAACACCAATTTGCTTGGATAGCATGGAGGGCACCATCAAAAGCATCACGTGTGTGGAAATTTACCTCTGCACACTGTGCACACTGAAGCTATTTAATAGTTGCATAGTTGTTCGGACCTCCCCAAGCTTTATGGCTCCCAAGTCTGAAAGAAGAAAAGTTGCATTTATCATCTTTTTCTTGCAAGCTCCAATTTATATACTGACCTCAGCAACTGTAGCAGTGGACATAGTAATATCAAGTAAAAAATCAAAACAAAGCTTCCCAGTTGCTTATCCATGCATGTTCCCAAATCCTACATTAAGCTAGGCTTGAATTTTGCAAAACATTTTTTCTTAAGTTCATTGCTTGTTCAGCCCATTATTAAAACAACCTACTTTTGGTCAGAGAGCTGGAGCACCTCTCCTCTGAAGATGTGCTGGGGAAGCTTGGCTCGTTCAAGCCTGGAGAAAAGAAGGCTCCAAGGAGACCTTATAGCAGCCTTCCAGTATTTGAAGATGCCTGCAGAATAGCTGGAGAGGCTCTTTTTACAAAGGCCTGTAGTGATGAGGGGTAATAGCTTCAAATGGGAAGCAGCTGGATTTAGATGAGACATTAGGAAGAAATTCTTCCCCAGGAGGGTGGTGAGGCACTGGAACAGATTGCCCAGAGTTCACAATTCACAGAATTAACCAGGTTGGAAAAGACCTTGGAGATCATCAAGTCTAACCTATAACCTAACACCACCTAATCAACTAAGCCATGGCACTAAGTGCCACATCCAATCTCTTTTTAAACACTTCCAGGGACAATGACTCCACCACCTCCCCAGGCAGCCCATTCCAATGGCCAATCACTGTTTATGGGAAGTTGTGGAGGCTCCAGCCCTGGAAGTCTTCAAAGACAGGTTAGCTGAGGGCTTGACCAACCTGGTCTACTAGGAGGTATCCCTAAGCATGGCAGGGGGGTTAGAACTAGATGATTCTTAAGGTCCTTTCCAAACCAAACCATTCTGTAATTCTCCGTGTGTGATTCTTTTCCCTTCCTCTTGCTGCTCTCTCCCCAGGTCTGAACTGGGTAAGATCCTTACACCAAAGTTTGCAGTTTACACTAAAATGCATGAGCTCTGACTGGTATTTGTGTCTCTTTGGAATGTCTATGCCACTAGGTCCTCTGAGCAGTGGCTGAAGATCCGTGCTGTTCCCCAGCAGGCCAGGCTGCAGCACGTTGATCCAGCCAGGATGACAGAATGCTTGGATGCTCCCATCACGCTTCTGAGCCCCAGCCGAAGTTCTATTTATGCAAAGTTTGCCAGAAAACCTTTAGTCATGAATGAAATATCCATAAGATCACACCAGTGTCCTCCTGAGTTTCTGTTTTGCCTGTTTCAAAAGGATGTATACTTCTGGAGCACAAAGGAGTCTTTTAACAAATGCTGTGTGTGAGAGATGACTGATATTTGCAGTGACAAATGGAACAGATGAAGAGAGTTGTTGTTCATCATCTGCCGTGGCAGTTGCATGCATCCTCTGCCTGATGAAGCAATTCCTTATTTGTGTATCGAGTGCTAATTGTTTGTGTTTGCTCCCTGTCTAACACAGAGAACATTGCTCACTCCCCTGGCATTTACAATTGGTGCTTAACACAGGTAGTGTAATTAGATGGAGGTGGCATCTAAACCAAAAAACAGAGAGGTGCTGATTTTGTTATACCTTTACCTGGGACCATTGCTAGGTAGCTTACCCCTGCCATAGGCAGCCTGTGCTATCCCAGCCCCTCCTGGGAATGAAGGTGTGATCCTAAAATCTGGAGTAGGCCAGTCAGTAGACAGGACAAAAAATGGGATGCCTGGGAACTGCAGGACTCCTCTTCTGGTCTTGACACCCTGATGAGAGAGCAGCAGGAGGATGAGGGCAGATGAGAAGCAGTGCTCGGGCGGTGCTTGGGATTAGAAATGTGTTTCCTGGCAGGGAAAGGTTTGGTGATTCATTATCAGAGCCTCCATGAGTCTGAAACAATTTTGCTGCACATTTCTCAATCCCTGTTCTGCTCATCCCACAGATAAGTAGGCGACAGGCAAAGACTCTTTGGAGAAAGAAAAAAAAGAAAAAAAAAAAGAAAAAAATATATTAGAAGTGAGAAAGAGCATCACAGCAGCAGTTGGCAGAGCTGCTCCAGATAAGGGCTTGTGACGATTTCCATTACCCTGTTGTTCCAAGTGCTTATGGCTCAGCCATTAGAATTAGTTTGGAGCTAAAAGCTGGCATTGAGTTGCTCATCTGTACCACTGAACACACACACACAAGGCCTGGTTTTCACAGCATTCATTCCCCAGTCTTGGCAAAAGATAGAAGTGATTCTGACCTTTTGCTCTGCTCTGGTGAGACCTCACCTGGAGTACTGCCTCCAGCTCTGGAGCCCTCAACACAGGAAGGACATGGAGCTGATGGAGGGCCATGAAAATGATCGGGGAGTTGGAGCACCTCTGCTACAGAGGCAGGCTGAGGGAGATGGGGGTGTTCACCCTGGAGAAGAGGTGGAGGCTCCAGGGAGACTTAATAACAATCTTTCAGTACCTGAAGGGGGCCTATAAGAAAGCTGGAGAGAGACTGTTTGCAAAGGTCTGTGGTGAGAGGATGAAAGGCAATGCCTTCAAACTAGAGAAGAAGGTTTAGATTGGATGTTAGGAGCAAGTTATTTACCATGAAGGTTATGGGACACTGGAAATTGGTTGCCCAGGGAGGTAGTTGAGGCCCCACCCTTGGAAATATTCAAGGTGAGACCCTGGGCAGCCTGATCTAGTTGAGTATGCCCCTGCTTACTGCAGAGGGGGTTGGACTAGATGACCTTTGGAGGTACCTTCCAACTTAAACCATTCTATGAGTCTGTGCATGTGCCCCCAGCTGTTAGCATGCAGTCTGCAGGTATGGGGCACAGAGCCACAAAGGAAATTTTCCAGGTGTGGACCCAGAGCTTGTTCTCTGTCCTCACAGTAGGCAAACTGTTGTGTGGCTGTGTATATAACACACTCCAAAGCTTTTACATGGGTACTGGTGAGAACAGTAGCCAAGCACACTGCTGTACTCAGCTGTGCCTGCTGGTGCTTCTGGATCAGTGACTGGGATGACTTGTGGCATTTGCTGCCCTCTGTTTGGCCACGATGCCAGAAAGAATTGTTTGGTTGGTTTCGTGTTTTTTTTTTTTTTTAACATAATGCAAACCATAAGTTTCAGCCCTGTGCATTTTTATTTGGGAACCTGTTTAGTCTGTGATCTGTGACTTTAAAAGGGTAATGAACCTCCAGTTCTGAAAGAAAAGGATCTCAGGGATGCTGGGTGACAGCCAGCTGAGCCAGCAGTGTGCTCAGGTGGCCAAGAAGGTAGTGTCCTGACCTGGATCAGGAATGGTGTAGCCAGCAGGAGGAGGGAAGTGATTTTGTCCCTGTGCTCAGCACCGATGAGGCCACACCTTGAATAGTGGATTAAATTTTGGGCACATCTCTACAAGAGAGATGTTGAGGTGCTGGTGCATATCCAGAGAAGGGCGGCAAAGCTGGTGAAGGGTCTGGAGAACAGATTTTATGAGGATAGAAACAGAGGAAATGGCCTGAAATTGTGCCAGGAGAGGATTAGGTTGGATATTAGGAAAAGTGTATTTCCTGAAAGAGTGGCCAGGCACTGAAACAGGCCACCCAGAGAGGTGGTGGAGTCACCATTCCTAAAGGTGTTCAAGAAACGTGTGGACATGGTACTTCAGAACCTGGTTTAATGGCCATGGTGGTCTTAGGTCGATGGAGGTCTTTTCCAGCTGAAACAATTCTGTGATTCCTTTCTGTCCTCTGACAGCCCTTGTTCAGTACTGCTGCTGCTAACAGTTCTGAATCATGATGTAAGGCTGCCCGTGTGGGCAAGGAGGTCCATCTTCAGTACTACAGTGGGAAAAGTCCCTTTGGTGTGCTTAGTTTTGAGGAGGTCATTCCGCACTGGAGCAAGTAAAAAAATGGAGAAGAGAAATCTTCCTGACCGTGTGTCGTGCCAGTACAGAGAGTTCTCAGAGCTGCTGTCAACGCATATGTCTACTGTGATACTTCTGGAAATAGCTCTTGGAAAAAGTGTTCTTCCTTAGAGATTTTCTGTGTTGTTTCTGAAACACCAGGCACGCCTGACCACCCCTTGTTGGGTGGATTTTCCCTGGCCAAGCAGCAAAGTCGGGATGTGGAGGAGGACCATTGGAACTACTCTTATGAGGAGTGGCTGAGGGAATTGGGGTCATCCTTTAGTCTAAAGAGGAGGAGGCTGAGGGGAGACTTCACTGCTCTCTACAACTCCCTGAAAGGAGGTTGTACGGAGGTAGGGTTTGGTTTTTTCTCCCTAGTATCAGGTGATAGAACGAGAGGAAATGGCCTGAAACTGTGTCAGGGGAGGTTTAGATTGGATATTAGGAAAAAATTCTTTACTGAAAGAGAAGGGGGAAAAAAAAACGAAAGAAGAAACTACACACATTTTACACCAGATAAAGAATGTAATCCCTTCTTTGGGAGGGGGACGAGCCAAAAGGGATCAGGGAAGGTGGCAAGAGGTAATTTTTCTCTTGCAGGGTAAGTGCAGGAATGGCTCCTTGCTGAACATTAATCCTGTAGCGACCATAGGCTCAGCAGACCCCGCACCTGCTGCCCCACCTGAAACCCACAATCTACTCGCGGCTCCCACAAGGGGCCATGTGTCCATGACTTAATTAACACTCACTAAGAAAGAATCTTTCACTTCATTATATCATCACTTTTTATTTTTTACCCTCCTTCGATTAACACCATGAGTAATTACTCTCACTGTTGACTTTGGCATCTCCTCTTAGATTTCCTGCGATAAGCGGCGGGCAGGGAGGTGACTCAGAGCACTGGAGTGAACCGGGGGCGGTGGCTAAATTAGGCAGAGGTGGTCGGGTGCCTCCTCTGGGTGCTTTGGGTGCCTCATCAGGCTGGCATGGCTGCCTAGAAAGGAAAAGGACTAAAATCCTGAATGAAAAAAATCCCTTGACAGGAGTCAGAGCAGCCCCAGATGATGATCAGAGTGACAGTGTTTACTCTAGTACTGCTGTATCTGAGTTCTTTTGTTGGCCAGCTGGGAATAGTGATATTTGAAAACGACTTTAATCAGATTAATAGGAAATTAACTCAGCTAGGGTATTAAAAAAAAAAAAAAAAAAAAAAAAAGTCCTTTTAATTTTGGGGGAAATCTGCTTGATTTGCCTGCTGCAGTGCAAATGATTGTCACAGCCTGGTGATGGTGGTGCCCAGCAACAGGACATCTGGAATAACCTGGACCACAGGAAGTTCCACCTCAACATGAGGAGAAACTTCTTTACTCTGGGGCTGATGGAGCACTGGCACAGGCTGTCCAGAGAGGTTGTGGAGTCTCCTTCTCTGGAGACTTTCAAAGCCTATCTACATGCGTTCTTGTGTGACCTGCCCTGGGTGATGCTGTTTTGGCAAGTCCCTTCCAAGCCCTAACATTCTGTGACTGGATGATATTTGCACAGTTCCCTGTCCTACTGTACAGGTGATTGTTCTACTTTCCTTTGCTATCAAAACCTTTCTGTCCTGCAAGGTTACAACCACAGATGTTGGCTTCCACAACATGTTAAGTCTGAGTTGCCACCTTATAAATAACGTGGAATTCTGCAAGTTTACTGCATCTTTATTATTAGATCTCTGCAATTATTCTGGGGAAAAAAAAGGTGGAGGGTGGGGGGAGAGGGGAAGCAAGGTTCTTCAAGCAAAATTGGGCAGCATTTTAGGAAGAAGAGCAGAATCTGGAAATGATGGTGAAAACCACTCAGATTTTGTTTATGTCACCAGCCTGTCTTAGTGTGTTGCTGATGATAGAGAGTTCAAACAGAGCTAAAATTCTGATGCATGTCCTGGCACTCTCTTACTAGTTTGATCTTAGGGCTGAAAGATATCTGCCCTGGATTCTTCCTCCTGGAACTACTTTACATCACAAGCAGTCTGATATTAAGTCACCTGGGATCTCCAAGCCACCCGTGACACTGGTTTGGACAGGATCTTATCCCTCAGGTACTCTAGAGACTGTGGGACCACTTGTGGAGTATGGCACATGTGTGTGGCTTGCAAAGTGCCAGGTCCTCTTTTCTTTGTCTCATGCAGGTGGCATGGAGGACTGGTCAACATGTTGACAATGCTTTGAGGGTGTACAAGGTCCATTAGTATGAACTCACTCTAAACTGCTCTTAAGTGGTGAGGAAAGAAGCCAGCCTGGGGGTTGGTGTGGTTGTTGCCATGTGGGTGGCATGGGCAACAGATGTCTGTGGAGGTCTGGCACTAGCACTGTTTTCAACTATAGTGACTCTTTGCAGCCAGATGTCAAAGGATGACTCATGACAGAGATCACCTGCAAAAGGCCACCATGGTGAAGCAATGGAGCAACATAGCATTGCATGCTAACAAGCTTTGTGGTAGTGCCAGTCTGCCTCAGACCTCCCTGAATGGCCTCCACATGGACTACCAGTTCAGGAGCAGCTTTGGGAAAGCAAAAGGGGCTGTGATTAAAGCTTGCCTATCCAGTTCCTAATACCTGCAATTTTTTGATGAACAGAGAAACAAGGACTGAGCTGCCCCAAACCATCAGCAGACACTGAAGCCTGAGCTGTGCTTCTTGAGAGACTATCACAGGTAGAGCAGACCCACACTGGAACAGGTTGCCCAGGGAGGTTCCTGGAGGTGCTCAGGAAGTGTGTGGACATGGCACTGCAGGAACATGGTTTAATGGCCGTGGTGGTCTTAGGTTGGTGGTTGGACTTGGTGATCTTAGAGGTCTTTTGCAGCAGAAACAATTACATGATTCTATAACCCAAAATTGTGGCATAAACATCTTGCTAAGAGAAGCCTGTCCCAGACATTGTGCCTGCTGGAAGGTGAAGTGCTCCTGGGATCTGGAGCCAGGGCCACTGCTTGCTGATGGGCATGTTATAACCAGCTCAGGGACAGCTGTGTGGCTGTCTAGTGAGAACAGGATACCTACAAAGATAGAAGGGGCTCATTAGAGGTCAGAAGGTCTACAGGAATTGAACTAGAGTAAGAATAGTCCAGACAGACAACTGTGTCCTGGGCTGCAGCAAGAGCAGCTGTGGGCAGCAGGGCAAGGGAGGGGATTCTGCACCTTTAGTCTGCTCTCCTCAGACCCCAGCTGGAGCACTGTGTACAGTTCTGGAGCCCCCAGCACAAGAAGGACATGGAACTGTTGCAGCCAGTCCAGAAGAGGGCCACAAAGGTGATCAGAGAGCTGCAGCAGCTCTCCTATGAGGACAGACTGAGAGAGTTGAGGCTTTGCAGCCTGGAGAAGAGAAGGCTTTAAGGAGACCTTATAGTAGCCTTCCAGTATCTGAAAGGGTCTGCAGGAGGGCTGGGGAGGGACTATTGACAAGGTCTTGTAATGACAGGACAAGGAGTAATGGGTTTAAACTGGCAAAGGGGAGATTGAAACTGCATGTTAGGAGGAGGTTCTTTACAGTGAGGGTGGTGAGACACTGGCACAGGTTGCCCAGGGAGGTTGTGGCTGCTCCCTCCCTGAAGGTGTTGAAGCCCAGGTTGGATGAGGCCTTGAGCAACCTGTTCTAGCAGGAGATGTCCCTGCCTATGGCACAGGAGGGGTGGAACTGGATGACCTTTGAGGTCCCTTCCAACCTAAACCATTCTATGATTCTAAAAAGGACTGCTCAGCAGTTGACTGTGTGCCAAGTTGCTTTCAGTGGGTAGCAGGGGGCAAAATGATTATTGGTCCAACCAACAAATTAATCTCTCAAGGAGGTATCTAAATAGGTGGTAGGTGTGGGTGATAATCCTCAGTGGACTGGGAAAGCAACATCTCTTGTGTGAGGCCCTGTACAGTGGTTTCACAATCTGTCAGCTACAGGATCATCAGCGTGGGAAAAGAGAAGTTGTAAGGAGTGCCTGGGACATTAATGCTGACCCTAAATAAACTTTGGTTGATTTAGTGTACCTTGATGTATATGAGAAGGGTGCTGTGATCTCCTGTGAAGAGCAGCCAGCCCAACCCCAGTGTGGGCAAGCTACCTTCTAAGCAAGAATAAGCCTTCTGCACCAGATCTCTGTTTACAGCCAAACACTGCTTGCTGTGGGCTCGCAGATGGGCATGAGGGAGCCAGCTTCCTTTTCTCCTTTGATGACATCACGTTGTTTTCCTTCTGCTGAGAGTGGTAGAAGTCCCTTAGGAAGTCCCTCAATCACAAGTCAGCTGAGCAGAATTTGCTTACATTTTTTATCACTTTCGAGCACTGATTACACTGAGTAGTGAATTTTACTGCCCCACTGCTCTGTTGCTCATTTATGTGGCGGGGTTGTAGTCTGCCTGCTGAAAGTCAGGTCACAAGCAAGAAGCACAGAGGCAGGCTCACCCAGTCACAGCCAAATTGATCTGTAGTTTTCTCTTACCATTTTTAATCTTCGATGTTCCTCCCACATCTCCCAGTTGCTTTAATATATTCACCTCACAGAGGAAGAGAGGACACCTAAACCACAGTGAAAAGAACATGCTTTTACCCTCGGAACAATGTCCTTTTCAGAGGCTCACAGTGCACCATGCCAAGATAAAAGCAGTGGTGACCTCCAGGGTAAAGAACTTGGTACCAAGAACTTGCATGCTGGTGTCCCCCCATTGCCTCACCTGCCCTGCAGGGTTTAGCAAGAGGTTGGCTTCCTGCAGCCACTCTGGAAAGTCATAGAATCATAGAATCAGTCAGGGTTGGAAGGAACCACAAGCATCATCTAGTTCTAATACCCCTGCCAAGCCCAGGGACACCCTACCCTAGAGCAGGCTGCCCACAGCCTCTGCCAGCCTGGCTGCAAACACCTCCAGGGAAGTGGCCCCAACCACCCATTCCAGTCTCTCACCACTCTCATGCTCAACAGCTTCCTCCTCACATCCAATCTGAATCTCCCCACCTCCAGCTAAGCTCCACTCCCCCTAGTCCTGTCACTCCTTGATAGCCTAAAAAGTCCCTCCCCAGCTTTTCTGTAGGCCCTCCTCAGATACTGGAAGGCCACAAGAAAGTCACCTCGGAGCCTCCTCCTCAAGGTGTCTTGGCAGCCCCTGGCATCTTGGTGGATAGGGTGAAATTAAGGGGATCTCAGGTGTGTTGTGGGACACATGCACAGGCCAGCACAGGACAAGGAGCAGCAATAGAGGTGAGGCAGGCAAAAAATTGCTGCATTTTTAACAACATATTAAAAATCAAACCAAGACTGGTGATCTGGACCGGGATCTGACCCTTGGTAGTCAGGTGAGCGAGGCTGGTAACAGTGCAGCTCTGCATTAGGTACACATCTGCTGTCTAGTGGGGCTTTATGCAGCATCACACTTTGTCACAACCTCAGCCTTCAGAGCCTGTCTGGTGTCTGCAGCTGAGCTGACCAAAACTGTAGTCTAGGTGGAAAGTCTGATGTGGAAGCCTGATTTAGAAGATGAGAATCTTCTCACGTAAGACAGGAGCTGCTCTCCCCAAAGGGAGGCTGTACAAGGCCACCAATGAAGCAGTTGGAACATGCAGTTGGAACAAGAATCTCTGAAGAGCTGCTTTGGGACACTTCCAAGTGCAGATAAACTGTTAAGGTCATATTCCTGTCCTGCTTCCCCTTTTCTTTGTGGGGGTGGAGGCAGAAATGTGCAAGACAGAGTATTCTCACTCTTGCATCTCAGGAGGGAGGAGCTACATCAGCCAGTGAAAGAAAAATAAGGAGGGAGAGCACGAAAAAGGCAGGAGCTGTCACTTCTGGCCTTCAGAAGCAGACATACTCCCTGGTATGAGGAGGAAATGGCTTGACCTCACCCATTTTTGCAAAGAGGCACCAGGACTCAGGTTTGCCCAGGAAGACACCTACACCATCTCTCAGCCAAGGGCCTCCAAGGACCCTCAAAAGCCCCCTGTCCCGTGGTGTCAGCTGTGGTGTGCCCTCACCTACCCTTGGCATGCTCATCTGCAGTTCCCAGACTGCCAGGACAGGACAATCGGATATTTGCCTGCGGGAAGGAGACCTTGTGGCAGTGCACGGAGAGGCAGCATTTGCTCTCACGGAATCGATAGGTTGGTCTGCATGCGGTGGAGAGCAGTGGCTGTCCCAGCTGGCTGTCAATAGCACTGCAGCTTGCTCGCCTCACAGTTATTGGCAGAGCAGCAGCTACTCTGCACTTATTTGCCCATACCTCTGATTTGAATAATTCACCTTCCCTGATCTCTTCTTGAAGCCAGAAGGGCCTTAGCTTTTGCGACCTCAAACTGCTGAACAGAGCTGTAGGAGTGACTCCAGCTGGATTTTCTCCAGCCCTCTTGCCCTGCTCCCCATCAAGAGTGTCTTCCACTGTGGCTTTCCTAAGGAAAGACAGAGCAAGGGATCTAAGTCTCTAAGAAAAGGAAGTAAGCCTATAAATAAATACCTTCAGAAAGCAGTTCCCTTTTTCTTTTCACACTCTCTCACTCCTTCCCTCATGTCCCCCTCCCGTGAGGCACAGATGCGCTGCCTGCCCCTTCCTGTCAAACTGCTCCCGGTGGGGAGAACATCTTGAAACTTCTTGTGCCTGGTAGAACGCACCCTTGGGAGGTCAGTAACTGCATGCTCACCCAGTCAGTCACTGCTTAAACAGCAAAACCACAATGATAAAATCACTGTGGAAAAAAAAAAAAGCAAATCGTCTGTCCTGCAAACAGAGGTGGTGGGAGAAGCTGAAACAAATGAGCAAGCTGGACCCGGGCAGGTTTGAAAAACTACCTGACTTTACTGGAGCAAGCTCCTATTTAATCATTTCTCTGTTGCTTTAAATGTGGCATGTACTGCCAGGTGAGTGGAAATATGTTTGTTTTGAAGCCCTGCGCAAACGTCCTGCAGAGGAATTAAAATGTCAGTCTGTGGCTGCATTTATTTCATGAAATTGCCTAAGCAAGGCTGTGAGCACAGATCATCTTCTCACTCGAGTACTGCATCTTAAAGGTGTAGAACTGCTTTCCTCTCCTCCCAGTGCACACCTGGAAAAGGGTCAGAGGGTGCTCAAGGGGGCGCTGGCTGGAAATTCCTCAGGGTTAGCTTGCCCCCTGCTTCAGCTGCCGTTCAAACTAACCCATCCCACCTGCAGCAGGTCAAGGGGCTTGCACAGTTGTTTCATGCGGCGCTACCAAGCACCAGGAAGGCAATGGCATCTGCAAGGGCTGTGACCACAGACCCATAGCAGCAGCTGAGAGCTGAACCGGAGCAGGCACAGAGGTCAGCAGATACGAGTTGACATCATCTGCCTGTCTGTCTGTGTTGTTGCTTTGTTTAAAGTGATGCTGCTGACCGGTGTGACCTCCTCACCCAAATGCCCCTGCTGCGTATCCCAAGGAAGGGACACCTGACATCACCTATGTCTGCTGCTGCGCAACCCACATAGGCTACCATCTGTGCAGCAAAAGCATCTGTGTGGACTTACAGTTCTATAGCTATGGCATCTTTATTTTTCACCTAAGTCATTTTGTAGCAGCTTCCTCATTGGGAAGTTATAGGAAACAAGCAGGAGTAGAGGGATACACCTTCATGTCTACTAAGGAATCTTATTTTTCTTACAAACTCACTTTGTGTGCAGTTTTAAGCTTGCTCCCTTCCTTAGAAGATGAGCTATTTGTCTAACAGGGGTTATGTTTCCTCTTGGACCAGTTAAGAGGGAAGTTTGCATTTTACTGAGGAAGGGGCCTTGAGAACAGACTTCAGAAAGAAAACCAGGGTGTCCTTGCCCCACGAAAGGCCAACAAACTAATTCTCAGCTTTGCCTATGTAGTGAACTGACATTCCTAATGAGGACAAACAAAGGTGTGATGCAGTGCATTAAAACCTGACAAGAATCAAAGAGCAGTTAAAAGCCTCAACTGGGCAAGTAGTGAACGTACAGAAGCTCAGTTTGGCCCCAGGGAGATCTGTTTTTAGCCAGTTCATGCTGTTTCACATCCTGATGAAGTGCAAGATACTGGTTTGCAATTTAAATATTGTGTTGGTTGGCACCTTTGCTTTCCACAGGTTTCCCAGTCTTCTGCTCCATGGTGTAAGCAATTGTGTAGCTTTGTGCAAGCCTTTCAACCTCTTGCTTCCCATTTTTGGTGATAAAATTGGAAACTTTCTTTGCACTGTTTGAACCTCAGGCTCAGACTCAGGAGAGGCAACTCTCCTTTATTGCCTATTATGGTTGATATTTTGCCCCTTAAACCAAAATAACACTGTACTGAGAGGGGTTGCTGGCAGCAGTGGACACAGGAGCATCTGGTCCTGCAGTCCACAGAGCACGTGGTGGTCATGGCAGAGAGAGAGAGAGAGCCTCTTCATACACCAGTCCAAATCCTTTCTTCACATATGACTTTGGAGATTTGGATGTTCAGGGGAACAGGACAGCAGACCTTCCTTCCTCTCTGCTTACAGTTGGAGCTGCACATGGCTGTGTTGGCAAAGGTAATTTTATATATATGTATACGTGTGTGCCTGTCTATATAAAACCCCAAAGGAGAGAAAAGGTCCCTGATTGTAGAGTGGAAGATGAGGATGGTTGGCATGGAAGAAATCTTTCAGTAACAAGGGACTCTCCAGTTTGAGAACACTTAAAGGATGTCTGTGCTACTGGCAAGAATTCTGATGGCTTTTCCCCCACCTCTGTTAAATATTCAGTGTGTGCTTTTAGCAGTCTCTCCTCTTTTTGTGAGGTTGAACGGATCTGATTGGATTTTGTGCAGTTGGTATACTGTGAGAGTTTGTGAGGATTTGCTTCAATTCCGAGATGATTTCTCTTTGCCTGCTGGTGGTTTTCTACAAATACCTGGCAAAATAATGGCAAAAGCATTAGAGGAAAACGAGTGCCACGATCCCAAATGCTGCTACTGCTGGAAGTGGGAATTCAACTAAGATCTGCCCGCTTTCATTGTAAGAATTCTTGTCTGCTTTTTCAGAAAACAAAAGTTTAGTTGTGAAGGGATAGATAACTCCTTTATCTTATGGGTGTGAAATTACAGAAAGCAAGTGTGTTTAGAAAGCTGTTCATTCAATGTGCCCAGCAAAAACAAAAATAAATCACAGTAGATTTTGGTTTCTGACAGCATGAAAAAGGCCAATCCTCTGTCATAGGCTAATAAAATACATCAAAGGACAAAGTCAGTAAAAGTTCCGTAGGAAATCCTCTGAAATCAGGGACAAATAGCAATCTGTAGTCAATGTTCTTAGATAAAAGGTAAAGTTAAGTCAAATTTGAGATAAAAGTACATTTGGCCTCTCTTTGTATTGTAAAAAAAACTTGGCAAGGCTGAGTATTCTTCAGAAGGGAGCCCTGTTTACCATGGGTAAGCTCTGCTTGCTTCTTCTGAGCTCCTCCATGAACAAGTCATGAAGCATTTCCTTGGCACACCTTGTTAGGACTTAGAAATCTGGTCAGAAAGTAAAAGATAGCTAAATCCATGATTCCAAGTGCTTTCTAGTAAATATTTGCTTTAGGAAGATGCTTCCTGAAGCTTTCTGAAGATGTCTGATTGCAGAAACCAGGATTTCCAGCTCCCCCGGTTGGAAAAACCATTTCAGGCAGTGAATTGATTGCAAGCTCATGGATTGAATTGATTGCAAGCCCATGGAGAGCTCCTTTCCCAAGCCTGAGCGTGACTTGAAAGGACAGTTTTGAGGCAAGCACAAGCTAACCCCCCTGCCTGCAGTGAGCCCAACACCAACCTCAGCAAGCCACGGACAAAGAGGAATAGAGAGCACGAAAACACTGCCTGGTGCCTTATGCTGGCACTTTTAAGGAATCAGGTTTACAGAGAGAGCCTGACACCAGTGCTTGTCTCCATTGATCTGTTTGCCATCTTGCTGGGGAGGGCAACAGTTAAGGCAGCAATTGCACCTGGATATTATAAGCCTGGTTTGCCCTTATGCTGAGTATCACAGTGACTTGCGTTTTAGAAACCTTCAGAAGGTGACACCTCCAGACTGTGCTCGTTATTGCCAGCATGAAGGTGAAGCCACTCCGCTCGGTGGGATCAGATTGCTGAAGGTTAAGCTGTTGTATGCCAGACCCTTCCCTTGGACCCCCTTTCCCCTCCAGCGTGCAGGAGAACTGGTGCCTTGCTGTGGCATCACAGCGCTGGAAACCGAATGCCTGAGTTTGTGCTGGATGAGTCACAGTCCCGTGAGGAACATTTAGGGAAAAGCAACTGATTGTTTAATGGATGGCTGTGAGGAGAAAGACCTGACTTGCTGTTTATGTTAGAACTATTGATCAGGAAAAAAAAATAAAAAAAAAAAATCAGGTATTCAGTACTTCTGAAATCTTGCTACCCTTTTTTGTGATTTTTTTTTTTTACTATGAGTTGCTGAATGCTGCTGCTACTGCATTTTATGCTAGATTTTTTTGGTAATAGTTCCAGTTGTGTTGCTAGTCACAGCTTAAAAATCTCAGTTGAAAAAAGAATTATCCACATGCACCCCAGAACCATAATAATAATTTAAATTCAGTTTTATCATACTGACATCACCTTATCTCCTCTAGCTTCACCCTTCCTCCTCTAGCTCAAAAGGGTTTGCAGTCCTGATTGCTGTTGAAACTCACCAGCACTCCCTCCATCAGGAGGACATGGTGGGGTGCATCATTATGGTGATGCCACTTCCCCTGTCTCTGACTTGGGGGACTGAGTGATGAGATGCTGTTGCTGAACCAGGAAATGTGAAAATGGATAGTGCAGTGGGGAAGGAAAGGGTGCAGAAATTTGAAGCCAAGTTGATCCATATGGCTTGAAAACCAGCTTTTGACTTTTGCCTTGTATTGCACCCGTAGCAAGGATGTGAGCTCATCATTTCACTTAAGGTTTAACAGAACGGATGAAAAAGATTTATAATTGTTCTTGTAACCAGTCCCTAAAATCTTGTCCTTGAGCCTCTGTTAGTTTCCTTTTACACTGAGAAAGTGCAGCTTAATCTGAAGGCTCAAGATCTGTGCTTGGACAAGGATGGATTTGCAGTATGCCAGAAGCTGGAGTTGATCTGAATTTGCACAGCATGGACCAACTTAATCCATCACTTTCAGCAACTGGAACTCTTCTCCTAACAGGAGAAGACGGAGAGAATTGGAGTTACTTAAACTGGAGAAGAGAAGGCTCCAAGGAGAGCTTTACTGTGACTTTACAGGGCCAGTGGTGAGGCCCTGGAATGGGTTGCCCAGGGAGGTGGTTGAGGCCACATCCCTGGAGGTGTTTAAGGCCAGGCTGGATGAGGCTCTGTCCAGCCTAACCTAGGGTAGGGTGTCCCTGCCCATGGCAGGGGGTTTGGAACTAGATGATCCTTGTGGTCCTTTCCAACCATGACTGATTCTATGATTCTATGACTTTTCAATGCTGAAAGGGGCCCTATAAGAAAAATGGGGACAATTATTTTATCCAGGCCTATTGCAACAAGACAAGTGGTAATGGTTTTAAACTAAAAGAGGAAAGGTTTATGCTAGATAGAAGGAAAAGCAGTTTTACAGTGCAGGTGGTGAAACACTGGCACAAGTTGTCCAGAGAAGCGGTAGATGGCCCATCCCTGGTAACACTCAAGGTCAGGTTGGATGGGGCTCTGAGCAACCTGATGTGGTTGAAGATGTCTTTGCTCATTGCAGGGGGGGTTGGCCTAGAAGACCTTTAAAGGTCCCACTCAACAAAAGAATTCCATGATCATTAATTTTTAATACTAAGGTCAGGCAGGTAGAGACCTACGGAGCCAGCAGGCTCCGAGCTGCACATGGAGGCTACCTCCTACCCTCCCCATGTTTTACAGCTGCCGTGCAGGCAAGATACCGTTTTTTTTCTACACAAAAATATCTTGTACAGCCTTCTTTTTGTTAAGAAGAAAATTGCTTGGCACAGTATTTAAAAAGCAGCTTCTTTCATCTGGCACCACTTACACATCACCAAACCGCTCGTTGTGGTGACTCAAGGTCTTGTTATGAGGGGACGAGGGGCAATGGGTTTAAACTGGAAGATGGGAAACTGAAACTGGATGTTAGGAAGAAGTTCTTTCCAGTGAGGGTGGTGAGACACTGGCACAGGTTGCCCAGGGAGGTTGTGGCTGCTCCCTCCCTGGAGGTGTTCAAGGCCAGGTTGGATGAGGCCTTGAGTGACCTGTTCTAGAGGGAGGTGTCCCTGCCTGTGGCACAGGGGGGTTGGAACTGGATGACCTTTGAAGTCCCTTCCAACCGAAACCATTCTGTGATTCTATGACTCTGGAGGGCTGGCAGTAAGCACGCTGCTGCCCCAAGACTTCAGGAGCAGAAGGCAGAATCCTGCTTTGAGGACGATTTGTGATCTTGCCACAGGTTGTATGAGCAGCTTTGCCTTGAAAGGCGTTTTGTGGATGGGCTTGGTGGTGATGGGGAGGCAGCACACTCCTCTGAGGCACAGCGGTGTGGCCCAAGAGGTGGCAGGCCAGGGGTTACTAGGATGTTTGTGGCTTTTCCTGCTGGAAGGACTAACCATGGGCTCCCTTGTTCCAAAAGTACAGCTTGAAAGGGTGCAGCAAAGGGCTACAGTGATGATTAGGGCACTGGAACATCTCTTGTATGAAGCAAGAGGGAGTTGGGGCTTCTTAGCCTAAAAAGACCGAGAGAGGATCTTGTCAATGCTTACAAATACTTAAACGCTGGCTGTCAGAAGGATGGAGCCAGCCTTTTTTCCGTGGTGCCCAGGGACAGGACAAGAAGTAACATCCAGAAGCTTGAACGTAGGAAGCTCAATCTAAGCATGGAACTCTGAGAGTGCAGAGCAGTGGAACAGGCTGCCCAGAGAGCTTGCGGAATCTTCATCCCTGAAGTCATTCCAAAGCAACACGGACATGTTCCTGTACAAGCTGCTCTACGCGAACCTGCTCTGACAGGGGGGAAGTTGGACGAGATGATCTGCAGAGGACCCTTCCAACACCTCCCACTCCGATTCTGTGCCGCTTGTTTCCGCAGGCGGGCAGCGGCAGCGCTTGCCCAGGCGCTTAATGCCGTCCTGCAGGGGGCGCTGTGCTGCGGAGGGGAGAGGGAAGGGAGGGGGCAGAGCTGGCCCGCGCCGCCCTCCCCTCCCCTCCCCTGCCCGCCTCC
>VWZI01002648.1:1338864-1364470 GCA_013396835.1 Psilopogon haemacephalus
TTTTTTAAGGTCTCCAGAACCTATTTTTTTCCTGTTTTCTCCTGGGTAATTTCCCTTAGCTTTACATGTTTGAGTTTGTAACTGTCTCAGAGAATTTATTCACCAGCTAATTTTATTCCAGCTTGCTGGAAAAGTTGCATATCACCACTGACACATTGAGCTCTTGTGTGCTCCTCCCAGTAGTAGACTCAGCTCAGTGACTGCTTCCCTCTCAGTGAGCAAGGGGATCAAGAGAACGTGCCACTCTGTCATTATCAGTTGCATGCCTTGCAGCCTGGGGTTTCAGAATAGCTCAGCACCATCTGCATGTAGAGAAATGCCTCCTCCTGGGTGTAGCTGCACAGTCCAGGCAAGTTGTGTGTATCCAGTGTGCCATGTGTGCACATGGGGATAGCTGAAGTATCTGCTGTGGGATTGGAAAAGTTTTTTTTTGGTAACTGCTGTGAGCTGACAACTGTCTGAAGGGTTTCTTAGATTGTTACCTGTGGGTGTTGGAGAAGTGAGTTGCTGCATCTGTAGGTTTATGTATGGTGAATTCATTATCTGTTTTCATCACCTTTTTCTTCTCTTCGTTCCCCCTCCCTTTTTTCTTTTGCAGGGTGATCTTGAGTTCTTCGTAACTTGCTAGTGCTCAGCCTCCTCATGCCTCCATCTCCTTTAGACGACAGGGTAGTAGTGGCACTTTCGAGGCCGGTGAGACCTCAGGATCTCAACCTTTGTTTAGACTCTAATTATCTTGAATCTGCCTCTTCTGCCAGTGGGAGTCACTCCAGCCTGCTTAGCACAGCTATCGTGTCCCTAAAGACTGCTAATCTCACGTATATGCCCTCATCCAACGGCTCTGCACGCTCCCTGAGTTGTGGATGCAGCAGTGCCAGTTGCTGCACTGTGGCAACATACGACAAGGACGCTCAGGCCCAAACTCAAGCGAGCACCAGCGCCGGAGCCTCCACCACCTGCCCTGCCAACCAAATGGTCAACAACAATGAGAACGCTGGCAGCTTGAGCCCGCTGGGCGGGGTGGGCAGTCCCATCTCAGGCACCACCAAGCCACTCGCCAGCATCAAAATCATTTACCCCAACGATCTGGCAAAGAAGATGACCAAATGCAGTAAGAGCCACCAACAGAACCAAGGGCCTGTCATCATTGACTGCAGGCCGTTCATGGAGTATAATAAGAGCCACATCCAAGGGGCTGTCCACATTAACTGTTCTGACAAGATCAGCCGGAGAAGGCTGCAGCAGGGCAAGATCACGGTCTTGGACTTGATCTCCTGTCGTGAAGGCAAGGACTCCTTCAAGAGAATTTTTTCCAAAGAAATTGTAGTTTATGATGAGAATACCAATGAGCCCAGCAGAGTAATGCCTTCCCAGCCACTCCACATAGTGTTGGAGTCACTCAAGCGAGAAGGCAAGGAACCTCTAGTTCTGAAAGGTAATCTTCTTTGCCCACAGTCTCGTGGTTCACTTTGCAGTGGTTGTACTCCAGTGTCAACCTTACTCATGGCTCAACTTTGAAAGTGCCTGCTTATCTCTAGGGAGGTCTGAATGCCTCAAGTCACCAATGTCAAAGTGAGTGTGTGCTGTGCACAGATCCATGGAGCCAACGCAGGGAGATGCTTGCTGTTCTCTGACTGTTGTCCTTTGTATTGGAGGGAGTGGGAACTGGAAGGTGGAGGAAATGTGCTTCCTGGTGTCTGTCTGTGCAGACAAAGAATTTCCCCCAGCGCTTGTTCTGAGTATTTATAGCCCAAGGGGCAGAGGTCTGAGAGGATACACTCCTCTTTTAGGTTCTCAGACTGACCTTTACTTAGCAGTCTTATTTTAGTCTGTATAAAACTGATCTCACAGGTGCTGGAGTTGGGCAGTGGAAGAGTATAAGGGAGGAGGAAAGATGAGGGAGGCTACTTGGTCTGAGGTATTGCATCATGGACTAGTCAGGAAAAACTTGAGGAGTAATCAGCCCTTGATTTGGTGGTGTGGGGTCAGTACAATGAACAGAGGGAGATACTTTATCTAAAATGTGATATCCAAGTATTGTGTTTATGGTGTGCATACTAACATGTATATGGTTTTTCTGTAAGGACTCCTGTTTTAATGGGGTGTTTGCTCTGTCTCTTCATGCTTTGGGAGAACAAGCCCCATCAATTAAGGCAGCATCCAAGAAGACTTCCTTTTCTTAACTTTGTTTTGTAGCCCCTTATTTACAACAGCGTTGCTCTCTAGATTGAATTTTCTTTTCCCCTGTGTTTATGCCATTCAGAGGCATGGCTGGCAGAGCCTGGGCATGGCACTGAGAAGCTGTGGAAGGATTTGCTGCTTAGCTCAAACTGTGTATATTTAATTAAATGAATTTTCCTGCACAAGATGGCAGGAGAATGGGCTGGATTGATAGTTTATCCCCTTTCTCTGTTTAGCTTCATTGCTAAGGCTCCTGAAAGAGCTGCATCTCATGGGAGCTTAAAACTGCACTGAACTTTCTGCTCGCTCCCAGAAAGTGTGTGGGTCTTGCTGAACTTGCTTTGATGCTTGCTACAGGTTTCCAGTACGCTTGTATTGAGCCTCTCAGGTCATGGTGGTGTCCTTTGCCTGTAAAAGAGGGAGAAGAGGTGATTTGCAGAGTGAGATTACTGCTGAAGCCCTGCGTTTCTGGTGTTAATTATTCTGTTGTTACAGCCCTTGCAGCAAGATGTGTGGTTGTAGTCTGGAAGCCTTCCTATCTTTAGAAAAGTGGGATGCTGAGGGTGTTTTTCCCATCTCTAAAAATGCCAGAGCTTCTGTGGACCTTAGACTGGCAGATTTTTTCAGTACCTGAAGTAAGATTCTGAGTGAGATGGAGCTGGGAAGGTTGTGGGCAGCCCCTTGCCCTCACCTTCCCGTGCCGGTTGCTGCCCGCGTGTCTTGTACGGGGTTTAACTGAGCGCTTGTGGGATCGCTTGGGCTATTTTCGGTGTTCAGCCACTGAAAAAGGTTAGCATCTGTCTCAAAGACCTGCTTAGCACAAATCGCCTCCCCAAAATGTTCAGCCAGCAGATCTGGAAGTGTGCGAAGAGGCAGAGGAAGCCCAAATCAGTATGCGCTTGCAGCCCAGAAAGCCAACCAGAGCCTGGGCTGCATCAGGAGAAGTGTGGCCAGCAGGTCAAGGAGGTGATCCTCACCCTCTAGTCTGCTCTGGTGACATCCCACCTGGAGTACTGCATCCAATTCTGGAGCCCCTGGGACAAGAGGGATGTGGACATGCTGGAGTGTGTCCAGAGAAGGGCCATGAGGATGCTCAGAGGGCTGCAGCACCTCTGCTATGGGGACAGACTGAAAGAGTTGGGGCTGTGCAGGCTGGAGAAGAGGAGGCTCCCAGGTGACTTTCTTGTGGCCTTCCAGTATCTGAAGGGGGCCTACAAGAAAGCTGGGGAGGGACTTTTTAGGCTATCAGAGAGTGACAGGACTAGGGGGAATGGAGCAAAGCTGGAGGTGGGAAGATTCAGATTGGATGTGAGGAAGAAGTTGTTGAGCATGAGAGTGGTGAGAGCCTGGAGTGGGTTGCCCAGGGAGGTGGTTGGGGCCAGATCCCTGGAGGTGTTTGCAGCCAGGCTGGCAGAGGCTGTGGGCAGCCTGCTGTAGGGTAGGGTGTCCCTGGGCATGGCAGGGGGCTTGGAACTAGATGATCCTTGTGGTCCCTTCCAACCCTGACTTGATTCTATGAAATCCTTTGCTGACTGAACGCGATGAGCTGGGCCAGGGTGGGCCTCCGGTGGGGAAGTTCGTAGCGAGGAGCTGCCCCCATCACCTTCATTCCGCTCCCCTCTGGACCGGGGCTCAAACTGGGGTGGGCTGGAGCCGAGTGCGGGATAAAGCAGCGTTTGAGAAGGCCACGGCGAAGTTTCAGAGCTGCGAGCACAGGTTCTTTAGTTTCGCTTGTCGGAGAGCGTTTTTTCCATCCTGCTTCAGCAGCGCAGGGGCTGGCGTCTGCCTGCTGCGGGGCTGAGGCGCTGAGACGAAGCTGGAGGTAGCTTTGCGGAGCCCTCTTCGCCTCTGTTATTTTGAGCGATTTCTCCTGCCCGCTGCCGTCGCCGGTCCTAATTTTATAGCTGGCCCATCTGATCCCCCCCCCCGGCGGTTGTGTTTGCAAACACTGGTTGCTAGCCTGGCCGTCCAAGTTTATGTCCCCCTGATCTGGTGCCACCTTCTCCATCTTTGGTGCTGCCTGTCAGCCCGCGGCCCCGTTGCTGTTTTAGTGGCAGGGGATCAGGTTGTGGGGCGAATCTGATCGGCAAAGCCGAGGCTTGAGTTACAGCCGTGCCTTTACGGTGCCCCGGGCTAGCGACGCGGCGCTAGGCGCGTTTGGGCTTTAGGTGCCCCAAATCTGGTTTTAAGTGGCAGAGAAACTTTGCGCTTGTGATCTACAGATGAATGTGTGTGTGTGTGGGGGGGGGGTGGGCACCCTGTGAGGCTGGAGTTAAAAAGAGGTGGCCTGATTTAAAGGAGCAGACCAGCGTGTAAAGTAGCAAGGTGACAAGAGGGTGTTGGGACTTGGTGTGTGCTGGGGCATGGGTTGGGTATTAAGACCTATATTCCTCCTTTCCTCTCCCTGTCTTTCATTGCTGCTTCCTTTCCCACGGAACTTCTGCCTAATTCTGATTTAAGCTCTTTGGAAGCAAAGATTTGCTTATTTCTTTGCTTACAAGGCACAACAGTGTTTGGGACAGGCTTAAACCCTCTATTTAAATAAATAAGTAAATAAAAAAACCCCAAACAAACAGAAAAGACGAAATAAACCACATACCAACCAACCAAAAAAAACCCCAAACAATTAAAAAGGTATTTCACAGTACTGCTGCATGGCCTCTAGCAGCCTAAGCTGTAAGGGTTGAAGCTGCTGCTCAGTCTGTGTGCCACATAGAAAATAGGTTAGACTCAATCTGGAGTCTTCTTCCAGCCAAATTGTTCTGAGACTAAGCTGTCAGGGCTGAAGCTGCTGCTCAGTCTGTGTGCCACATAGGAAATAGGTTAGACTCGATCTGGAGTCTTCTTCCAGCCAAATTGCTCTGAGTTTCTCCACAGCTTTGTGCTAGACTGTGGTATTGCATGCTTGGTGAAACCTACAGGCTTTGCTTCTTATAGGTGCTTTTTGTTAATTATTGTTGTCTTTGCATTGGGAAATGGATGAGGGAAAAGCAGTGGCATGAGCCCAGTGTCCCTTCTACTTTAGGCTGAGAGCAAAGCTGTTGCTGAATTTGGGGAGAGAGAACATGGGGAGTGCAGCCCTGAGCTGGCTGTCAGTAGCCCTGGCCCTCTTCGGTGCAGCTGTGCCCCCTCCCCTCTTGCAAACCCAGCACTGCAGCATCTCTGCCTTCCCTGAGCATCTCAGCTCAAAATGAAAGTGGCCTGGAGTCTTGGGGGGTTTGCTTGAGTTTGATACTGATACTCAGAAACAGGAAGTGGGCAATTAATTTGCGTTCAGATGACAAGTAGTGTTTTACCAAGTATTAAATGTTTAGGTTTAGAGTTGAGCATCTCGTTTCTGAGTAAAATTAAGTCTACAGAAAGTAAAAATGGAGGCATCTGTGCTGGTGCATTTCAATAGCTCTTAACACAGGAGGAGTTGTGTTTGTCTCTCTGGCCAGTGTCTAGTGATGTTGTCTTCATCCTGCCCTTTCTCCTCTGCCTTCAAACCCCAGCAGTGGGAGCCTTGTGAACCCGCACAGGTTCTTGTGCTTTTAAAAGCTTCTGTGTTTTGCCTGCACAAAACCACCAAATTCAAAAGCAGAGGGGCAAAATGTAATTTAGCAAACAACACCTTTATTTTCCTCCCTGTGCTTTGTAAACTGGTGGCCAGACGGCTTCGAGGAGGATGGGGAGGAGCTGGCTGGTGGTGATAACAACTGGTTGCTTCTCTATTCTTGTTTCTGGTCTGAGCAGGTTATTTATGCTTTGGCTTTCAGTCTTTTCATTGCTCAGCTAACAGGGGAATAAATGAAGTGAACTTGCTCTCATTATAGCAGGGAGTAGAAGACCTGCCAGCAAACCACTTCATGCTTTCTGCCACTGTCTAAGAATAGCTTCAGATCTCTTACCACACTGAAGTCACATATCAGTGAAGTTGAAATGGCTACAAAGGGACTGAGACACCTATAAAAGGAATAAGTGCCTGTTCCATGTTGTCACATGTTTGTGTGACCAGCTGCCTTTGGGATACCTGACCTGGTCATAATCTGTTGCACATAAATTAATAATAATTTTTTAAAAAATTATTATTTATATAATTTATCAGTATCTGTTACTTTAAACCCTAACTGGATTGCACTGCACAAATGGATCTGAGAGTGAAACTTAACACAATTGTCCACGTGTCCAGCTGACCCAACAAACCACATGCCTGACACTTATTTCCACCAGAGATCTCCACTGAATAATTATTAAGTCATGGCTGTGATAAGGAAATATGTATTTTTAAGTGTGAAGTAATGCATGTGAGGCTTCCAGTCTGTTTAAAAGTAGAGCGTGTTCCCTCTGTGCTGCAGGGGAAATCTGCCCTATCCGTCACTGGGGGGGAAAAAACCCCAAAACTTCTACTGATTCTGTTAGGGCTGAGATTTAATCTTCAGTTTTCAGACTGTTCCTGTTGGAGCTTTAAAAACAAAACAAAACAAAAAAAAAAGTATTGGTCATAAGACTCTCAAATTGTCTGTGTGTGTTTCTGCATCTTTTCCAGAGAGATAAATTGGGGCAATAGTGTGGCTGGAGACCACAGTCTTTTTTTATACTTTGGGGGGATGCTTCTGCAGAGGAGTGTACCTCTAAACTTTGTGTATTCAGCTGGAAGCCAAAGTGTAGCATATCTTCCCAGATCACAAAATTAAGCAGGTTTTGAAAAGACCTTGGAGATTGAGTCCAGCCTGTCACCTTCTGATTAACTAAACCATGGCACTAAGTACCTCATCCAGTCTCCTTTTAAACACCTCCAGGGATGGTGACTCCACCACCTCCTTGGGCAGCCCATTCCAATGATCAATTGCTCTTTCTGTGGTGAACTTCTTCCTAACATCCAGCCTTGGCACAGCTTGAGACTGTCTCCTCTTGTTCTGTCACTGATTGTCTGAGAGAAGAGACCAAGTCCCACCTGGCCACAACCTCCCTTCAGGTAGTTAGAGAGCAATGAGGTCTCCCCTGAACCTCTTCTTCTCCAGGCTGCACACCCACAGCTCCCTCAGCCTGTCCTCACAGGGCTGTGCTCCAGGCCCCTCACCACCCTTGGTGCTTTTTTCTGCATGCACTCAAGCACCTCAGCATCTTTCTTGAATTGAGGGGACCAGAACTGGACACAAGACTCAAGGTGTGGCCTAACCAGAGCTGAGTACAGGAGCAAGAGGACTTCCCTAGTCCTGCTGGCCACACTGTTCCTGATCCAGGCCAGGATGCCATTGGGCTTGGCCACCTGGGCACACTGCTGGCTCATGTTCAGCTGTCAGTGAGTCCCCCCAGGTCCCTCTCTGCCTGGCTGCTCTCCAGTCGCTGTCCCCAGCTGCCTGGGATTGTGGCCAAAGTGCATAACCCAGCACTGGGACCTGGTGGCACCTGGGCTTGGGGTGCTGGTTTGCACAGTGCCAGTCACATCTAACAGTCCTCTCTGGGGAAGAGAGCAATGACAGTGTCTTGGAAAGAGAAACAGGAAGGTGATTGATTTGATTTTTTTTAATTGCCCCTTTTTTTAACTTTAACTTCCCTAGTTTCTCATACCCTGGAAAATGGAACTTTAGAGTTAAGCAAACTGTTGCATTAGGCAGGTATCTCTGATGCTTGTAAAGAGAAACACAGCTCTAGTTCTGTTTGAACTGAGGGATATCCCCTGCAATGTTCCTGGTAGGTAGATCCTGGGCTAAAATTAGCTGAGTTCCTTGTATGCTGCCTTTACCCTTATGTTGCTGAAGGTGAGACACTGACAGTAAAGTTTTGCTGGTGTGTTTTCTGGCTCTTTGTTAAGGTGAGCGCAACCTTTTTGAGAGGCTCAGGGTGGATGAGACTTGTATTTGAGGTCTGAGTGGTGCCTTCTGGATGTCAACAAATGCACTTCCTTCCAAAAGCAGCAGCCAATTTTTTTTTTTTTTTTATTTTTATTTTTTTTTAACCATGGTTAGAAGCACAAAAGTTTTTAGTGAGATTACTTTGGCTTTGTGATGCATTTGAAGCGGAGGATCAGCCACTTAGAATCATAGAATCAGTCAGGGTTGGACAGGACCACAAAGATCATCTAGTTCCAACTCCCCTGCCATGCCCAGGGACATCCTACCCTAGGTTAGGCTGGACAGAGCCTCACCCATCCTGGCCTTAAACACCTCCAGCAAAGTGACTCCAACACTTACAGGTTATGACTCTCTCCCTCTTCACTCTCAGTGAAATTAGTGTTTGGGTTTGTTTTTGTTTTTGGTTTTTTTTTTTTAATTTTTAATTATTTTTTATTTTTGTAAGTAACTCTGAAGTGAAGAAATGGCATAAATGGGAGCAACATGGGCAGACACTTAATGTTTGTCTGTTTTGCATGTTTGCTGGCCAGCCAGGATAGGAATATTTCTTAAACATTCAGCACAAGCATGCAAGGCTATGGAATTCATGCTGTTTAAACAAGCAGATAATGGTAATCTATGAAGATGACCTAATGCATTGTCCCTTTGAATGCAAGATATGGTTGTGTGGGGTGCCTTGGCCTTGTTGGGAAGTCTCTGGTGGGCATGAGAAAGCCTCCAGAAATCACATGGCTGACCTGAATTATCGTGAGCTGCTGTTTGTCTGGAGCTTTGTTTTTAGATACTCACCTGAATCTGTCTGCAGTGGTTTGGTTTTGGTTTGTTCTTTTTTAATACCTCTGTACTGTAAAAGTCAAACTTTTGAGGTTCTCATTATCACAAAGGTGTGGTTGGTAAGTAAGAGCAGCAGAGTTTGATAAGTTGGTAAGTAAGAGCAGCAGCTACCATGGATGTCACCTTTCACCTCCTCACCTAAAAATCCAAGCTGGCAAAGAATCCTTTTGGGAAGTGGCTGGGTAAAAGTGCTTTCTGGTCTTGATCCAGTGAATGGTGATGGTGGTAAGCTTCATAGTATATGAAGGTGTATCAGTGCCTTTGGATTCAGTCAGCAGTCATTGCTGTGTCTCAGCTCACCCTGTGTGGAGACAGAAGGAGGCATGGTGGCGTTCAACGTGGTTATTTCAGCAGCTGGAAAGTCCCAGGGTGCTTGTGGTCTGTGTGTGGGCTGACTGATCCAGTGCTCTGTGTTCCAGTAGCTTCCTCAGTGAAGCTGTAGGGTTAGGGTGTTTTAATCGCAGAACATTAGAGGTTGGGAGGGTCCTTCCGAGATAGTCTAAACCCCCTGCCAAAGCAGGATCACCTCAGGTAGTTAATGCCTTGTGACTTTTTAGTACAGGAAACTCTTTGCTTTAATATCTGTGATTAAGGCAGCCTCTGGAAACATCTCAGCTCACTGGAGGTTAATTTTGGTGTGTCCTCACGTGTTCTGAAAGGTGTTGGTTCCCCAGGACCCTGTGCCCATCCAGAAGGTTGTCTTTAACCTGATTTTTGGAAATAGGCAGAAGCATTTTAGAGCTTGAAGAGAGGAGGAGACAGAAGTCTCTTTCCAGTGTAGTACAGAAAGAGGGTCAGCTGGCTAGAGGGTCAGTGCCTAGGTAGAGGGGTAGCTTTGGGCCAGGGGACTAAGGCTGTGCAGGGGTTATTCTTTTGCTCTGTAACTAAGCATACACAAGAGACTTTATCTGAGGTCTTGCACAAATCATCTTAATCTGCCTGGTTGATCTTTTTATTTTATTTATTTTTCCTGTCCTTTGCACATTTTGGAACTCTAAGCTCATCTTTCTTGCCATCAATATTAAATGTGGTTGACCTAGGTTCATCCACTGCCAAAGAGGTGCCATGAAACAGCACAGCTGACCATTGCAGAAAGCAGGAGAGAGACTTAGGAGCATCTCCTTCCCCTCTTCCCTGAAGAATAGTCCACTGCAGGCTCTGGGTAGCTCTAGGTTTGCCTAGAGGTAGTTTTTGTTCTTTTACAAACTTGAGATCTGTTTCCACCTGTTTCTCTGCTTGGACGAGCAGATTACCTCCTCCTTAAAATGGACGAGCTCCATTCCCACTGAAGAGGCTAGAACCCTGGAGGGGAACAAGCTCATGATTTCCTGAGACTTGTTCTTAGTGGTGCCCCTAAAGAGCATGTCCCAGGGAAGTGTGTGCGGAGAGACCTGGGGCAGCAGGTTTACAGGGAGCAACTGAGACCATGTAGGTCTGAGTGCCACCTCTTGTCCTGAAAAAGGGATCCTCTGATTATTGCTGCCTGGGGCAACACTCGCCTTGTCTAGCTCGACTACATCCACAGCTGCCTTGGCTGAGGAACAGCCAGCCCATGGTGTCCCTGCAGTAGTCTGTCCCCACCAGAGGGGCCTGGGGTTAGCACAGTCAGGATGACAGTAAATCTGTCATCACCTGCTGCTGGGGGGTGGCATGAATGTGTTCAGTGTGTGGCAGGACTCAAGAGCCACTGCTTCCACTAGGGTTAGATGCTACTTTGCACATGTGCATCACTTTTTCCAACACAATGCCTCTGAAGGAGGGTACTAGGAAAAAAAAGAACTTAATAGTAATAAAGTGATGTGAACATGTTGATTTCCAACTCATTTGCTATCTTTTAGCTTTAACAATTCTGCAGCATGCCTGGGTTAATTCCTGCTTGATTCCCTGCAACAGAGAAGAGCTGTTTCTAATTAAAGGTAATAAAAAGCACAAATGTTACTCTTTGGCCACACACGATTTTTTTTTTTTTTTTTTTTTTAACAACAATTGAAAGAGATTCAGAAAATGGAAGAAAACTTGCAAGCTTCTGTCACATAAGTCAAGTTAGTTGTCTCCAGTTTATTATGATATGAAGCCTTATGTAAGCAGTTGACCAATGCTTTAAAGCAAAGTCTGTTGTTAGAGCAGTTGGCCAGCACTGTGTTGGTAATAATAGGCTCTGATATTTCCTGGTCTCTGCTGAGATGATGGGAGTGTATTTGTTCAGTTGATGGAAACTAAGAATAAGCTGCTTTTTTTTTTTTTGTTTTGTTTTGTTTTGCTTTGTTTTGTTTTCTGCATGGAGTTTGCTGGCATCTTTTAGGTACAAGCCCACTTAATATGATCGTTTAACTTGAGGTTAGTCTAAGGCTGATAGGTGGCAGTCCTGCAAGGCAGCATGGCATCTGTTGAGGGAGAGATAACACAGTGCTTATGCTTCCTGAGAAGCATTAGTGCTCACTCACCTGTGGAGACAGGGAGATCTGAGCTGGTTTTGATCTGGCTGAAGAGATTTGTTCCTTGATTGCTCTTTAGCTCTGGATTCTGTAAATGTCTTTTGGATATTTTTTTTTCTCTCTTCCATTGAGTCTGGAATATAGGGATGCAAACTGGGTCAGCTTTCTCTTGCCCCTTGGGTGTTTTTAGGGTCTAACTTTTCCTCCTTGAACATTGAGATTTAAGTTCCAGCAGGGCTGGTCTTGAAAGTTGGGTCTGAGTGGGGCTGGTTTGCACCATGCTGGTTACAGTAGCATTTATTTTTGCAGCACCGTCTTTTTTTCCCCCCTGGGTTTTGTTTGTGTGCTTTTGAAATACCTTGGTGGTAGGTGTCAAATTAGAGCTAGATATTATTATTGCTATTTTAAGTTGTTGTTGTCTATTTCTAGCCACAAAGACAGACATTCTTCACTTTAAGAGTTTAAATCCATCAGGAATGGATGGCACTCTCAAGCACTTCTGTGATAGATCAGCACCTGGTTTTCCTTTTGTATTAATGCAACTGTTGCTGGTGTTGTGGATGTGGAGGAGCAATGGCTTTACTGGGAAAGAGCCTGTGCTCTGTTGTTAGAAAGAAGCTGTCCTGAAGAGGTCGTCCTTAAAAGGGTAAGGTAAATGGATGGCTGAACCGTGGAGATAGAATCATAGAATCAGTCAGAGCTGGAAGGGACCACAAGGATCATCAAGGTCCAACCCCCCTGCCATGGGTAGGGACACCCTACCCTAGATTAGGCTGGACAGAGCCTATATCAGTGTTCTCTACAACACACAAACCAAACAGAAATGTCCACTCCTCCACATCCAGGGTTGCAGATGTCTGACACTGTACTTGGACCTTCTCCCTGTTTGCATGTGCTGAGCCAAAGCCCTCTCACCACCTGCTGCTGCTGGTCTCCAGGCTGGTTGCTTGAGAGATGTGCAGGATGATGATCAGGGATAGGACTGGTAATAGTTTAAAAAAACCACCTGGGTGTTTTGGACAACTCTGCTCTGCTCTAGCTCTGTCTCTGCAAACACTCACAGCTCGCTGTCAATATAAAACTTCTTGTGCAAACTTTATCGCCTTAAACCAGTTTGTTCCCTCCCCCCCCCTCACTTCCCCTGCTTCCTTTGTACGTAGCTGTAGCGTTTCTTGGTGACCTTTTTGTTAATGTGCTATCCAGTGGGAGCATTTCACAGTAGAAGTATGTATTCCTTCAGGGTTTACGCTGACATTTCCAGTGATTATTTAATTGGGCTTCATGTTAGCCTGCATCCCCCCCTCCCCCCAGGAGCACATGCTTTTGCTGTGAGGCATTGTAACATGGCTAATTTTGAGTTGCTGCTCTAAACGCTTGCCCTCCAGAGAGGGTAAGGCCACTCCTTGTCTGTGGCTGCAGAATTGTCACCACAGCGTGGCTGGGATGCAGGATTTCTTCTCCTGTCCCACAATCGCTAATTGTGTAGCGTAATCCTTGTGCCAAAATGGAGCGCAGGCTTTCTCCTCCTTCACCTTCCCAACTGATTCCCAAGGATGTCATCCTGCTTTGTGGTTTATTTTCCTGCAAATACTCTTTTTTTGCTTCTTCTTTCAAGGGGCAGGCTCTGCGCTCCCTCAGCACAAGGGGATTTCCAGTTTGAAGCTGGAACCGCTGCTGTGAGTGTCTCAAATTCAGATAGATGGTTCATAAGTGTACATGGTGGCTTCTGGGCATGCTGGTGAGTAGTCTAGCAGTTAGTGCTGACTACCTTTCACCTTCCTGACTGATTTCCCAAGGATATCATAGAATCATAGAATGGTCTAGGTTGGAAGAGACCTCAAAGATCATCCAGATCCAACCCCCCGCCATAGGCAGGGACACCTCCCACTAGATCAGGACGCTCATCCTCCTGCTTTGTGCTTTATTTTCCTGCAAATACTCTTTTTCTACTTCTTCTTTCAAGGGGCAGGCTCTGTGCTCCCTCAGTGCAAGAGGATTTCCAGTTTGAAGCTGGAACCACTGCTGTGAATGTCTCAAATTCAGATAGATGGTTCATAAGTATACATGGTGGCTTCTGGGCATGCAGTTGGTGCTGACTACCTCTCACCTTCCCAACTGATTTCCCAAGGATGTCCTCCTGCTTTGCGGTTTGTTTTCCTGCAAATACTCTTTTTCTACTTTTTCTTTCAAGGGGCAGGCTCTGCACTCCCTCAGCACAAGGGGATTTCCAGTTTGAAGCTGGAACCACTGCTGTGAGTGTCTCAAATTCAGATAGATGGTTCATAAGTATACATGGTGGCTTCTGGGCATGCTGGTGAGTAGTCTAACAGTTAGTGGCATCTCTTGGAAAAAGCAGGTGAGGAAGGGACTTTGCATGAGTAGCCTAGGCCCAAAACTTAGGTCTGAAGAGGAGGAAAAAAAGGGTTTAACATGATAAAAAATACCCCAACTGAACACACAAAACCCCCTCCAAACCACACACAAACACAAAACAAACAAACAAAAAACCCCCACCACCAACAACAAAAAAACCCAAGAATAAACCCACAAGGCACCAATGAAGGTTTCCATTATGCAGGTTTAAAAAAAAAATTAAAAAAAAAAAAAAATTCTAATTGGGTCATAAAATGGTTTGGGTTAGAAAGGACCTTGGAGGTCATCGTCATCCAGTTCCATCCCACCCACCACGGACAGGGACATCATTGACAAGAGCAGGTAGCTCAAGGCCTCATCCATCCTGGCCTTGAACATCTGGGAGGAGGCATCCATGACCTCTGTGAGCAACCTGTTCCTCTGTCTCACCACCCTCACTATAAAGAATTTCTTCTTAATATCCAGTCTAAATCTCCCCTCTTCCATCTTAAAGCCATTCCCCCTTGTCCTATCACTACAAGCCCTTGTAAAAAGTCCCTCCCCAGCTTTCTTGTAGGACTCGATCAGGTACTGGAAGGCTCTTAAAAGGTTTTACCAGAGCCTTCTCTTCTCCAGGCTGAACAGCTCTCATCTGTCCCCATAGGGAAAATGCTCCAGCTCATCTTTGTGGCCTGCTCCAACAGTTTAATATTCTTTTAATATCCTTCTTGTTTTGATCTAGATGTCATCAGAAGAAGAAAGGAGAAGGGGTGAGAGCCAGTGGTGGAAAGAAGCAAGGCATGGTGAGGTGTGGAAGGCATTGGAGGTGACAGTGTGCTTGAGAGGAAGTGCTGGTGGGACAGGAGAAGCTGAGAGTGGAGCTGGGCAGAGCCTAGATGTCAGGGAGGGGGCTCTCAGTGAGCGCTCCTGCCCTGTTAGGATGTATCTGTGGGGCAGCAGGCTGCTCATCGCCTGGGGTTGAAGTACAAAATAAAAGTAGATGACACCAGGGACTGCAAAGACCAGGGGGAGAGGATGAGCTGTGGCCAGGGCTGTGAGCTGAAGAACAGAAGCATGCCTGCATCTTCCTCGATGCTGAGGGGAAACCTTCCTGTTTTATCCCTCATCACGCTCTTGACTTCTAAAGGGACCTCAGAGTGGCTGTCAAGGATGTGCTTGTAACTCCTCTATGTACAAACAGACCTCTCAGGATAGTTCCCACATGGAAAAAAACTGACCTTGCAAATTCTCCACAAGGCAGGGGTTTGCCTTTTTATTTTTTTTTTTTCTTTCTGAAGTGCTGTTGGCAGTTTGATTAGAGGGAGGAACTAGATTAGATTGAGTGTATCGAGGTGGAAGCTGTTCTTTGTGAACTATGTTTACTTTGACTTTTTCGTGTTTGTTTAAAGCTTAATCTTTTGCAGCAAGGCTGATGCTGACTCTTGTGTGAGCGACAGGGAAATAAAGCCTGCAGTGGGTCTTTGAAACCTCCTGTGGACAGGTGGAAAGTATCCTTGCAGGACCAGCAAGGCAGAACTCCCTTTTGGAGAACAGGAGCAATGTAGGTGGTTGAGGTTAATGTGGATATTTAAAAGGATACAATTTTTATTTCCCCTCCTTTCTATTAACAGCAGGAATGGTGATGTACAAAGCAGTCCTGGTGTCACTGTGGTCTCTTTGTGCAGCAGAAGGATGGGCTCGCCTCTGTTGTGGGCTTGTCCTCACATAAATCTCCTTCCAGCCTTTTAAAAATGAACAAACAAAAACCCCAAACCACAGTTTCCTTAAAATTAAGGGAACAGCTCCTAACGTCACCTGGGTGAGTGGTCTCATGGGTCTCCACCCTTTTTGACAGAAGGGAGTTGCCTTTCTCATCTCCACTTCCTGCTGTATGGGCCAAATACAATATTTTTAACCACGCTGAGCCTTCTACAGCAGTAAGGGCATGTCCTGAGCACTGCTCAGCAATGGCTGTGGTGAGAAGAAAGACATCTGCCTGGGTGAATGAATGATGACCTGCTTGGTGTGAGAGGCACAGTTCTTCACCACAGCGAGCAGAGCCCTGCTTGGACAAGAAAAGTGTCTGTCTTCTTGCTTGGGAAACTTGAGCACCCCTCTTTTCAGTATCACAGGGTGGAGAGTGGTCTCCAGTGTGCACTCTGAACTGTCTTTGCTATGGCTAAAATGATGCTGGCTGTGTGGGAGTGTGATTGTTGATGTTCCACTGCAAGTTGCTTTGAGCTCCCATGCTTGTCATGTGCACCTTCAGTGTCTTTGAGTCCTCTGTACGAGTGCCTTTGGTAGATCCACCCCTGCTTGAGGCTAAGGGTGTACTGCAGAAGAAATATAGAGTTAGGTACTTCTCTCCTGCTTTTGCTCTGTTATCTGGTGGTGTTGGAGATAAGGTAGTGGAGCTTTTTGGTTTGGTTATGGCCAGGGCACAAGATGCTTTGTGCACAGCCATGAACTTCAGAAGCCATGGCTGTGTTGGTCAGTGGTATGAAGAGAGAATCTGTGTGGTTGTTCACTGTCTGGGAGTGGATTTGTCCTATACTGGCTGAATTCTGCTTCAACCTGTACAGCTCCTTTTTCCTTGGTGAAAGCAAGCAGGCTGTGATGGATTTGCTGCTAACAGCATACCTGTGTCAGGTGGGAGCAGTGTCTCTTGGCACCTCCTCGCTGGTTCAATTTTCATGGCAATCACTCCTAATGTAGATGTGACCTGTGGACAGGGTTGCATTAGGGCAATGCCACCCTGCACCCTCTGAGCACTGATGGTGGCATAGCATGGGGGTAGCTATGGGTCCTGCATCATCCTGCCAGGCTAAAAGAGGGCACAGGACTGGGTGGATGATGCATCTGGGCAGTACCTGGTCTCCATTTTTACATGCTGGGATTGCATTTGCTTAACCTTGAGGCATCCTGCAGTTTGAATTAACTTGACACAAAGTCATCTGTTCATTAATAACACAGAAGCAGTTTAATTGTTGTCTTAGTGGAAAAATACACGAGACTGTCATCAGCTGTTGCTTCTGGCAGTGCTTTTCTGCAGCAATGTAAATAAATGAGGTCACAGGTTTAAAGGAACAGGCTGTACTCGCACAAATCCAAAGCGTCATCTTAAACAGATAGGCACCAATTGTCAGGGTTTCTCTGCCCTCACTGCAACTCCTCAACGCACTGAAATGCAGTCAGAGGAGCCTGCTTTGCTGTGTCGGTATTTACATGCGAAGTCTGTGCTTTAAACTTCAATTTCACTCCCGAGTGAGTGAAGCTTCAGGTGCCCAGAACCCAGGTATCACCAAATCCTCTGCTGCTCCCCTCAGGCCCAGCAGCTCAAGAGAAGGGGAAGTTACAGACTGAATGTCTTCTCTGCTGGGACTTCTGCTCTTGTTGAGCATGCCTTTTTTTGTTTGGATTGTGTGAGATTTTTTTTTGGTGGGTGTTTTTTTTAGTTTTAGATGTGTGGGGTTTTTTTTTGTTTTTCTTTTTATGGTGGTTGGTTTTTTGGTTGGTGTTGTTTTGGGTTTTGGGTTTTTTTTGTCTTGTTTTTTTTTTTGAGATGGCTTTGTGGTATTGTAATCAAGGGTGAGCAGATCCAGAAATCTGCCTGGACAGCTCTGAAAGCTGCATAAAAGGTCTGTTTGTCTCCCAGGCCCATGTGTTCTCTCTGACTGTGGATCCCACATCTGCAGCCTGTCAAGATTGAAAATCTGCTCCTGTTTGTAATGGTGCTGGGAACACCCAGTACCTGTCAGGCTCAGAACAATGCAAAGGTATTGCTTTGTGGTGAGGGTATTTCATGGTAGCTGCCTCCCTAAGTGCCCTCCCTGTAGAGGGAACAAGGTCACTTACTCTCTTGGCTGTGGGGTAAGATCCTGTTTCCAGATAGGAAACATATTGCAAGTTTACTGAAACGTGTTGTAATCCCACATCCTAGTTTGCTTTGTAGTCACCCAGCCTTGGGGCTGCAGCCTTAGTTGAAAGAGGTGCCAAAGACGACACAGAGAAGGATGGCAGAGGTGTTACTGTTCTCCTTGTATTCCAATTCAGAGTCTCACCTTTAATCTAAACCAAAAACTATACACACACACAAAAATAACCCCCAACCAACCGACCAACCAACCAAAAAAACCAGCCCATCACTCAAACCAACACCGACAAAACAAGCAAACAAAAACCTGAACAAATACACACCCCAACCCACCACTACCCCCAAACCCCAAACTGAACCAAAATAACATAAAAGCAAACAACCTCCCCTTGTATAAAATGTATGTAGCTTGAGGTAGGCTTTGTTTTTCTGGCTGTTTTTTTTCTTTTTTTGCAAATGATTGTTTCTAGTGCAAGGTCATAGTCCCTTGTAAGAGCTGATTGCCTGGTTCCTGCCATACCTTCTGTGCCTGCTTTGCATCCTATTTGCCATCTCCTGATAGCAAATGACAGGCACCATGTTTGGCATGGGTTTTTTTTTGTTTTGTTTTAATGCAAGCACCATGCTGCTTGTCATCTCTTATTTGTTCAGAGCTGATCTGGCTTCTGTCCAGCTGCTCACCTGGCCTGGTGGTGCTGGTGCAAGCCCTGGGCTCCTGGGTGGCTGCAGAGCTGGGAAATCTGTGCACAGCTGCTGCATGGGTGCTGCTGGGCAGGGTACTTTGAAGAACGTTAAGCAAGACATTTGTGGGCAGGTGGTTGCAAAGACCTTGAGCCAAAGGTGTGAAGAGCTGGAGCACGGTACCATGCTGCTTTGAAACTTCTTTAAAGTTTTGAGGTTTCAGACAATCCAAAGTCTGTTGTCACTCTAACATCCTGTCAAGGCAGGATGCTGAAAGATGCCACTCACCAATACCTGGCAAAGTCTCACTGGCATTTGCATCAGTGGTGAGCAAGACCCCCCCGTCTCCTGTTGTGTTCCACTAGATAGCAGGCAAGGCCATCTCCTGCAAAGAGTCCTGCTTCATTGGTTTATTTCCTTACAGCAGAAATATTTCTGGATTCTTGTGTGCTGGTCATTCTTCTGTGTCTATCTTCCTCTGGATTTGGGTAGCTTCAGCTCCCCTGAAAGCCTGCCCAGCAGCTGTTTGGGAGCACCATATGCACAAAAGCTCTTGGGATGTTTTCCACATCCTTGCCTGAGCTGCATCACACTTGCTAGGTGGCTCCAGCTTTTGAGTGGACTTTGGTGATTTAAGCTGTGTGGTATGTTTAAAGCTGGAAGAGACAGGTTACAAGCATGGTGTTCTGTAGAAGGGAACATTGATGCCTTATCTAACTGTTGGCATTGTGGTTTGCCATTGAAGATGGCTCCAGAGCTGAGTCTAGGCTTCATGGCTGTTGCTGAAACTGATGATACATGGCACTATGTATGCTAATAATCTTTCTTGGTGGCCATATCCTATTGCCTCTCTGCTTAGCCTGCCTGTATATGATCAAGGCTTTTTGCAAGTAGGAACTCAAAAGCTGCTTCTAAAATGCAGTGTATTTTTGTACTAATGAGAGGCTTCTGCCAGGCTGTGCTTCTCTTCCCTGCTCCCTGTTAGTGCCCTCTAACACTTCCTTCGTGCCCTGAGTTTGGAAGTGCTTGAGCAGCCTTTACCACAAAACAGCTTCTCTAAACCACAAGTGCAGTCTCTGCATCCACACCTTGAGCTTCCTTGTGATCAGGAGTTGCTGTCAGTAGTAGCGATATGTAGTGGTCAAGTGTTGGAATAGGTTGCCCAGGAAGGTGGTGGAGTCACTGTCCCTGGTGGTGTTCAGGAAATGTGTGGACATGGTTGAATGGCCATAGTGGTCTTAGGTTGATGGTTGGACTCGATGATCTTGGAGGTCTTTGCTGACTGAAACAATTCTATGATTGTGTTTTGGTTCTTGGCGGGTTTAATGAATCAACTCTTAGACCAGGCTTGTAGTAGCTGTGTGTTGGCTTCCTCTCCAGGTACAGCTTCCTCTGTCATGCTCCTGTCTCCTGCTACACAAAGGCTTCAAATGCTGAAATGACAACTGCTTGACAAATGAATACAGATGCACTTGAAAACCCTGTACATTGTATTCACCTCCATATGGAAAGTTCATCCCTCTTGAACTCTGACTGCTCATAAAGAACTTTGCTTGGACTTTTTTGGGACATTGGTCTTATTGAACAGTAGAAAAACCTCAAGAGTTACACATGCATGAGCACTTAATTTAGGAAGCATTAGTGTAATTTAACCTAGGAGCAAGGATCATGTGTGGTGAGTGTAGCAAGAAGGGGATTAAAGGAACAGTGTTCCTAAGGTGTCTGGATCCTGCTTTGGGACCTGCATGACTTGTATGGCAGTGGAGATCCAAGCTAAGCTCCCACTTCTGAGTTTAAAGTTCAGCTGCCTTCTGTGACTGCATCTTGTGATTGGCTTGCACCTCTCAATTTCTTCTGTGTGCAGTGGTAACAGCAGCTCTGTGCAAGGTAATGGTCTCTTGTCCTTCCCACCCTGTTCTCATCTGTGGACCAAAGCTCACACTGAGGAAAAGTTGGTAACAGTGAATTCTGGTCAAGGCTCTGCAGGGAGGGCATAGAGGGTGAGTAAAGAGTTTGCTCTAGACTTCCCAGCTCTGCTCTACCTATAAAGGTGGCTGATGAGGCAGGAGGATGTCTGCCACACCATTGGTGTGTATGCACTCGAGTGATGAAGCAGTGGACTCCTGCCTCTGCCTATGGCTGCTTACTCTCAGGAAAGCATCAGGAGAGGTGGAAAACGAGTGTTGGCTCTGGAGTCACTAAAGTATCTTTTCAGGAGTCACTAAAGTATCTTTTCTGGGGAATTTCAGCATGCTCTGGTTATTGTTTAAAGAGCAATATTGAAGCAGAATGGATTGTTTTCCTGGGCAGGAGTGTGAGTCAGGGCTTAGTTTTTCATCCAGACTCTTGGTTTGGATGAGACCTCAAACATCTTCAGCCAGAGGAACCATAGTCTTATTGTCTTGAATGGACTGAGAAGACTTTTCAGACTCTGTCAAGGCCAGGTGGTGCAACTGGCAGCCAAGCTCATATTTTTTGTTCTTGCTCTTTTTTCCATCCTGCTCCCCTGTTGTAACAACTTCACGAGTAGAGATCTTTAAGGCAGGTCTCTCTGCTATTCACAGGACAAGAGCAAACAGCTGAACACAAGTATGCTTTTGAGGGAGGGGAAGTACTTTGCCTTTTCATAGAATTCTTTCAGTTGGAAAAGATCTCTAAGATCATGGAGTCCAACCTAAGACCACCATGGTCACCAAAGCATGTCTCAGAGTGCCACATCCACATGTTTCTTGAACGCTTCCCTGGGCAGCCTGTTCCAATGCCTGACCACTCTTTCAGTAAATATTTTTTTTTCTTGAATATTCAGCTTAAACCTCCACTGGCCCCATTTCAGGCCATGAAATTTCAGAATTTTATGGCAATTCAAGGATTTATGGGAAAGGGAATTACTAGCAGTCTGTGAAGGACAGAAGCCTGGACATGAAAAAGAGGACTGTAACCTAGTGTGGGTGGCTTGTGCTCAACTTGTCCTTCATGGGCCATTGATCTGGTCCCTGAGTGTGTCCCACTCCATGTACAGGTGTGCAGACATTTGGAATTTCAGCACTCAAGACATGGGCATCAAAGTCCTTTGCCATGTCTGATCCAGAGCCTGTTTTGCTTTGGTTTAAACTCTCCTTTCACTTAGATAACTGTAAAACTATGAAAAAAATACCCAAACAAATCCACTTTTTTCCTTTTTATTTTCCTCCTTTATTTAGTTGTTTAAATAACGTTATTGGGACGGGTGACATTCGGTGTTTACTTTGTCTAGTGTAGCTCCTTCTAGTAACTTCAGTGTAGCTCCCCCTTTTCCTGGGTTTTCTCTGGTTTTGTTTTTATGGTTTTGGTGTGGTGTTGTGGTTTGCTTTGGCTCTATTTGTGGTTTTCTTTTGGCTCGCGTTGAAGTGCAGCAGAGTCTGAACGCTTGACCCGACTCAGTGCAGTGCCTGACTTCAAGTATCCTGGTAGGACATCACCATGTGCTGGCGTGGCCGAGGCAGGGGGTTGGATATATGGTTGCATTTCTCCCCTTTCTCCTGCCTTTTTTCTTTTTGGCAGAGCCACCTGTTAGCATTACATCAGCGGCTCCCAGGAATGCCGCTGCCGCCTCCTACCAAAGGCCTTGCACAAAGTAGTTCTTCTTGCATTGTTTGTGCTCAAAGAGCTGATGTCATGCCAGCTGATGTCATTGTGTGCTTTGTGTCATCGCTATGGAAACCAGGCAGGTGGGGAGCCTGGGGCTGATGCAACTGCTGAAGGAGGTGTAGAAAGGAGGTCTGGTTTGCTGGGCCCAGTTCTGTGGAACTGCCCTCTTGTGAAAAAAAAAACCCAAAACAAAACAAAAAACCCAAACACAAAACCAAAACCAACAAAAAAACCCCAGCAAACTAAAAAAAAAAAAAAACCAAAAAAACCCCAACCAACAAAAAAAAAAACAGAAACAAAAAAACCCAACAAAACCCAGAAGGGAGAAAATGCTGCTTGAAAAAGCCAGCAAGATGTGCACTAGAGCCAAGAGACACAGAAGCTGAAAAAAGTGACTTCTTTTCTCCTCCCCTGCCTCAAATCCATTTCCCAATCCATATTTATATCCTGAAAATAACTTGCTAGATATTTTTAGGCGGCTGGGGCAGAAGGAACTGTTTGCCACGTGTCAGGTGAGCACCTTGGTGGCTGTTAGGTTACAAGGAGAGGTGTTCTTTACGTTTGGCCCCTCAATTGCGTACAAACTCTTTCCAGGAGCAGAGCAATGAGCTCACCTGCCCCACCACAGGGGCTTTGGATGGGGACATGTACTACGTGGATGCTCCTGGTGGGCAAATCTGCTGTAGATAGGTAAAGCTAAAATACTGTGCCAGCTGGCTCGCTGCTTTGCTGTAGTGTTGCTCATCATTTTGGTGGTGTTTTCCTTCCTGGAAAAATGCCTTTTGTCTTTACCCTCCTGCCTTCGCCTCCTTCCGTGGCCTTGTAGGCAAGGCAGCTCTGGCACACTGATGTTGCACAGAGATGTGTTTTCCTCCAACCATGTTCCTTAGCAAGGTCAGCCTTGCAGAGAGGAGAATAGTGTGCACCACTGCTTCGTACCACCCTTGCTGTTGGTTGCCATGCCTGGTATTGGCCTCTGACAGTGGTGGTGGGGACATATGAGCCGGGTCCACTCCTGGCAACTTCAGCATGTGCTCCAAAGCACCACCGACCTCAGGGTGCCTAACCAAAGTATCTGCTCGGTCTTTCTTTCCAGGAGGACTCAGTGGTTTCAGGCAGAACCATGAAAACCTCTGCGATAACTCCCTCCAGCTGCAAGAGTGCCCAGACGGGGGAGGAGGGGGCGGCGCTTCCGCCGTGCCCCCCACGCTACCTCAGTCCATCCCCACCACACCAGACATCGAGAACGCTGAGCTCACCCCCATCCTGCCCTTCCTCTTCCTTGGAAACGAGCACGACGCTCAGGACTTGGAGAAAATGCAGAGGATGAACATAGGCTACGTCATCAACGTGACCACCCACCTGCCCCTCTACCATTACGAGAAAGGCATGTTCAACTACAAGCGCCTCCCGGCCACTGACAGCAACAAGCAGAATCTCAGGCAGTATTTTGAAGAGGCTTTTGAGTTCATTGGTAATTACCCTTGGCTGGAAATGCTCCTGTGTTTTCCTACCTGTTGTAAGACTCTAGAGTGGATTTTATGCTTCGCCAGCTTGCCCTAAAGGCTGCAGAAAGCCATATTGACTTCCGTTTAGGTTGTCAGAAAGGCTGAGCACCTCGTGTTTCTGCTCCTTCTCATCTCTGGCATCCGTAGTTGAGTGACCTGGGGGCACAGTTTTTAATCCACTGGTAGTGATGCCGACCTCCAAGCTTCCAAATTCAGGAAACCCCAGAAATCTGAGAGCCCTCTTCTCGAGGCATTTGTGTTCCTAGATTCCCTAGTGACTTCCAGCCAATTTTTCATAGTAACTCTTCTTAACGGGGGCTGAGGCTTTCCTAACTTAATTTCATGAGAAAACTGACAAGCCTTCACAGTTCACTTGTTCCACCATTAGATTTATAACTTCAGAGTGCATGCATGGATGAGTGGGTTGTGATGAAAACTTGTATTAATAAGGCTCTAAACCTTGTAGGCTGTGTGAGAGTTCAGCACAGGCATGCAGCATGCTGAGGAGATTGCTAAAGAAATGACCCAGCAATGTCACCTTGCTAAGATCCAAATAGCACAACCCTCAACCAAGTCTAGGGGTATCTTTAACTCTGGTTGGTCATCTAGGCTAATGCCAGGTGGCTAATGCCTTTTCCACACCACTGAAAGTCACCAAGGCAAAACACACAGAGCTTGACTAGGTTGGAGGTCTCTTACCATCTCTTCAGTCTTGCTGAGTTAGAAACCAGATCCAGCTCCCACTTTCACAGAGATACCACAGCAGAGTGCCTTGTTGAAGCTCATTTCAAGAGGGACGTAGTAAAAGTCTCCAGGTAGAGGACTGCAAACAGATGTATTGTTTGAGTGCACCTGAAAATGCCTGTTTCTTGTAAAGATGGTGTCCTGCTTTGAAAGATAGGGAGGCTGAGATGCTGCTATAATGCAGCAGTGTTATGACAGAGGTGTGGAGATGGAGTCCAAGCTGCTTCATCATGAGCTTTGACCTCCCAAATCAGTACTTCCTGATGGCACCCAGGGAGTGATGTAGCAGTGTCGCTCAATGTGCAGTTTGTCTAAAATAGAGGTAAAAGTGAATGTGAGTATTTTGGGTGCCCTCTGTGTCATATTCAGTAACTGAAACCCTAAAGGAGGGTTGACTGGATGGGAGTTGGCCTGGATCAGGAACAGTGTGGCCAGCAGGAAGACAGAAGTGATTATGGCCTTGCACTCAGCACTGGCAAGGCTGCACCTTGAATACTGGGTTCAGTTTTGAGCCCCTCATTACAAGGAGCACATCGAGGTGCTGGAGTGTGTCCAGAGAAAGGCAACAAAGCTGGTGAAGGGTCTGAACAACAAAGTCTCATGAGTGGCGGCTGAGGAAACTCGGTTTGTTTAGTCTGGGGAAGAGGCTGAGGGGAGACTTCATTGCTCTCTACAACTCTATCAGAGATTGTAGTGAGGCAGGGCTTGTTTTCTTCTCCCTCGTATCAGGTGACAGAATGAGAAGAAACAGCCTGAAATTGTGCCAGGGGAGGCTTAGATTGGATATTAGGAAAAACTTCTGTCCTGAAAAAGTGGTCAGGTGCTGGAACAGGCTGCCCAGGGAGATGATGGAGTCACTATCCCTGGAGGTCTCGTGAAGTGCCACATCCATGTGTTTCTTGAACATGGTTTAATGGCAACACTGGTATTAGGTTGATGGTTGAACTTGATGGTCTTAGCCATCTTTTCCAACCATCTTAGAGGTCTTTTCCAACCGAAAAGATTCTCTGATTCTATGAAAGGGAAAAGACTGCTGTGCCTGTAATCAAATAAAGAGGCTTTTTACATTGTTACTTTACATTGCATTGATTTTTTTTTTTCCCTTCTGATTTAGAGGCTGACCAAAGTTTTGCTTGCTTCTTTCTCATTTCCAGAGGAAGCTCATCAGTGTGGCAAAGGTCTCCTCATCCACTGCCAAGCTGGTGTGTCACGATCTGCCACCATCGTTATCGCCTACTTAATGAAGCACACACGCATGACCATGACAGATGCCTACAAATTTGTGAAGGGCAAACGACCAATCATTTCCCCTAACCTTAACTTTATGGGGCAGTTATTGGAGTTCGAGGAAGATCTAAACAACGGCGTCACCCCACGAATCCTCACACCAAAGCTGATCGGGGTGGAGACTGTCGTGTGACGGCCAAGCTGCGAAGAGACGGTCACGAAAGGCTTAGCCTCTTCTTCAGCTGATCTGGGGGCAGCAATTGGGTGGGTTGTGGGGTTTTCTTTTTTTTTTTTTTTTTTTTTTTT
>VWZI01002648.1:1375142-1386783 GCA_013396835.1 Psilopogon haemacephalus
AAAAAAGTGAAAGGAAGGCAGCAAGGTGCTGGAGTTGTTTTCTCTGTGATGAAAGAGAACGAGCACTAAAAGCTGGTGAAGACCTGCAGTACGATGCAAGAAAAGCAGCTGATAATCTGCTGGAAAGAACAAAATGGTCCATAATTGTGGTGAAATCAGTCCTGTGATGAAGCTGCCATCTAAGGTCGAGTTAGAAGCGAGGAAAGTAAGGGAGAAAGGGATTTTAATACCTTGATAATTCAATTCTACGTTTCTTAGTTGGTAATTTACCTCTTATTCCCTTAAAAAGTCGCTGCTTGCTGTTTGCCAAGGCAGCTACCAAGGGCATTAGTTTTGTTTCACACAGATAATGGCGTTGATGAGGTACAAAGTATAATTTAAACTGATTTTACAGGAACCTTTCTCCATTAAAGTGTAATTTTCAGAGTTCTGCGTCTCGCCTGCACAATTTTGGCTTCGCCTCTGTGAGACTTGGATTGGCTCCTCTCAATCCTCTTGTAGAAGTTCATAGCACTTTGATTTTCCTTTAGAAGTTGCTGGCAAGGTTTTTGCAGACCTGTGATCACAGCATCAGCAACCTGATTTCCTCAAAAGCATCCTTGCAGTTAGCAGTTTGAGGGAGCTTTTAAGGAAGCTGGAGACAGTCTTCTTGCCCTGGTGTTTTGTGCCTGTGGACACTCCAACGTTGTCCTCAGCAGTGGTGTGTGTGTGGTTTCTTGGAAGATCCTGGTTAGAACTTGTCCAAATGACATAGATGAGCAAACACAAGTTCAGAATCCCAGGAAAATGGAGGACATGGATGTGGTGACCTAACCAAAGGAGCCTGCGCATCCTCAGCAGCCCAAGAGAGATTTCTCACCGGTTGGAAACAGTGGTGGGAAGTGATCTAGGTAGAGAGACAGTCTTGTGCTTGTGACACAGGAGGGATGTGGACATGCTGGAGCGTGTCCAGAGAAGGGCCACAAGGATGATCAGAGGGCTGCAGCAGCTCTCCTGTGAGGACAGAGTGAAAGAGTTGGAGCTGTTCAGGCTGGACAAGAGGAGGCTCCAAGGTGACCTTTTTGTGGCCTTCCAGGATCTGAAGGGGGCCTACAAAAAAGCTGGGGAGGGACTTTTTAGGCTGTCAGGTAGTGAGAGGACTAGGGGGAGCGGAGCAAAGCTGGAGGTGGGGAGATTCAGATTGGATGTAAGGAGGAAGTTCTTCAGCATGAGAGTGGTGAGAGCCTGGAATGGGTTGCCCATGCGGGGGTGTTTGGGGCCACTTCCCTGGAGGTGTTTAAGGCCAGGCTGGATGAGGCTGTGGCAGCCTGATCTAGGGTAGGGTGTCCCTGGGCATGGCAGGGGGGGGTGGAACTGGCTGATCCTTGTGGGCCCTNCTGGCTGATCCTTGTGGTCCCTTCCAACCCTGACTGATTCTATGATTCCGTGATCTCCCTCTAAGCATCTTCTTTTCCTTTTTACTGCCGTGGGGCTGAAGTCTTCAAAGCTTTTAAACACGTGCAAAGTGAAACCACTTCAAACTCCAGACCTCAAAAACCTTGCAAAGGCTGCCTGAAGCTCTCGGGGAGTTGGAAGCTTTGATACTGCCTCCACACACCTGGTTCCTGTTGCTCTTCTCCCCATGCGGCGACTGTAGAAACGCACAGATGATTTGTAAAGAAAAAGAAAAAAAATATCTTTTTTTTTGTTTTTTCTAGATCACTCCACTCCCACTTGTTATGCTTTGATCACTCAATTGCTCTGTTCCAGGCAGAATGCAGCATTTCTCAGAAAAGGGTTGGGGGGAGGGGTGGGGGGTGTGGGGGTGTCCTTTTCTCTCCCTTATCAGCCTCGCTCTAACCCAAGAAAACAAATCTGTGAAAGTTCAAATTCCACTCTAGTTATCAAACCCACAGTGCTGGAGTGATTACAAAACAAGTCTGCCTCTCAGTACCCATGCTTTTTAAAATCACTCACTAATTTTGGGAGTTCAACCCGAACTCCAGGTACCTATTTGAAAGTGGCTACTTGTGGCAGGGCTTGAACGCCTGCGCTTGCGTTTAGCACCAGGCTTTTATCGTTTGCTTGCTCAGTCCCAGACTCCATGAGGGGTGGTGACCGTTGGCCATGCATACAGTTTGACCCCTCTCAATCCACTGCCAGCAGATTTTCCCCACTCCTGGTAGTTCATGCTGTTTATTTTGCTCTTATCATAGAATTGTAGAACCACGCAGGGCTGGAAGGGACCACAAGGATCAGCCAGTTCCAACCCCCCCTGCCATGCTCAGGGACACCCTACCCTAGATCAGGCTGCCCACAGCCTCATCCAGCCTGGCCTTAAACACCATGGGGGTGCTGGTAGATGAGAAGCTCAAGATGAGGCAGCAGTGTGCACTTGCAGNAGGAGGCTCCCAGGTGACCTTATTGTGGCCTTCCAATATCTGAAGGGGGCTACAGAAAAGCTGTGGAGGGACTTTAAGGTTATCAGGTAGTGACAGGACAACGGGGAATGGAGCAAAGCTGGAGGTGGGGGGATTGAGGCTGGAGGTGAGGAAGTTGTGCAGCATGAGAGTGGTGAGAGTCTGGAATGGATTGCCCATGGGGTTGTTTGGGGGGGTGTTAACCCCCCCCAACACCTTAGAGGTGTTTAAGGGCAGGCTGGATGAGGCTGTAGGCAGTCTCATCTAGGGTAGGGTGTCCCTGGGCTTGGTAGGGGGGTTGGAACTAGATGATCCTTGTGGTCCCTTCCAACCCTGACTGATTCTATGATTCCTCTTTCTTTATTTTAAAAGCAATATTGTGCTCCTGCCAACCTGGAGGACGTACTCTGGTGGTAACACCATCACCCTCAGTGATCTCTTGCAGCCCACGAGTGTTACACCAAAGTAACAAACAAAATCTGCTGCCAGAATCTATAGAAGCCTTTTCATAAATCCTGGAACAGACTCAGGCCATGATTAACTGCTGGTGGGCAGGGCTGAATGGTACTTCTGAGCGGCATGAAATATAGAGTGAGAAAGGGTTGAGTTAATTATGTTGAATGAAGCAAATTTAAGGCATTTAAAAAAAAGTAGTTTTCTGAGTAGTCAGTAGAGCTGTGTTCTTTTCACATCTCTCTGTAGTTGATTATGAAGGGGGTACTTGGTTAGGAGGACATAGGTTAGGACTGAGGTTGCACAAGAAATATTTTCTAACTGGTTGGAAAGGGTGGAAATAGAAGTCAGGAATGAGACTTTCCATCAGAGGAGATGATGAAAATCACAGAATCACACAATAATAGAGGTTGGAAGGGACCTCTGAAGATCTGAGAGCCTATTGACAAGGTCTGGTAATGACAGGACAAGGAGGAATGGGTTTAAACTGGAACAAGGGAGACTGAAACTGGATGTCAGGAGGAAGTTCTTTCCAGTGAGGGTGGTGAGACACTGGCACAGGTTGCCCAGGGAGGTTGTGGCTGCTCCCTCCCTGGAGGTGTTCAAGGCCAGGCTGGATGAGGCCTTGAGCATCCTGTTCTAGTGGGAGGTGTCCCTGCCTGTGGCACAGGAGGGTTGGAACTGGATGATCTTTGAGGTCCTTTCCTACCTAAACCATTGTATGTTACCATTTGGCCTTGACCATTATGTGCCTGTGTATGAGAAGAACACTGTTCCCATAGACAGAGGACCAAAAGAACTGGTGAGGCCCTGGAATGGGCTGCCCAGGGAGGTGGTTGGGGCCACATCCCTGGAGGTGTTTGAGGCCAGGCTGGATGAGGCTGTGTCCAGCCTAATCTGGGGTAGGGTGTCCCTGCCCATAGCAGGGGGGTTGGAACTGTATGATCCTTGTGGTCCCTTCCAACCATGACTGATTCTACGATTCCATGAAAAGGAACCCCAAATCCAGCTACCAGCAGATGAGATCATGAAGTCTGAGGGTAGTGTGGTTCCTGGGAAAGGTTTAGCAACTAATCAGTTTTCTCATCCTGCTTATGCAGAGACTCTTCTGGGGACTGCCAATGGGTGGTTGAAGCACATCCATTGCTTCATGAAGTGGAAGTGTACCAAGTGCCCGAGTAGGACTCAGTTGATCTTCTGTGTGTTGGGGTATGTGGAGCTCGGCGTTGGTGTGTGCCTACTGACCAAGGGACCCTGCACTCTCTGCATTCAGACTTCCTTAACTCCTCAAGGACACTCTTTCATTATTTGCTCTTCTGTGAAAGTACACTCCCCCAGTGGGCAGGAAGGCAGCTGTGAGAAAGCAGTGACTGCATTACTCAATGCCTCTGAAGTGTTTGTGGGCAGAAGGAAGGATGGAAAAGCAGAGAGGAGATAATGACTGCTCTCTTTCTAAGAGGAGAGGAGGCACAAGGATGCAGAGAAAAGACAGGCTGGCCTTTAAAATGCCCTGAGACACCACATACCAATCTGTGAAACATCTGTGCTTCATCCATACAGAAATGCCTCCAAGCACAGCCCCTGGCACACCTACATTTCATTATGGCCATTAAGGTGCAGCCTGGCAAAAAAGCCTGGGCCTCTGCAGCTGCCTGCTCATGGGGACCCAGTGTTACACAACAGATAGAAGAGCAAAGACAGTGAATGCTTACAAGGGGCTGTGTGTGGCTTTGTGTGCAACGGTGAATACTCTGCTGTGATCCTGTAGAAAATTAATGAAATGTGAGTAGTGAGGAATCAGCGTTATGTTTTGGCTGGCAAGCAGCAGTCTGCTGATTTTCCTCTCCTCCTCTCACCCCGTTGCAAATTATGAGGTGTGTGGATCAGTGACATAAGAATGAGTAAGGTGGTGGGGGGTTTTTTTGTTTGTTTGTTTTTTTTTTCCTGTGTTTTACTTACATAAAACCCAGTCCAAGTACATTTACTGAGGGGGATGCAATTTTTCCTAGCATCAAATCTCAGCCTGTTACAGGCAGCAATTCTCCAGCCTTTCTAGGAGGCAGAGCTCCCTTTTCCATCCAGCAATCAAGAAGTGCAGTTTCAGCCCTGTCTGCCCCAGCCCTGGTAATGAGTCCCAGAAGGAGAACGTACGTATTTTATGTATGATTAGTAAATTCTGTGGAGACACAGTCCTAATATTGCTTCAGGCAGCTCTTATGAAAGTGCTGCTGCAAATAAATATGGATGCCTTTTAATATTTCTTTCTTTCCTCTATTTTTAAACTTAAAAGCTGTTCACCTACAAGGTGTGGACAGGTTCTATCACCATTACCCAGTGAAAAAGGGACCAGCCCTGCTCCCCAGACCTTGTTAGTTTGCTAGCTGCATCTCTGCAGCCTCTAAAATAGTGTAAGGTTTTGACCTCCTTAGGAAAGGACCTAGTCAGCCAGACCTCAGATGCCATCTATGTGAGGGATCCTCATGCATTTCATGCCAGTGAAGCTGCCAGCCAGGTCTCCAAGTCATCTGAGTCCTCCTCTGAGGCAAAACACCATCTCAGAAGCCTGAAAAGAAGGTTTGCTTGACACGGAGGAAAGCTGTAGCTTGTGGTCTTCTGCAGGAATGGGAAATATTTAAGGAGAGGGTTTGGATTTTAAGATTAAACATAAGAGCACCCTGGAGAAACACAGATTGCTGCAGATGGGGGGGGTTGGCTGCAGCTTGGCCATGTGGTCTATGTCCTGTGACACAGAAAAATGTGCTGCTGTTTCTGGATCTCTGTGTGAAATGTTAAAAGGGGATGTGACATGTAGTGAACAGCGCGGCAGCGCCTCGCATCCCCCCGCAGAACCTTGCGGGAGAAGCAGGAGACAACAACAAGAGGGCTCAAAGTGCTGCCTCCGTGCCCCCCTTTGCAAGGGAGATGAAAAGCAAAGCAGTGCATGGCTATGAAGGGAGAAAAGATGCAAAGACAAGAACCTGTGCTCTTGCAGGAGAAGCAGGAGACAATAACAAGAGGGCTCAAGGTGCTGCCTCCATCCCCCTCAGCAAGGGAGAGGAAAAGTAAAGCAGTGCATGGCTATGAAGGGAGAAAAGATGCAAAGACAAGAACCTGTGCTCTTGCAGGAGAAGCAGGAGACAATAACAAGGGGGCTCAAGGTGCTGACTCCATCCCTCCAGCAAGGGAGATGAAAAGCAAAGCAAAGCATGACTACGAAAGGAGAAAAGATGGAAAGACAAGTACCTAACCTGGGAGCTGGTTAAACCAGAGCCCTCTCGCTCATCCTGGCCTTGAGTACAGCACACTGCAGTAAAGCAGCCACACTTCTCTTGGGGCTGGGAGGTGGAGGGGAAGGACAAAAGTTGTGGTGCTATGTGGGAGGGAAACATAGGTAAGAGCAAGCGCTTGAAACTAACTGAACCTGCCAGAGGATGTCACAGCGATGTGCACGGACGTGTCTGAGAGCACATTTATCTGGCAGCTTGTGGAAGCACTTGGGAAAGGCAAAGTTCAGGTAGCTCAGGGCACGCACAGCGTTTCCCTCTCCTCCCGGACGGGAGATGAAGCTTGTGCGGGTGCATGTCCCTGGCTCTCCGCCGCTGGCTGCCTGCTTGCGAGCTGTGGTGGCTGCAATGTTGTGTGCATTAATGCTTGGCAGCTTACATAAACAGCCTTGCTGCTGATGCACAGGCAGCAGTGGGCTCCAGCCTCCCTAGCTGTGGCTTGCTGCTGATGCAGAGGCAGCAGTGGGCTCCAGCCTCCCTAACTCTGGCTTGCTGATGATGCACAGGCAGCAGTGGGCTCCAGCCTCCCTAGCTCTGGCTTGCTGCTGATGCAGAGGCAGCAGTGGGCTCCAGCCTCCCTAGCTCTGGCTTGCTGATGATGCACAGGCAGCAGTGGGCTCCAGCCTCCCTAGCTGTGGCTTGCTGCTGATGCACAGGCAGCAGTGGGCTCCAGCCTCCCTAGCTGTGGCTTGCTGCTGATGCACAGGTGGGCTCCAGCCTCCCTAGCTGTGGCTGCTCCGCCAGTGGAAATGGAGAGCAGTTTTTAAGCCCTTCTGACTTTGAGCACTGCACTGCGAGCTGATCTTTTGTATTAAAAATAGCATTTCCTCACAGAGCTGCTCCAGAAGAGACTCTGCATCTCCACTTCTTTTCCTCTTCTGTGCTTAAATAAAGACTGATTAGCTAATCAGGCTTTTCTCTGCATAAATGATGAGGCTCTCTGGCAAGTGATCTGATCTTGCTATCTTCATGCCACCCTTTGAAATTAGGGAAAAGCAAACTGCTTGCAAATTGCTATCAGCACTGCAAGAGAGGGCTGCATGTTTTGACCAGGGGATATTAGCATGTGTAAAACACTAGACAGGTGCTTTATTTCAATCAATCTCATTCTTTTTGATTTTTTTTTTTTTTAAACTGAATAGATAGGTGATTGCTTGGCCTAACATGAAGCATCGAACAGACTTTCCTCCTTTTTCCACCCATGCATTCTTCAGGTCAGCACACAGTGCTACAGCTGACCAGTGCAATATGAAAAATCTCAGCTGTGAAACAGAATTTTCCTCCCTCCCTTTTTTTTTTTTTTTATTACTATGTTTTTTCCTCCTCTGCTTGGAGATCATGCAGGGCCCCAACAGACCCTGAGCAGCCTCCAAGGTGGGATGCTGCACAGTGCCATAGCTTACTAGCCCAGTGGCAGGGGTTTGGTGGGCAAAGAGTAGAGCATCGTGCAGGCAAGCCTACAAAGAAGCCACTGACTTCTGGAGGAGCTGGTCCTGGGGATAGGTGACCCTACAGGCTGTGCACAGAGCTGTTGTCTTCTCTGATGCCCAGTTAGCCTCTGGAGCAATTACAGCTGAGGCTGCCCTACAGTGCAGGATGGCTACAATGGGGGCCACCTTCTCTTGGCAGAACGCATGGTGGGGCATGGAGATGATCTGTTCAATAAGAGGGGAGACAGTAGAGTATCATGAGAGTTGTTGTCTGGTCAGAGACCCCACCCCCAGCGGGTAAAGGAGCCAGCAGATGCCCACACTATAGCTCCCAAGAACCTTTGCCCAGTTGAATGAAAGGCTCAGATGTGAAACTTCACTGTGGACCTGAGCCCGATTCTGAACCCTGCAGAGGCCATGTGAGGTTTTAGCAGAGACTTTGCACCACTTCATTTTTGGTTGATGACTTTTGGAGTGTCTTTTTTATTTTTTCTGCTTGGTTGGATGGAGGTTTGGGGGTTTTTTTAAGACTTCCTTATCGACTGGAATCGAATTGAATCTGAAGCTTTTGGAGCTGTGCCTAAGAAGATAAAGAGGAAGGATCGTTTTGATATCTCGGTGACAATCCAGATGCCCCTATCAGTGTGACTTGTTAGATAAGCCCCTAGTGTGGTGTCAGGAAGCATGTGCTACGTTCTCATCCCTGCACTGACGTATCAGCCAGCCTCACTAATCATTTGCAGTCTCCTCCTGCCTCTCCTTTCTCGCTTGTAAATTAAGGCTGCTGATGTTTTCCTGCCTTTGTAGCGCACACTAAAACCCACAGAAGGAGATTGCTGTGGGTGATCAAAGGGAAGTCTGATTGCACTGTTCAGCACATCAAAAATGTGTTCTTGTGACAGGAGTTCTACTACTGGGAAGCTTGAATTTACATTTACAGTGGTATGAGCCTCACTGAAAGCTCGCTGACGTCAATGCAAGGCTTTACGTTGGTTTCAAAGGATGTTAAATGAAATTTTATATAAAGATACATGATGCTGCTTTTTTATTTCTTTTATCCTCTTCTCCCCTGCTTTTTTTTTTTTTTTTTTTTTTTTTTTTCTTTCTCCTTTCCTAGTAAGCTGGCAGCTTCTTTCCAGAGCATGGAAGTNATTTGCCCAAAACAGCCCTTCATTCACTTGAACTAGCAGAGGATAGACAGTGGATATAAAATATGAAAGTGCCTCTTCTGATTTCAGCAAGAACAGGAGGGATGGACTCCACATCAGCTCGGGGAAAATCTCTGCTGATTGGGGGAATGGAGCAAAGCTGGAGGTGGGGAGATTCAGACTGGATGTGAGGAGGAAGTTGTTCAGCAGGAGAGTTGTGAGAGCCTGGAATGGGCTGCCCAGGGAGGTGGTTGGTGCCACATCCCTGGAGGTGTTTAAGACCAGGCTGGCAGAGGCTCTGCCCAACCTAATCTAGGGTAGGGTATCCCTGCCCATGGCAAGAAGGTTGGAACTAGATGATCCTTGTGGTCCCTTCCAACCCTGACTGATTCTATGATTCTATGATTCTCTTCCTCAGATTAAACAACCCCAGGTCTCATAGCTTCTCCTCATAATAAAAGTTCTCCAAACCCCTTGTTAGTTACATTGCCCTTCTCTGTACCTGTTGTATGAGCTTGAATGAGTAGGGCAAGAAGAGATCAGCAGTCACTGTCCCTTCCCATTTTTTGCACTGCCCAGGGAGACTTTGATGCAGTAGTCTGGGTGTGAGAGTGAAATGTGTATCAGTGACCTCCACTTCTCTTAAAAATATCCTATCCTATCCTATCCTATCCTATCCTATCCTATCCTATCCTATCCTATCCTATCCTATCCTATCCTATCCTATCCTATCCTATCCTATCCTATCCTATCCTATCCTATCCTATCCTATCCTATCCTATCCTATCCTATCCTATCCTATCNATTCTATGCTTCCATTCTATTTCATTCTATATCCCAATGATTCCATTCTTGCTTTGTGTCCTCTTTCTAGGATTAATTTGTCTGGCTTCATCTTCCATCTGTTGACTTCTGCTATATTTTTGGTTGCTGAATATAAGAGCCATTAGGAATGGTAATTGTGGATGTTGGTGATTCAGCTGTAATGAAAACATTTGTAGTGTCCTTTTCCATAAATTAAACAGACTGAATTGTGTGCATCCCTCATCCTTTAACTGTTTTCATTGTTCACTGATCCTCGTACAGTTATTTCAGGCTTCTTTCTAGGCATGTGGATACCAGAATGAGGCACAGCAGTAGTTGGAACAAAACCAAATGGGAAGTTGTTTGGCTCTTTGATATTCTCCTGTTTGTAGGCTTGTATTAGTTGAAGCTAGTCCCCCCTGAGCTCAAAGCTCAATAATTGAATTAATCCCCTCTCCCCTCTCCCCTCTCCCCTCTCCTTCTCTTTAACACAGATTCTCCATTTGTCAGTTGTGTAGTAAAATGCTCTGAACTGACAACAGCTCATAGGTTTGTGTGTCTTTTTTTTTCCATCTCACTGCCAAATATTTTTAGCTGTGTGAACTGGCAGGAAGCAGAGGTTGATCAGTGGTTTGGGCTGTTCGTTTGTGGTGTTCAAAATGAATAGTCCAAGCACACTCATGTACTGAAGGGTGACCACTTGGCTTCTCGTTTGCTTTTGTGTTTCCTTGTTATCTGCTAGGCCGAGTTAAGATGCAGCCCTTTTGAGCCAGGAAATGGTTGGTGATTTAGAAAATGCAGATCTGTTCTGGCTGTGGCAGTATGACACCTCCAAAACAAGATCCCCACACTGAAATCCTGCCTCTAATGCTGAATGAGAAAGCTGTATCAGGGAGAGCTGCCTCAGAAGCTCTTCTCCTTGTTCCCTCATTTGATTTGGAGGGCTGTAGGAGATAATGACTCATTAATCTGTCCTGTACATTTTTGTCAGAGCATTGACTCATATATATTTGTATTTGTTGCTGGGATGTCAATGACAACATAGTGCCACACTTGTCAGAAAAAGCTGCTTCTTCCAATTAGAACCTCTCTGTACATGCAGCTGCAGCCAAGACCAGATTCCACTGCTTCCCCAAGAGCTGTCTCAATTTATTCCTTTTTGCATCTTTCTTCATTCCTTGTTTTCCCCTCTAATAACCTGCTTCTGTCTTGTAATATTTACACGCTGCTCGCAATAACATCTATAATTTATAAGCCTTACTTCCAGTGCACTGAGAGATCAAAATAATGCCCAAAGAGCATGACGCAGTCATCTCAGCTTTGATATGGCTTTATTTTTAGTTGTCCTCCCTACCCAGAGCAGCACAACATTTTCTGTCAGATTTCCAGCCCCCATTGCCTGGAGGCCCAAATGATTGCCAATCTGTGTTGAGGTGAACTATCCACTGGGACTTAAGATTTCAGTGATGTGTTAGCAGCAGTCGCTCCTGGAAGAGAGACTTTTCCCCAGCTAAATATTTTAGCTGCAGGTTAAGACAACAATTCCCCTGCAGTCTTTTTTCACACCTTGCAAAAGACAAGACACGTGAGATGAGATTGCCTTCAAAGCAACACAGCAAATGGTAAAGAATCATAGAATCATAGAATGGTTGAGGTTGGAAGAGACCTCAAAGCTCATCCAGTTCCAACCCTCCTATGCCATAGGCAGGGACACCTCCCACTGGATCAGGTCGCTCAAGGCCTCATCCAGCCTGGCCTTGAACACCTCCAGGGAGGGAGCAGCCACAACCTCCCTGGCTAATGAAAGAGATGCTTATTTATTTCTAGTATCAGTTCCAGTTAGCAGCTCGCTAGCTCTCATTGCATACTTCTCTCAGCACTTCAGGGCTTTTGAGAGAGAAGAGAAACCTCACCAGCAGGGAAGCCAGGTCATTGCCTTCAGACAGCAGATGAGTGTCAGAACTGGAAACAGGGCCAAGCTTGCTTATATTGGTGTCTGAAATGCTAGAAAGGAAAATGGAAAGGGAAGGGAAAAAAAGGAAAACAGAGAAGAGAAGACAATAAAAGAAAAAAGAAAAGGAAGCAAAAAACAGAAGGAAAATAAAAGAAAAATAAGAAGGAAA
>VWZI01002648.1:1387202-1397521 GCA_013396835.1 Psilopogon haemacephalus
GGAAGGGAAGGGAAGGGAAGGGAAGGGAAGGGAAGGGAAGGGAAGGGAAGGGAAGGGAAGGGAAAAGAAAAGCAAATAAAAGAAAAAAGAAAAGAGAAACAGAATGCAATGGATGTAATAATTTCTCGGTCTTTAAGGACTCCTCAGGCTGAAACAAACCAATGGATTATAGAAAGTGACTTCCCAGCCACCATGCCCCACCAAGCACAGAGGAAGGATTTGCTCTTCCTGCCCAGTCATTGGTAAGGAGATGACAAAAATGCTTCTCCCAGCAGTGTTTGAAAGGGGCTGCAGAGCTGTGGCTCACAGCAGCAGTTCAGGGAACGTGTGCCCTGAAAAAGAGGTTTGGGTATGTCTGGTCTGAACATGATTAAAGCTCCATATAGAATTTGGGTTTTTTCTCCTTTTTTAATTAAATCACTTATGAAGAGGAGTCAGAACCATGTGAGCAGGCAGATGAGATGAGAATCAAATTGAGTAAACAAATTCCTTCATTTCCTGTTCACATTGCTCTTGGGACTGTCTCATGGCATGGCTTTGTGGGGATCAATAATACAGGGCTCGGAATTGCAAACTGGCTGTGCTGTGAACTTAACACTCCCTGGAACTGGCAAGCTTTGCACAAAACCATTTTCCTGCACCTTTATGCCTTCAGTTCTGTTTGCTCATGCTCTACAAAACATCCTGACCCAGGTGTGCCTGTGAGCAGCTTGGCTTTCATAGAATCATAGAATGGTTTAGATTGGAAGAGACCTCAAAGATCATCCAGTTCCAACCCCCACTGTGCCACAGGCAGGGACACCTCCCACTAGATCAGGATGCTCAAGACCTCATCCAATCTGGCCTTGAACACCTCCAGGGAGGGAGCAGACACAACCTCCCTGGGCAACCTGTTCCAGTGTCTCACCACTCTCACTGTAAAGAACTTTCTCCTAACATCCAGTTTAAATCTCCCCTCTGCCAGTTTAAACCCATTGCCCCTCATCCTGTCATTACAAGACTTTGTGAATAGTCCCTCCCCAGCCTTCCTATAGGCCCCCTTCAGATACTGGAAGGCTACTATAAGGTCTCCTGGCAGCCTTCTCTTCTCCAGGCTGAAAAGCCCCAACTCTCTCAGCCTGTCCTCATAGCAGAGCTGCTGCAGCCCTCTGAGCATCTTCATAGCCCTCCTCTGGACTCTCTCCAGCAGTTCCATGTCCTTCTTGTGCTGAGGGCTCCAGAACTGCACACAGTAGTGGTGGCACACTGCAGGGAAGCTGCTGCTGCTGCCCAGCCCACAGAGCCAGGAAGCCAGCTGCAGCCAGAAACCTCATAAATGTCATTAATTTGGAGGGCTGCTCTGCAGCTACAAAAGTCACTCCAGTTATGTAGGTCCTGCACCTATTTATAACTCCGCAATCTGTCGCTGGGGGCTTTGTGCAGTACTTTGCTACGTGCCACAGGGGTTGTAATGCAATAGCTGGGGATATCATGAGGTTCCCTCCACCACTTTTTAGAAGCAGCAGGTGCAGTGTCAGCAGAGAGCCCTGAAAACAAAGCGCAGGTAAGGTGGGAGCTGCTTCATATGGCACTGCCTCCTCAGAGCCAGCGAACCCCACTACAGCATCTGTGTAGGAGGACAGCAGCTTTTTCACCTGCTCCTCTCTTGTCAGTGACCTGGCAGTGCTCAACCTCAGGGACAGCTCTCCTCCATTTTCCAAAGGATAAAATATTCAGTCGTCACAGACCAAGGCAGTGCTAAAGCTGAGCGTAAAAACAGTGTCAAAGCTCGTTGAAGCTTTTACTGCATCCAGTACCTCGACAGTGCTAAAGCTGAGTATAAAAAAAGTGTCAAAGCTCACTGAGGCTTTTACCCCTTCCTCCTCTGTGTTGCATCCAGTACCTCGACAGTGCCAAAGCTGAGCATAAAAAGTGTCAAAGCTCATTGAAGCCTTTACCCCTTCCTCCTCTGTGTTGCATCCAGTACCTCAACAGTGCTAAATCTGAGCATAAAAACAGTGTCAAAGCTCATTGAGGCTTTTACTCCTTTCTCCTGTGTTGCATCCAGTACCTCGACAGTGCTAAAGCTGAGTATAAAAAAAGTGTCAAAGCTCACTGAGGCTTTTACCCCTTCCTCCTCTGTGTTGCATCCAGCACCTCAATGGTGCTAAAGCTGAGCATAAAAACAGTGTCAAAGCTCATTGAGGCTTTTACCCCTTCCTCCTCTGTGTTGCATCCAGCACCTCAATGGTGCTAAAGCTGAGCATAAAAACAGTGTCAAAGCTCATTGAGGCTTTTACCCCTTCCTCCTCTGTGTTGCATCCAGCACCTCAACAGCTACATCATCCTCAGACATGTCTTGCAGGCAGGAGGAAATCATGCCATTGTAGCACCAGGCAGGACTTCATGAATTATTGCCCTTTTCTGACACCTTATGACACCATGCAAATGACATCACACCCCTGAGAAGCATTTCCAGCGACTCCTTTGTCTGTTTTGAAAGGTCAAGCTATAAAAATATTCACTTGGAAGAGATGTGATGGGAGAGAGGGGCAAAATCTGTCTGCCTGGTTTAAAGACTGAGTTCCCCTCAGGCCAGAAAGCCTTTTTGAGATGGAATTTCATCATGCTAGGAAAAAAAATAACAACAACAACAAAAACAACTCCAGCAGAGTGTTCAAAGGCCAAGATTGGAGATCTTTCTGTGAATGCTACAAACACTTGACAAGGTGGGCAGTAGTTACAGTCCTTTTCTGCTCTGTGGCATTACACAGCTACGTTACATCCCCAAACACAGGCACTTTGGCTAAAAAGTCAAGAACTCAGGGAGAAACTAATCTTACCAGCTCTGACAAAGACTTTAGTTATATAATACCATGGCACTCTTTTTTTTTTTTTTTTTCCCTACCCTCTTTTGTTCAATTGAGGTAAACTTTCCTCTTCACCCACACACAGAATCCCAGAATCCTGTTTCCCTCCTTCCCTCCTCTAGGGTCCCTGCTCCTCACCAGGCGCCAGCATCTTGCTTCCCTGCTGCTGCTATTTCACCACCTGCTCTCTAGCAAACACGTGGGCAGAGCTACCATGTTTGGGACTCTAACTCATTGCGTTTCACCATCATCTTGCATCCATCTGCATCTACCACCAAATTCCAACTTCGCTGCTTGGATTCAACTTCCATCCACTCCCATCTAAGGGCTGTACTTTTACAATTTTGTACTTTGTTTCCCCTTCCCCATATTGTCTGTAATTTCCCTTACCTTATACCTATATCTTGTACTTTGTTCCCTTACCCCTCTATCCTCTTACCTTATACCTTACCCCTCTATCCTCTGTAATTCCCCTTACCTTATACATTTATCTTGTACTTTGTTCCCTTACCCCTCCATCCTCTCTAATTCCCCTCACCTTATACCTGTATCTTGTATTTTGTTCCCTTACTTTTTAGGCTATCAGGCAGTGACAGGACTAGGGGAGAATGGAGCAAAGCTGGAGGTGGGGAGGTTCAGATTGGAGGTGAGGAGGAAGTTGTTGAGCATGAGAGTGGTGAGAGCCTGGAATGGGTTGCCCGGGGAGGTGGTTGGGGCCACATCCCTGGAGGTGTTTAAGGCCAGGCTGGATGATGCTGTGGGCAGCCTGCTGTAGGGTAGGGTGTCCCTGGGCATGGCAGGGGGGTTGGAACTTGATGATCCTTGTGGTCCCTTCCAACCCTGACTGATTCTATGATTTTATGATTCTGTGATTCTATACTCTGTAATTCCCCTTACCTTATACCTATATCTTATATTTTGTTCCCTTACCCCCCTATCCTCTGTAATTCTCCTTACCCAAAATACCTTCTATTTATTGTTAAAGTTTTTTGTTTGTTTTTTTACTTCCAAATCATATTAAGTCTATTTATTGAGCTTTGGATCTTGGGGGGCTAGCTTCAACTAATACATATGGGTCTCAACAAAGACTGGCCAGCTGGAGCAAAGGAGAGGTACTTTGATGCAGCACATGTGCTTGCTAGATTGAACGAGCATTACAGAGAGACTGAACTGAAATCCCTATGGGATGCTGCTCATCCAAGCATCCACACATGGGGGAATGTCCATGGTGAGGTGGTGCTTCAGGCATCAACAGTGGAAAGAGTATCTCATAATCCCACCTCTGCCCACGCTTCCACCCACGGGCTAGACACAAGAAACCTTCTCAGCCATCCAAACAATGGCTAAAATGGCAGCTCTCCTGCTCTTGTAGCAGCCCCTGGGTGCATCTACCCATTTGTGAAGATGCAAGCAGTGTTATTTCCTCGGGGAGCTGCTTTAGCTCCTTATGAAAAAAAGCGAGATCTGGTTTCCCAGTTCTCTCTAGCAGACAGAAAATCCTGAAGCAAGGAGCTGTGGAACCTACAAGGACCTGTAAAAGATTCTCCTTTTCTCATCTCCAAAAGCAACACCACTTAGTGATCCTGCTGCTCCTCGGTGGCCATACCACAGGAGTCATGAACAGGAGACATGCAGGGCACACAGATGACGCACATGAAAAACATTCTGCTCTCTGGGGGGCTCAGTTTTGGTGAAGGACATACAGTTTCACTTAAAATGCAATCTTGCAAGAATTTTGTCTGTTTACTGTTCCAGATAATGCTCAGCGTGGTCTGACTTGCCCATTCTCACCAGGCCCTACAGTTCCTGTGTCCATCCAGTGCCTTCCCTTTCCTTCTTTTATTTCAGGGAGATGTGATTGTAATAAATCCTGTTCATAGCTCAGCAAATGCTTGGCTGATCTCATACTCAAGTGGAAAAGAGAAAAAAATTCAATCCAAGCATTTACAGTTAAAGTAAGGGNTCAGACTGCATAGCCTGACACAAGTTATTGCATTCAAAGCCAGAGTCAGAAGAGCTCACCCCAAAGGGCATTAAATCTTCCCATGGGAGCTGCAGCTTACATCTGGGCTCCGTCAAAAGATGTGCAGCCAGCAGACCAAGGGAGCTGATTCTGCCCCTCTACTCTGCTCTTGTGACACCTCCCCTGGATTACTGCATCCAGCTCTGGAGTCCCCAAGATGAGAAGGACATGGATGTGCTGGAGAGAATCCAACCACCGTCCTGGGCAACCCATTCCAGGCTCTCACCATTCTCATGCTGAAGAACTTCCTCCTCACGTCCAGTCTAAATCTCCCCACCTCCAGCTTTGCTGTCCTGTCATTCCTGATAGCCTAAAAAGTCCCTCCCCAGCTTTTTTGTAGGCCCCCTTCAGATACTGGAAGGCTACAATAAGGTCACCTGGGAGCCTTCTCTTCTCCAGACTATACAGCCCCAACTCTTTCAGTCTCTTCACCACTTCAGTGCAGCTGCTACAGCAATTATAAGAAGGTGGAAGGAACTCAAACATATCATGTCCTGCCACAGCCTTGGATTAGCTTTTTAAGGCCATCCTTGAAAACTGTCTGTTTTGTCTTACCTGCTCTTCAATTCTGATATGGCTTCCTGCTGCCATCTTTGCAATGCTTCATTTACCTTAGATTTAGGTGTTTTTTCCCCTCTCTCCCTGAAGTTCTGGAACAACAGTTCTTGGTCTGACCTGGATAGTGAAAATTGTGGGGTTTTATTCTCCTTTATCATGATTCTTTGCATCCAGATAGCTTTCATCCTGTCTGCTGTCCATGTTGGGGTGGCTTAGAGTGGTGGGGGTTTTGGTTTTGTTTTTTTTTTTTTTATTTTATTTTATTTTTCCAGTTGAGGCAATGTTAATATATGTGGAATTAAGAGAGACAACCTGTGTGCAAACAGAGGGTTGCCACCTGCTAGTGGAGGATCTTGCAAAGGTTGCAAGATTTTTGAGTGGTGAAAAGAATGGGTCATAGCCTTGGCTTACAGGAAAAAAAAACAACAAAACAAAAACAAGGCAGCTCTGGATCCTTCCTGGATAAACTGTTGGCTAAGATGTAGTATACTGATTGCATGCAGCTCTTGCTGCTCAGAGAGAAAGTGGTGTTGAGAACCACAGATCTGTTCTGCATCCATGCCCTTAAAACAATGGCAAAAAGGAAATGTTAGGCTATTGTATTTAATTGGCACTAAGTGCTTTACTATTTATCTCTCTGTTTCCTCCAATCCTTTAGGCACCCTTGTAAATTAGAAAGCAAAGATTTCCCCGGAGCTATAATTTAATTCGACCTTCTAGTGAAGGAACTTTAAAGTGACATTGCCTTTGAAGTATAAACATATTACATTCAGCACTGCCTCTCCCTGTTCTGTGTTTAAGGCCAGGCTGAATGAGGCTGTGGGCAGCCTGATCTAGGGTAGGATGTCCCTGCCCATGGCAGGGGAGTTGGAACTGGATTATCTTTGTGGTCCCTTCCAACCCTGACTGATTCTATGATTCTATGATTCTAACATATGAAGCAAGTTGTAGGGGCAGACATTATCTCAGCCTTTCTGGGTGAATGAGAGGATGGTTGAGAAGAATCATCATCCATTGCCTTGCTTCTCTGTATAAAGCAGGAGTCTTTATTCTACCTTTTGGTGCTCTCTGCTGGTGTAGGCTGCTCCAAGGTGTACAGAAAAAGCCTTGAATTCACAGGTGGTTGCAAGGAAAATTGTATCTTACACCTCTGGCAAGTGAAGTGGTGTGAGTGAGGAAAGGAAGACTCATCACCATGGCTTTAAGGTTCTGGCCTATGTTTCCACTGCAGGTGTGAACACAAGCAGTGAAGCTTGGAATGTATTCAAGCCAGGAGTTCCAGCCTGCTGCTTGAAATCCTGCATAATATTCTTACTCTGAAAGGCTGGACTAGCTGATCCTTGAGGTCTCTTCCGACCTGGTATTCTGTGAATTCTATGAATCTATGAATAATTCTATGTCCCCTTTGCTTGCTCAGTTTAACTTCAGCACTGTGAATTCACTGAGTCCTTTGGAATGGCTCTTGATTTCTGCCAGTGCTCCAGAAGACTGCTTGCAAGGTACACATAGGGCAAATTCCAGTCTGCTTTTGAGTTTTGAGCTGCCCCTTCCCCACCACTGCCACACACACCATGCAGATGCAAAATGAGAATGAAGCTGATCCCCCAGAACTGTGAGGACCCCAAGGGCAGAGAACCTTAAACAGGTTCCACCCCTGCCACACACACCATGCAGATGCAAAATGAGAATGAAGCTGATGGTAGGAAGCTTCCCTCCAGCTGTGGGCAGCAGTGATGCTCACTGCACTGCTGCAGGTCCCTGTAGTGGAGCAATTGCATTGGAAGGAAGAGCTCAGATGTGATATCTCACAGAAGCTATGTTCAGCAAGTGGAGGGTGTATCAGGCCTGCATCTTCCAAAATCCCCCAGAACTGTGAGGACTCCAAGGGCAGAGAACCTTAAACAGGTTCCACCACTGCCACACACACCATGCAGATGCAAAATGAGAACGAAGCTGATGGTAGGAAGCTTCCCTCCAGCTGTGGGCAGCAGTGATGCTCACTGCACTGCTGCAGGTCCCTGTAGTGGAGCAATTGCATTGGAAGGAAGAGCTCAGATGTGATATCTCACAGAAGCTATGTTCAGCAAGTGGAGGGTGTATCAGGCCTGCATCTTCCAAAATCCCCCAGAACTGTGAGGACTCCAAGGGCAGAGAACCTTAAACAGGTTCCCCTGGTACAGGTGGAGAGGTGTCAGCTGCGTCCTGCTGGGAGGCTTCCTGACACCTGTGTCCTGCCAGCATGATGGAAGGGCTTGAGGAAGTGGGTGGGAGCTGCATAAACAGGGGGGGAAATGAGTCACGTTTTTCCTGAGATGAGTGCAGTGTGATTGGCATGCTTAGCTTAGCAGCCATGTATAGCTCATAGAGCTGATTTCAGAAGCAGGATCTTTTTTTTCTTTCCATTAAGGCACTACTGAGTGTTCATTCTGTTTAATCAGGTGGCAGAAGGAGGTGGGCTTGTTGTGTCCACTCACCTTTAAAAATGTGTCAGTGATGCACAGCTGGGTTGATGGGTGATGCATCTGTCCTAGTCTTTGCTGCATCAACTTACTCATTTATGTTTTTTGGCTGGAGCTGGGCTGAACAAACTAGGTGAACCAGGAGAGATGACAGGTAGAGCTCTGCCAGCGTGTTGGGGGTGTTTTTCCTCTCCTACAGAACTGTGACCTCACTGTGAAGAAGACTTCAGTGTGAATACATCTTTCTTGCCCCAGCACAGCCATGGGTGTAGGTTGAGAGGGTAATCCTTTTGTGTGCACATGCAAATCATTCATCTGAGGAATGGAACTAAGCACAAGATTACCTCCCAACTAGAGAAGGAACATCTTCTGTCTATCTCTAGCCATGATTGTACTAAAATTTTGGAACTGAACAGGAAAAAAAGTGAGGCTGTCCAAAGTGTAAGCACTGAAATTAAAGAAAGCCAGAAAGGAAACAGAACCTTTACAAACCTTATCAATATCTAAAGGGCAAGTGTCAGGAGGATGGAGTCAGACTCTTGTCCAGAGACAGAACAAGGGGGCAATGGACACAAATTGGAACACAGAAGGTTCCACATAGACATATGGAAAAAAATTTTACACTTCGAGGGTGACAGAGCACTGGACCAGGCTGCCCAGGCAGGTTATGGAATCTCCTCTGCAATCATTCAAAACCCACCTGGACGTGATCCTTACTCTTTAGGTTCTTTACTCTAGGTGATCCTGCTCTAGGAGGATGGGGTTGGACTAGATGGTATTGAGAGGCTCTTTCCAACCCTTACCATTCTGTGATTCTTTAACACGAGGTGGCTCTGGGACACTTTCTGAAGAGAAATTAGCAGCAGGGAGCCCCTTTATGGGGCAACTGCAGTCCAGAAAGACTTGTGGTTCTTAATGGTGTTCATTCAGGTAGTAAGGAAATACAGTAGTAAGGAAGTGTTTCTGTGGGAAGGTGGTTATGTGGTGAAATCATCTGTTAAAAGGGTCAGAGTGGGTATCTGTAGCAGTTGTCTTAGGCATCAAATACACACAGAGGGCTTCCTTCAGCAGTGTTTTAGATTCCCTGTTGACTAATCCCTCCCACAGATCTACAGGCACATCACTGTGTCCTGCATGGATCTCTGGTGCTCAGCAGTTGATTCGAAGACTCCTCTTCCTCAGTTAAAAGAGGAATCAACGCTTCTTTTTGCTGCAAAAGAAAGAAAAAAAAAATAATTAATGATAAGAAATGCTTTCCAGGAATCAGCCCTGATAAGGCAGCCACAGCCACAGAGCTCGGATTCAATTAAACTGATAGAGTTCAGCTCCAATTTAATTATTTCTCGGTGTATGTAAATGAGGTTCCTCATTGCAGCGAAACAAATCATCACTCTTGTTCATGACAGTCCCTTATCTGCAGGCTTTTCTACTTCTTCTCCCTTTAGTTTAAGCTAAAAGCAAAACAAAAGGTTCCTCAAAATTGAGAGGCTGGAGCGAAGAGCTGGTCTGGTCTTTCATTAGTATTCTGGAGACAGCAGAGGCCTTTGTTGAGCTGGTTGTGCTTAGCCCTCATACAACACTCTGATTAAGGCTGTGTGTTTGACAAAACAGATTAAGCATGGCATCTGTCAGATGTACAACCTTGGAGGCAAACACCCAAACCTGCTGGGAAATTTTCAGACAGCATCCCACATTTGGCTGAATTTGCAGCTAGCTTAAGATCTCCCTGCTTAAACAATTCCTGATGCAGGCATCTGGCATGAATCACAGAATGACAGAGGTTGAAAGAAACCTCAGCACATCACCGATTCCCAACCCTCTTGACAAGGCAAATTCACACAAAGAAGGTCACAAATTAATATGTCCAGGTGGATTTTGAATGTCTCCAAAGATGGAGACTCCACCCCTTCTTTGGGCAGCCTGTTCTGGTGCTCCATCACCCTTAAATTAAAGAAGTTCCTCCTTGAGTTTAGATGGAATTTATTATGTTATGTTTGAGCCTTGTCCTGTCACTGAGCACACTGAGCCATGAATGACAAAGTTCACCCCAGTGTAGTTGTAAAGCCAATGGGAGTGGCTTAAGGAAGCACCATCAAAGTGCCAGTCCTCACTGCTGGTTTGTTGCTTGGTTTCTTACTGGTTTAGCAGCACTAGCTGCTGGTTTAACATGGAAACAAATGTTCTCAGCAGCTGATGTTGTCAGTGCTCCCATCTTCTGGAAGCTGCTGGTAGGAAAAAAACCTAGATTTTGTGCAACAGACTCAATGTTTCAGACCCAAACCACTCTGTGATTCTATGAAAAGGGAAATGTGAGCCTTCATTTACAGCAGCTGCTAATCTTATTGTTGGAAGCCTTGGTTTTAATCTTCCCTTCCCTTCCCTTCCCTTCCCTTCCCTTCCCTTCCCTTCCCTTCCCTTCCCTTCCCTTCC
>VWZI01002649.1:15574-40232 GCA_013396835.1 Psilopogon haemacephalus
GAAAGCCTCAGAGGTGCTTGGCTTCTGCTCCTTGCCCCTTTTTGGTGGGGAGGGGCAGCACCTCGGGGCTCTTCTTGAGAAGAAAGAAGGTCTCTGAGGTGCTTTGTCTCTGCTCTCTTGCCCTTTTTTGGTGTGTGGGGAGGCAGCACCCCGGGGCTGTTGTTAAAAAGAAAGCCTCAGGGGTGCTTCGCTTCTGCTCCCTTGCCCTTTCTTTTGGTGTGTGGGGGGAGGCAGCACCCCGGGGCTCTCGCTGAAGAGAAGGTCTGAGGGGTGCTTTGTCTCTGCTCCCCGCAGGGTCTGGGTCGTGGTGCCAGCGAGGTGCCTGCCGGTGCGAGCGGGCGGCTCGGCTCTGCCAGATGCGCAGCCGAAGGCTGCCTCAGCCCCGCCGCAAGTGCCGGGGCCGAGCCGGGAGGTGCCGCAGCCCCAGGGCTGCTCGCCTAAGGCCCCTCCAGGCTGATCAGCGAAGGGACGGAGCCCAGAGCATTGCCCAACCCTGGCGGCTCTCCTCTTCCGAGGCCTTTTCTGGTGCGTTTTTGGCTCGGACCGGAGGATAACAACAACCCCGCGGCGGGCGAGGGGGGCGAGAGGCGCAGAGCAAAACAAGGGAGGGGTTGGACACCTGCGCTGGGAAATGGTGACATGGAAACCGGCCACAGCCTCTCTGCTCGCACTCATTTCCCCTTGGCTCAGCTTCCCGAGCAGCCTCTCAGCTCCCTCTGCTTTCCGTTTCGGTTTTTTTCTTCTTCTTCTTCTTCTTCACCGCAGATTCTCTTCTCCTCTGCCGTCGGGGAAATAAAGCCGAGAGAGTTGCAAAAAAACCTTCGGTCCTCGGTGTGATGTGAGCCCAGCGACCACCCCCTGGCAGGCAGCAGGGCGAAGGTGACCTCCTAGCTCCCCGTGGAGTCACAGAATCGCAGTGTGGTAGGGGTTGGAAGGGACTTTCTGGAGGTCATCCAGTCCAACCCTGCCCCTGCTCAAGCAGAGCACCCAACAGGAGCTTGCTTGGTGAGCTCCACACCTTCAGATCCTGCCAAGTGCTCCACAGGGATGACAGAATCCCAACGTGGCAGGGGTTGGAAGGGACTTTCTGGAGGTCATCCAGTCCAACCCTGCCCCTGCTCAAGCAGAGCACCCAACAGGAGCTTGCTTGGTGAGCTCCACACCTTCAGATCCTGCCAAGTGCTCCACAGGGACTCAGCCTCAGGGCTCTCAGCCTTTGCTCTTCAGAATCCTCAGGGTCTTAGCCTCAGGGCTCTCAGCCTCAAGGATCTCAGCCCCAGGGCTCTCAGCCTTTGCTCTTCAGAATCCTCAGGGTCTTAGCCTCAGGGCTCTCAGCCTTTGCCCTTCAGAATCCTCAAGCTCTCAGCCCCAGGGCTCTCAGCCTTTGCTCTTCAGAATCCTCAGGGTCTTATACTCAGGGCTCTCAGCCTTTGCTCTTCAGAATCCTCAAGCTCTCAGCCTCAGAGCTCTCAGCCTTTGCTCCTCACAGAGCTGCTCCTCAGCACCTTTGCAGCCTCTGTTGCTCTCTCTCCAGCAGTTCCCTGCCCCTATTGAAGGGGGGAGCCCAGAGCTGCTCTCAGCACTCCAGCTGTGGGCTGGTTAGCACAGAGCAGAAGGGATGAGCACCGACAGATGACACCCGAGGGGCAGTGCATCTCCCTCCCACCGACCTGCTGAGCCCTGAGCCTTCGTGGAGGACAGGGAGAGGAGAGGTGAGGGCTGGGGGCAGGCGAGGTGCTGCGAGGTGCTGCGGGAGGGCAAGGCAGGGCAGGGCAGGGCAGGGTGCTGGCAGGCTCTGCTGTGATGGGGTGGCCACAGCTTGCCTCACTCCCAGAGCACAGCAAAACATCTTCCTCACCAGAAAAGAATTCTTTGGCCCAATCCTGCACCAGCCCCCTAGGAAAAGGCAGTTGAGGCGGTGGCTGCTTCCCCCATCTGCAGTACTGCAGCCAGCTCTGGGTGTCCCCCTCCACTTCCAGAGGGACATGGAACTGCTTGAGAGAGTCCAGCACAGAGCCACAGAGATGATAGAAGGAATGGAGCAGCTCTGTCATGAGGAAGTTCTTCAGCATGAGAGTGGTGAGAGCCTGGAATGGGTTGCCCAGGGGAGTGTTTGGGGCCAGCTCCCTGGGGGTGTTTTTGGCCAGGCTGGCAGAGGCTGTGGTCAGGCTGCTCTAAGGTAGGGTGTCCCTGGGCATGGCAGGGGGGTTGGAGCTGGCTGATCCTTGTGGTCCCTTCCAACCCTGACTGAGTCTATGATTCTATGAGTCCATGACTCTATGACTCTATGATTCCATTTCCCCGAGTCAAAGCAGCCAAGTCTTGGAAATCCTCACTCAGTGTCTGCTCTTCAGAATCCTCAGGGAGTCTACCCCAGGAGCTGTCCCAGCTCGGGGAGGGGGAGGCAGAATCAAGGAATTGTTTGGCTTGGCAAAGCCCTTTGAACTCAGCCAGTCCAACCATTCTCTGACCCTACCAAGGCTGAGGCTAAACCATGGCCCTCAGCACCACACCTGTGTGGCTTTGAACCCCCTCCAAGGACTGGGGTTCAACCACCTCCCTGGGCAGCCTGCTGCAGTCTCTCAGAACCATTTCAGTGAAGAAGTTTCTTCTAATATCCAACATAATCCTCTCCTGGTTCAATTTTAGGCCATTTCCTCTTGCCTTGCCTCCTTGTTAGCAGAGAGAAGGGATCAACACCCACCTGGCTCCAGCTTCCTTCCAGTACAGAGCCAAAAGCTCTGCCCTCAGCCTTCACTTCTCCAGACTGAACAACCCCCCCACCCCCAGGTCCCTCAGCTGCTCCTCTCCAGCTTCCCTTCAGTACAGAACCAAAAGTTCTGCCCTCAGCCTCCACTTCTCCAGGCTGAACAACCTACCCCCAGGTCCCTCAGCTGCTCCTCTCCAGCTTCCTGTCAGTACAGAACAAAAAAGTTCTGCCCTCATCCTCCACTTCTCCAGGTCCCCCCAGGTCTCTCAGCTGCTCCTCCCCAGACCTGTCCTCCAGACCCTTCACCAACTTTGTTTCCCTTCTCCTGAACCTCCCTCTCTGGCACCTCAGTGTCCTTCTTGGATCGAGCACCCCAAAGCTGAAGCCAGCAGCAGGTGGCAGAGCTGACTGTGATCCTGGAGAGCTCCAAGGCTCTCACTTTAGGGTCCTGAGATGATTGACCTGCCTCAGTATTTTTCCATTTTGACCACAGCTCCAGGTCAGGAAATTCTTCTCCTTTGAAGAGCAGGCTCTGATCCAGGCAGCAGGAGCTGGAGGTTAGGGAGTGCCCAATTGTCCCAGGTCCCTGCACTGGTAACCAAGGCAAGAGAGTACCAGACTGGAACCCAGATAAGAAGGTGCCAGCAGGTCCCAGCCCACTGCTCTTGTAACCAAGACAAGAAGACAATGTTGGCTCCTCCTGGCATCACGACGTGGCCCAGGGAGGGAAGCCCCCAGCAGGAGGCTCCCCCCCAGCTCAGGGCATCCCATGCCTGGAGCCTCCTTCCTCGCCCGTGGAGGTAGCGGAACAGATATGAGGAGGATTGTCAATATTTGCCCACTTTGGGCTCTCCAAAGGAGGGGCCCCAGGGGGCAGGTTGGCTTTTAAAAGGTGTCAGCAGCAGCAACCCAGGGCTCAGCTGAGCAGTGGAGCTGCCACCACCAGCCATGAAGATCTTCCTGCTGCTCCTATTCCGTGAGTACCTTCCCCTGCTCCCCAGCTCTGGATGGCTGAGCTGAGGAAAGCTCAGTGCTTGCAATGTCTCTCCATGAGCATGGGTTTGGAGGAGGGTGAAGATGCTCCTCTTTGCCCCTCACCTTCAGCTGGGTGGGATGGGGCAGTGCTCCTAACCCCTCCCTACCCCCATCTCCAGTCACAGGGTTGGTCCTATTCAGTGAGTACCTTTCCTGCTCCCCAGCTCTGGATGTCTGAGCTGAGGAAAGCTCAGTGCTTGCAATGTCTCTCCATGAGCATGGGTTTGGAGGAGGGTGAAGATGCTCCTCTTTGCCCCCAACTCCCAGCAGGGTGGGATGGGGCAGTGCTCCTAAGCCCCTCCACCCCCATCTCCAGTCACAAGGCTGCTCCTATACCTTCCCTGCTCCCCAGCTCTGGGTAAGATGCTGGGGAAAGCTCAGTGCTTGCAATGTCTCTCCATGGGTTTGGAGGAGGGTGAAGATGCTCCTCTTTGCCCCCCACCCTCAGCTGGGTGGGATGCTCCTAACCCCTCCCTACCCCCATCTCCAGTCACAAGGCTGCTCCTATTCTATTAGTACCTTCCCTGCTCCCCAGCTCTGGGTAAGATGCTGGGGAAAGCTCAGTGCTTGCAATTTCTCTCCATGAACATCAGTTTGGAGGAGGGTGAAGATGCTCCTCTTTGCCCCCCACCCTCAGCTGGGTGGGATGCTCCTAACTCCTCCCTACCCCCATCTCCAGTCACAAGGCTGCTCCTATTCTATTAGTACCTTCCCTGCTCCCCAGCTCTGGGTAAGATGCTGGGGAAAGCTCAGTGCTTGCAATTTCTCTCCATGAACATCAGTTTGGAGGAGGGTGAAGATGCTCCTCTTTGCCTCCTCCCCCAGCAGGGTGGGATGGGGCAGTGCTCCTAACCCCCCTACCCCCATCTCCAGTCGCAGGGCTGGTCCCCACCAGCTGCAATGTGCTTCAGTTTGGCTCCATGATCAAGGCCAAGACAGGGAAGTCACCACTGGCCTACAATGGCTACGGCTGCTACTGTGGCCTGGGAGGATCCAAGCAGCCACTGGACAAGACTGACTGGTGAGTGAGGAGGAAATTCTGCACCATGAGAGTGCTGAGAGCCTGGAATGGGTTGGGGCCATATCCCTGGAGGTGTTTGAGGCCAGGCTGGATGAGTCTCTGGCCAGCCTGATCTAGGGTAGGGTGTCCCTGGGCATGGCAGGGGGGGGTTGGACTGGATGAGCTTTGGAGGTCCCTTCCAGCCCCTGACATTCTGTGGTTCTGTGTTTCTATGATTCTGTGATTCTATGATTCTGTTTCTATGCTTCTATATTTCTGTGATTCTATGATTCTGTGCTTCTATGTTTCTATGATTCTGTTTCTGACTCTATGATTCTATGATCCTGTTTCTATGATCCTATGATTCTGTTTCTATGATCCTATGTTTCTATGATTCTGTTTCTATGATCCTATGATCCTATTTCTATGATCCTATGATCCTATGTTTCTATGATCCTATGATCCTATTTCTATGATCCTATGATTCTGTTTCTATGATCCTATGATCCTATGTTTCTATGATCCTATGTTTCTGTTTCTATGATCCTATGATCCTGTTTCTATGATCCTATGTTTCTATGATCCTATGATTCTATGTTTCTATGATCCTATGATCCTATTTCTATGATCCTAGGATCCTGTTTCTATGATCCTGTTCCTATGATTCTGTTTCTATGATCCTATGATTCTATGTTTCTATGATCCTATGATCCTATTTCTATGATCCTAGGATCCTGTTTCTATGATCCTGTTCCTATGATTCTGTTTCTATGATCCTATGATTCTATGTTTCTATGATCCTATGATCCTATTTCTATGATCCTAGGATCCTGTTTCTATGATCCTGTTCCTATGATTCTGTTTCTATGATCCTATGATTCTATGTTTCTATGATCCTATGATCCTATTTCTATGATCCTAGGATCCTGTTTCTATGATCCTGTTCCTATGATTCTGTTTCTATGATCCTATGATTCTATGTTTCTATGATCCTATGATCCTATTTCTATGATCCTAGGATCCTGTTTCTATGATCCTGTTCCTATGATTCTGTTTCTATGATCCTATGATTCTATGTTTCTATGATCCTATGATCCTATTTCTATGATCCTAGGATCCTGTTTCTATGATCCTGTTCCTATGATTCTGTTTCTATGATCCTATGATTCTATGTTTCTATGATCCTATGATCCTATTTCTATGATCCTAGGATCCTGTTTCTATGATCCTGTTCCTATGATTCTGTTTCTATGATCCTATGATTCTATGTTTCTATGATCCTATGATTCTATGATCCTATGTTTCTATGATCCTATGTTTCTATGATCCTATGTTTCTATGATCCTATGTTTCTATGATCCTATGTTTCTATGATCCTGTGAAAGCAGCCATAAATTATTCTGCAAAGCAAGGGAGTAATGGGAGAGCACCTAAGAGAGTGATGCTGAGGATGCCAGAAGGGCTGAGCCACCCTCCCTGCTGCAGGACCCTGCACCCACAGCCAGCACAAGTGGCAGCGGTTTCCCAGCAGGGCTGAGTCCCTGCTAGGTGCTCACCACTGTGGCACTGTCCCAGTGCTCCCAGTGCTGCCCTGACCATGCCTGTTGTGCTCCCAGGTGCTGCCATGCCCACGACTGCTGCTACAGGAAGCTGGCCTCGTCCCGCTGCAATGCCAAGCTGGCCACCTACCACTACTCCATCCGTGGCAGCAAGATAACCTGCAGTAAGAGACAGGGTGGGCCCCAAAGCAGCCCTGCTCTGCCACAGCCTTCTCTTCTGAGAGACCACCCCAGCTTGGCAACCACTTCTCGGGGAGGGGATGGAAATGAGCCAAGGGTGGTAGGGGGAGCAGGGTTGGGTTGGAGCAGGTTGCCCGGGGAGGTGGTGGAGTCCCCATCCCTGCAGGTGGTTCAAGAAAGCTGTGGGTGTGGCACTTGGGGACACGATTGGATGGCCACGGTGGTGTTGGGTTGGTGGGCTTAGAGGTCTCTTCCATCCAAAGCAGTTCTGTGGCTCCATGGACAGGGCAAACACCTACTTGCTAGGACTAGGGTGAAGCTTAGGGCTGGGAGGTCTGCCAAAGGAGGAGCCTTGCCCAAGTACTGAAGGCTTGGGCTGGCCCTCCCATCTTGGATGGGGACCTTGGCGTTGCTCCCCTGGTTTCCAGAGAGCAAACACTGCTCTTTCAGGGTGAGTGGATCAAAACAAAGCCCTTCCCTCTACAGAGGGATGGATATTTCCTGTACCTTCACAGGGAGAGGAAGTAAATTAAATGGTCCCTCAGGGAAGAGGAGCACCAGAGCTAAGAGAGGGTCAGAGGTAAGGATCAAGGACAAGAGGAGGACCAGAGGTAGGAGGAGGACCAGACGTAAAAGAGCATTCAGAGGTAAAAGAGCATTCAGAGGTAAGAGGAGGACCAGAGGTAAAAGAACATTCAGAGGTAGGAGGACTAGAGGTAAGAAAGGACCAGAGATAAGAGAAGAACCACAGGTAAGAGGAAGACCAGAGGTAAAAGAACATCCAGAGGCAAGAGGAGGACCAGAGGTAAAAGCACATCCAGAAGTAAAAGAAGAAACAGAGGTAAAAAGAGAGCCAGGAGGTAAAAGGAGAGATAAAGGTAGGAAAGAGGAGGACCAGAGGTAAGAAAGAGGAGGACCAGAGGTAAGAAAAAGGAGGACCAGAGGTAAGAAAAAGGTAAGAAAGAAATAGAAAGACCAGAGGAAAGAAAGAAAGAGGAGGACCAGAGGAAAAAAAGAAAGAGGAGGACCAGAGGAAAAACAGAGGAGGACTACCCAAGCCACCTCCACACCACAGTGTGGGCTGCATACCCCGCAGGGATGGTCCAAAAGCCACCTGTCCCCAGACTCTCAGTCCCTTCCCCTGACCCCCAGCCCCATCTCCCCAAATTTCCTTCCAGAAGGCGGGAGCTGGTGCCAAAAGCAGAGCTGTGAGTGCGACAGGAGGGCAGCAGAGTGCTTCCAAAGGACAGCCAGGACCTACCGCAGCTCCTACAAGAACCACCCCAACTCCCGCTGCAAGGGCAGGAGCCCCTCCTGCTAGGCACAACACCCGGCAGAGGGGGTGGAAATCGAGGGTGGAGGTCACCTCCTCTCTGCTCAAACAGGGCACAGCACAAGCCTGTGGCACCAAAAACACCTCCAGAGCCTTTGCCTGGAGCTGGTGCCCAGGGGAAAGTCACTCCCCGGGGTCAAACCAATGATAAACCCAAGGGGATCCCTGCAAATAAAATCTTGTTTGGGTTTTTTTTTTTTTTTCCTCCAAGGCAGCTCCTGGAGCTGTTGGTGTGTTGGGAATGGGTGGTGGAAGGGGTAGGAAGCAGCAGGGAGGTTCACAAGCTCTGGGGTTTGCTGAAGTGAAATGTTTAGACCCAGAGAGTTCTGTGTCTTTTTGTCCTCAAATAAACCAAAACGTTTACCAGAAGGGACATTTGAGCAGCCAAAAGGGAAATCTCAGGGCTCCACAGAACAAAAGTGAGCAACAGAAGCAGCAAGTGGCTGCTGAACTCCAATTCCAACTCCTGGCAGCCTTCTCTTCTCCAGGCTGCTGAACTCCAATTCCAACTCCTGGCAGCCTTCTCTTCTCCAGGCTGCAGAGCCCCAACTCTCTCAGCCTGTCCTCACAGCAGAGCTGCTGCAGCCCTCTCAGCATCTTGGTGGCCTCCTCTGCCCTGGCTCCAACCCTTGCATGTGCTGCTTGTGCTGGGGGCTGCAGAGCTGCAGACAGTGCTGCAGATGGGTGTGAGGAGAGCAGAGCCAAGGGGCAGAATCCCCTCCCTTGCCCTGCTGCCCACAGCTGCTCTTGCTGCAGCCCAGCACACAGTTGCTGTCTGAACTGCACTCACACTGCAGCCTCATCTTCAGCTTTGCATCAGCCCAGACCCCCAGGTCCTGTTCCTCAGGGCTGTTCTCAGCCATTGCCCACCCAGCCTGGAGTTGTGCTTGCTCTTGTGCCCACCCAGGTGCAGGACCTGACACTTGGATGGAATTAACACATAGAAGCAGCTGCCCCTCACACCCAGCCCCCATGGAGGCATCAATGCCACCTCAGAAGGTTCTGCACACCCTCGGAGCAGGGAGGTCCTAAAGCAGAAGTGCTTTGAGGGTGTTGAGGTTCACCAGAGGGCTCCTGCTTGACTCCTTGAGGTGTTTCACCACACCCAACACCTCCAGCCCTTCCTCGGGCTTCCCACAGGATCCGTGGGGGGTCTTTGTGACTCCCAAACACTCTTTTATCCTCTCACTCACCTTTTGGTGCCACTCAAGGGCTTTGGGATGAGGGAGGGGAGAGCAGGGACAGAGCTGAGGGAGCCAATGCTGCCCTCTAAGGTCTGTGCCTGCGAACAGGCTCCACACCAAGCTGCTGATTTTGCAGTACTTGGTGACCTTCAGGATGAGCAATTTCAGATGAACCAAATCCTGCCCTGCAAAAGGCTTGATGGAGGGAAGCAGGCAGGCTTCCCACTTCACCATCACCACTGGCAAAGCTTGTTCCAGGGATTCCTGATGCCTTGGGCCACGCCAATTTCACTGAAGCTAAGGAGTGCCAAGTTCTTGGCTTGGATGAAAGCTCTGAAGCAGCTCCAGAGCAAGACAAAGGAGGTGAGATTGCAGCTGTCCACATCACAGCACTCAGTGGAAGTCTCCTGCCTGCTCATACCACATTTTAGAAGCTCCTTAGGCTGCACCAGGTTGGATTCATCAGCTCCCTGCTCCCATGAGTCCACTGGGATGAGTCCCTTCCCTTTCAGGTCTCAACAGTCAGCAAAAGAGCTGGGCCCCAAGTTAAGCCAGAGTCAAGCATGGCCAAGGACCCAAGCTGCTGATTTTGCAGTACTTGGTGACCTTCAGGATGAGCAATTTCAGATGAACCAAATCCTGCCCTGCAAAAGGCTTGATGGAGGGAAGCAGGCAGGCTTCCCACTTCATCATCACCACTGGCAAAGCTTGTTCCAGGGATTCCTGATCCCTTGGGCCACACCAATTTCACTGAGGCTAACGAGTGCCAAGTTCTTGGCTTGGATGAAAGCTCTGGAGCAGCTCCAGAGCATGGCAAAGGAGGTGAGATTGCAGAATGGTTTAGGTTGGAAGGGACCTCAAAGCTCAGCCAGTTCCAACCCCCCTGTGCCACAGGCAGGGACACCTCCCACTAGAACAGGTCACTCAAGGCCTCAGCATGGCCAAGGCAATCCTCTTGTCCCTTCTCCCTCCTCAGGCAGCTCAGTGCAACACCACTGGGCAGATCTAAACTGATCTCAGCATTCCTGCAGGGACAGGGATGAGGAATGTCCCCTTGGGACATGGTGCTGGCTGTGGGAAGGATTCTGAGACTCTGCTCACTTTATTTACAGTTAAATAGAAAAGAGGGAGGAAAAAAAAAACCCAAAACCAAACCAACCAACACATTCCTGAGGTAAGAATTGTTCAGCAGGGTTAAAAAAAAACCCCACAGCTCCTCCAAGCACAGCCAAGCCCTGAAGTTGATGTAAACCCTTCAGAATCATCTGAGCAGATCAAGAGACCTGAAAGCAATCAGCAGGCTCTCACCTTCCCCTGACACCGAAGCCATAAAGAGCCAAGTCTCTACTTTCAGTGAAGTTCAAACAACTCTTCTGACACGGAGGTCAAGGCAGGAGCAGAGAGCAATTGTTTTCACCCCGCCCCCACCCCGAGGGAAGCACCAGGAAGTTGAGGCCGCAGCTCAGAGGGATCTGCAGGTAACTATGGGTGCTTGGCAATGCCGCCCAAGGGCAGCTCTGCCTCCCTCCCTCAGCTTTATTTGCTTTTCTCACCGGGGCACCCAGCACACACTGGGTCATATGTTTAGAGCTGCCACGGCCTTCACCAAGGTGATGTGGTCGCTGGGGTCTGCCTCCCTCCTGCTGCTGTCTGCACAGTTGCTCTTGGTGGCCAAGACCTTCTGCCGGTGCCTCTCCTCCTGACGTTTCTTCTTCTCCAGCCGCTGCTGCTCCTTCTTCTGTTTTTTAGACACCTGAGAAGAAGGGGTGAGAAAGCAGACTTGGAAACACATCTTCTGCTCAGCTAGGGGAAAGCAACACAGAATGCCTGAATCCCAGCGAGCTGGGGCTGGAAGGGACCCCTGGAGATCATCCAGCCCAACCCCTCCCTGCTCAAGCAGGGCACCCACAGCAGCTTGCCCAGGAGCACAATGGCCAGGGTGGGGTTGGAAGCTCTCCAGACTCCACAACCACTCTGGGCAGCCTGCTCCAGGCCTCCAGCACCCTCACAACAAAGAAATTTCTCCTCCTGTTCAGGTGGAAGCTCCTGGCTTCCAGTTTGTGCCCACTGCCCCTTGTTCTGGCACTGAGCACCACCGAGCAGAGCCTGGCCCCAGCCTCTTGCCCCCCCACAGCTCCTTTAGCTCTTGCTGAGCATTGCTCAGCTCCCCTCTGGGGCTGCTCTTCTGCAGGCTCTGAGATTTTCCTCCTCACAGAGCTGCTCCAGGCCCCTCAGCAGCTTTGCAGCCTCCACTGGATTCTCTCCAGCAGCTCCCTGTCTCTCTTCAACTGGGAAGCCCAGAAGAGGACCCAGTGCTCCAGATGAGGCCTCACTAGGGCAGAGCAGAGGAGGAAAAGAACCTCCCTCAAACATCTTGATGCACCCTAGGACAGCACAGGCCTGCCTGGCCCCGAGATCAAACCATGGGCTCACGCTGAACCTCTTGGCCACCAGCACGCTGAAAAGCAGAGCAGCAGATAGCAAAAGCAGCTGCCAGAGAATGCTCACTGCCAAACAAGCTGTCAGGAGGTTGCTGAGTGTCCCTCTGGGAGCAGTGCCACCTGTCACAGTGAAATGTTTGCACTGGAGAAGTCTCAGCTGCGGCAGCACCGACACCTGGCAGGCAGAAGGAGCTCTCTCCAGTTCCGAGCAGGAGGCAGCTGGGGGTTGAGCAACTCCTGCTGCAGGCTGTGCAACCTCCTGCCAAGCCACCCTCACACACCTTGGGGTTCCTGCCAGCTCTCTCCTCTTCATCAGACCTAGGCTGTGCTTTGCTCTCTTCAATTTCAGCTGGATGCAGGCTCTGGTTTGCAGGGCTCCTGGGAGCGCTGCCACTTTCCCTCCGCAGCGCAGTGCCACACAATTCTTCCTCCTTGCTCTGGGGGTCAGGCTGCTCCTCAGCACCTACCAACAACAGAGCCTTCCCTCAGACACATTCCAGCCAAGAAGCTGACTCACCAGCAGCCAGTTCAGAGGGCTGGAGCACCTCTCCTGTGAGGACAGACTGAAAGAGTTGGGGCTGTTCAGTTTGGAGAAGAGGAGGCTCCAGCATCTTCTTCCTGTGGAGCATGTCCAGAGAAGGGCCCCAAGGATGCTCAGAGGGCTGCAGCACCTCTGCTGTGAGCACAGACTGAAAGAGTTGGGGCTGTGCAGGCTGGAGAAGAGGAGGCTCCCAGAGGACCTTCTTGTGGCCTTCCAGGATCTGAAGTGGCCTACAGAAAAGCTGGGAAGGGACTTTTGAGGCTATCAGGGAGTGCCAGGACTAGGGGGAATGGAGCAAAGCTGGAGGTGGGGAGATTCAGATTGGAGGTGAGGAGGAAGTTCTTCAGCATGAGAGTGGTGAGGCCCTGGAATGGGTTGCCCAGGGGGGTGGTTGTGGCCAGATCCCTGGAGGTGTTTTTGGCCAGGCTGGCAGAGGCTGTGGTCAGGCTGCTCTAGGGTAGGGTGTCCCTGGGCATGGCAGGGGGGTTGGAACTGCCTGATCCTTGTGGTCCCTTCCAACCCTGACTGATTCTAGTTCCCTCCTCCAGAAGCTCTGTTGGGTTTTGGGAAGGGGGATTGAAGCTGTCCTCACTAACACCCACCCTGAGCACAGCAGGGCTGAGGCAGCAGCACTGCTGAGATCAAGCTTCAAACTCTGCTGTCCTCATTGAACTGCTGCCTGCAGCTAACACCAGGTAGCCTCCTGAGGTGCCAGCCTCCAGCTGCTCACCCATTCTGTCCACTTCATTCACTTGCAAGATGACAAGGACTGCAGACTGTACATTGTAGTCTTCCTCTTCCAGAACTCGGCTGACTAAGTCCATGTCCTGTCCACATGAGGAGAGAGAGAGAGAGAGAGAGAGAGAGAGACAACACTTAGGCTCAGCCAACTCACAGGACCACAGAATGCTTTGGGTTGCAAAAGCAGAACAGACCAACCCCCACCTGGCTCCAGCCTCCTTTCAGGGAGTTGTGAAGAGCCAAAAGGTCTTTCCTCAGCCTCCTTTTCTCCAGGCTGACCACCTCCAGCTCCCTCAGCTGCTCCTCCCCAGCTCTGTTCTCCAGACCCTTCACCAGCTTTGTTAGAATAGAATCACAGAATGGTTTAGGTTGGAAGAGACCTCAAAGCTCAGCCAGTTCCAACCCCCCTGTGCCATAGGCAGGGACACCTCCCACTAGAACAGGTCACCCTAGGACTCGTCCAGCCTGGCCTTGAACACATCCAGGGAGGGAGCAGCCACAACCTCCCTGGGCAACCTGTGCCAGTGTCTCACCACCCTCACTGTGAAGAACTTCCTCCTAACATCCACTTTCAATCTCCCCTCTGCCAGTTTAAACCCATTCCCCCTCGTCCTGTCATTACAAGACTTTGTGAACAGTCCTTCCCCAGCCTTCCTGTAGGCCTTTTGTTGCCTTTCTCTGGACCCACTCCAGCCCCTCCATGTCCTTCTTGGAGTGGGTGGGTCCAAAAGGAGTTATGTGGGATCCTCAAATCATTTCAAATATTACAGAATTTGTTTCAAAGTGAATTTTCAGAGAGACTTGCAACACAGGCAGGACATGGAAGTGTTGGAAGAAGTGCAGAGGAGGCCACCAAGATGCTGAGAGGGCTGCAGCAGCTCTGCTCTGAGGACAGGCTGAGAGATTTGGGGCTCTGCAGCCTGCAGAAGAGAAGGCTGCCAGGACACCTTGGAGTGGCCTTGCAGGATGTGAAGGAGGCTATAAGAAGGCTGGGGAGGGACTACTGACAAGGTCTTGTTATGACAGGAGGAGGAGGAATGGGTTTAAACTGGCAGAGGGGAGATTGAAACTGGCTGTTAGGAGGAAGCTGTTTGCAGTGAAGGTTGCCCAGGGAGGCTGTAGAGCACAGAAGCACAGAATGTGATCACAGATCACATTCTGTGCTTCTGTGCTCCACAACCTCCCTGGAGGTGCTCAGGACCAGGCTGGATGAGGCCTTGAGTGACTTGTTTCGGTGGGAGGTGTCTCTGCCTATGGCACAGGGGGGTTGGAACTGGCTGAGCTTTGAGCTCCCTTCCAGCCTAAACCATTCTATGATCTTCCCAGATCCTCAGGCACCCACACAGAACAACTCCTTCACCTGGGCCTGGGATGGAAACCATCCTGATTTGTGCTCCTGGTGCTGAAATGGTCCAAGATTGGTGTTGTTTGGAACTTTCCCCCCATGCCAAGCAGGGTTTAAGCCCAGCCCCAGGCTCCTCAGTACTTACTGAGCAGCCTGTTGCATTACAGACTTTTTGCACTGCATCTTCCATTTCACCTTCAGTCTCCTCTTCAGAGTCCCCCCTCTGGGCCTTCACTTCCTCCTCCTTATTGGAATCGTTTTTGGGAAGCATCTGCAAGCAAAGCCAAGCCCAGCAGGTCACACAGCCATGCAAGAATTCCATCCTCTGCATCAAATAAAAGGCCCCCTCTGAACATCACCCTCAGCTCAATTTGGCATTGAACTGGGATTGAAAAGTGAGGTATGAAGAGGACTCTCCACTGAGCATCACCCTCAAACCCTTGGCATTGAACTAGGATTGAAGTGAGGTATGAAGAGGACTCCCCACTGAACATCACCCTCAAAGCCTTGGCACTGAACTAGGATTGAAGTGAGGTATGAAGAGGACTCCCCACTAAACATCACTCTCAAAGCCTTGGCACTGAACTAGGATTGAAGTGAGGTATGAAGAGGACTCCCCACTGAGCATCACCCTCAAACCCTTGGCATTGAACTAGGATTGAAAAGTGAGGTATGAAGAAGACTCCCCACTGAACATCACCCTCAAACCCTTGGCACTAAACTAGGATTGAAGAGTGAGGTATGAAGAGGACTCCCCACTGAACATCACCCTCAAACCCTTGGCATTGAACTAGGACTGAAAAGTGAGGTATGAAGAGGACTCCTGTACCTAGCTGCTGCTTTTCCAGCTTTTCCCTTCCTCCCTCCCTCCCTCTTTGTTTCTGAACTCAAAGTGCACAAGCAGGGAGCTGCTTCATGATATCCACAGTGTCAGCTTTGGGATTGATTTGCAGGGATTTAGACACTTCCCAGCCTGCCTCAAACAGCACAAGTGAAGCCCTGGGGGCTCTTCTGTCCACAGGGACCAAACTCCTCTCAATCTCATGGGAAGGAAATCACCTGGCAGCACTCATCTGCTTGATTCATCAGCCAGAGGTGGCTCAGGCCATCCTGTCATAACCAACCTCCATCTGAAGATTTGCTGGAGCCTCAGAGTCATCATTGATCCTCCTCACACTGTCATAGTGCTCTCCATCACGATAGGCAATGTGCAGCTCCCTCACATTGGGCTTGTCTGTGCCTCGAATCTGGAGGGAGGGAAGCAAGCAGCAAGTGAGGATCTGGGCTCAGCTTCAGCACTGCTTTGCTGTTTTCCTGAAGCCAGTGAGAAACTGAAGCATCCTGAAAGAGAAAAGCATTGAGCAGGTGCAGCAGTGACAGAGCTGCAGCCTCCAGGATAAAGCAGACACCCAAGGGTTGGGGCAGCTGCATCACAGGGAACAGAACCTGGAATGAAAAGATCTCAGTGCTCAGAGCTGGTTTTAGACTTTCCACAGCAGCTGCTGTTTTTCAGACCATGCTCAGAGGGCTGCAGCAGCTCTGCTATGAGGACAGGCTGAGGGAGTTGGGGCTCTGCAGCCTGGAGAACAGAAGGCTTCAAGGAGGCCTTAGAGTAGCCTTCCAAGATCTGAAGGGAGCATACAGGAGGGCTGGGGAGGGACTATTCACGAGGTCTTGTAATGACAGGAGAAGGAGGAATGGGTTTAAACTGGCAGAGGGGAGATTTAGGTGGGATGTTAGTGGGAAGTTCTTCACAGTGAGGGTGGTGAGACACTGGCAGAGGTTGCCCAGGGAGGTTGTGGCTGCTCCCTTCCTAGAGGTGTTCAGGACCAGGTTAGATGAGGCCTTAAGGAGCCTGTTCTAGTGGGAGGTGTCCCTGCCTGTGCCACAGGAGGGGGTGGAACTGGCTGAGCTTTGAGGTCTTTTCCAACCTAAACCATTCTGTGATTCTATGATCTTGTCAGAGCCAGCTCCAGAGGCACTCAGCAGACTCAGCAGTGCCTTTTGGCCTTCAAACACGAAGGGGAAAAAAAGAATCTGTTCAAGAGTAGAAACAGTTACCCAGAGGAGGTTCTGCTCTGCAGCTGGAACAAGATGCTAAACGAGTTCACATTGGTGTGAAAGATTAAGAGAGTTCTGGAATGGGTTGGGTTAGAAGGGACCTTGAAGATCAGCCAGTTCCAATTCATGGGCAGGGACAGGACCACATTGCTCCTAGCCTCATCCAGCCTGGCTTGGAACACTTCCAGGCTTGGAGCCTCCACAGCTTCTCTGGACAACCTGTTCCAGTGCCTCACCACCCTCGTGTCTTCCTCATGTCTTATCTCAGTCCAGCTTCTCCCAGTCTGCAGCCATTGCCCCTTGTCCTATTCCTCCATGCCCTTGGAAGAAGTCCCTCCCCAGCTCCCCTGCAGCCCTCTTCAAATCCTGGCAGGCTGCTCTAAGGCCTCCCTGGAGCCTTCTCCAGGCTGAACAAGCACAACTCTCTCAGCCTGGCCTCACAGCAGAGAGCTTCCAGCCCTGCCAGCACTGCTGTGGCCTCCTCTGGCTCTGCTCCAGCAGGTCCCTGTCTGTGCTGAGGACTCCAGAGCTGGCCCCAGCAATGCAGGAGGGGTCTCAGCCGAGCTCAGCAGAGGTGCAGGATCCCTTCCCTGCCCCTGCTGCCCACACTGCCCAGGCCAGGCTTGTGTCTGAGCTATGAGAGCACACTGCCAACTCCTGCTGAGCTCCCAGCTCAGCACCCCCAAGTCCTTCTCCTTCACAGAAGCAAAGGCAGCTCACCAGAACGCATGAATCACACAAGCACAGGATGTCTTAGACTGGAAAAAGACCTTCAGGATCACAGAGTCCAATCATCAGTGAACTCCACTGCTCAGGAGCCCTGTTCCCAACCATTCCTTTGCTTTGTCAGCACTGAGCCCAGCACCTGCCACAGAAAGTCCCTGCTCTATTACCCGAGCTTATGCAAGCACCCTCCTGACCCCGGCCACCCCCAGTCCCAAAGCCCTGCAGGTTTGCAAGGAATGCAGAACATCACCTCCGAGCTGCAGATCCCCCCCACCAGGGCTCACCTGCTGAGCCAGAGGTCAAAGATCTGACAGCTCTCCTGGGGAAGACGTCAGTGAAGCCAAGGACAAGAAACTCTGCCTGCAGGGCCCCACAATTTCCCAACCCTTTTGCGTCTGTCTTTCGACTCAGCTTAATCCCAGCTGGCAGAACTTACACCCGGGGACCTCTCTCCACCACCTCTGTGCCCTGGGTGCCACTGATGGCTGCAGAGTTCACAGCACAGGGTCTCCTCCTCTCTCCTACTCTCAGGATCATGGAGTCACCTTTTAAGCTCAGCCAGTCCAAGCATTCTCTGCCATGACCCTCAGCACCACAGCTCTGGGGCTTTGAAACACCTCCAGGGATGGGGATTCCACCACCAACTTGAGCAGCCTGCTCCAGGCTTTGAGAAACCTTTCAGGGAAGAGCTTTCCTCTGATATCCAACCTAAAGCTCTCCTGGTGCAGCTCCACACCACTTCCTTTTCTCCTATCACTTGTAAGTAGCGAAAAGAGATCAGCCCCAACTTGGCTCCAACCTCCTTTCAGGGAGTTGTAGAGAGCCAGAAGGTCTCCCTGAGCCTCCTTTTCTCCAGGCTGCACAACCCCAGCCCCCACCCCTGTACTCCAGACTTTGCTGCCCTTCTCTGGACCTGCTCCAGCCCCTCCCACGTCCTTCTTGAAGTGAGGAGCCCAAAACTGAACCCAGGACTCAAGGTGTGTCCTCACCAGCGCCCACAGCTCAGGGTGCCACTCACCTTTGAGTTCCAGCTCAACACTTGCTTCCACTTAACCCCTGCCTCCTCTCCTAAGAAGTTACTCAGTGTTGGAACTCAGCAAGGCTTATTTTCATCCACAGCCTAGATGGGAATCTAACAAATCCCAAAGCTCTTGGAAGATTACACTGAAAATGAGCCAATTTAGCTCTCAGCAGCAAAGCTTTTTCTCTTTTTGTGTGTGTGTGTGTGTTTGTGTGTGTGTGAGTAAAATCCACCTTGGAGCTGTCAGTAAAATCCAGCTGCAGCTGAAAATAGGCAAGAAGGTGAGCAGTTATTTTATTGCCAAAATAAAATAACTGCATTTTACTGCCAAAAAGGGCAATAAAATCACCCCTACACCTGAGCTACCTTCAAGTTCATAGTCACCATCAAAAAAAAAAAAAAAGAAAAAGAAAAAGGTAAAGGGTGTTCCAAGCCCTAAAAAGCCTCCACAGAGATGTCCTTGGAGCCTTCTCTTCACATATAACCTGACCTTCAGGAGAGAAATGTCACAGAATGGGTTGGGTTAGAAGGGACCTTCAAGATCATCCAGTTCTAACCACCCCAGCCACAGGCAGGGACATCTCCCACTAGCCCAGGGTGCTCAAGGCCTCATCCAACCTGGTCTTGAACACCTCCAGGAAGGGAGCAGCCACAACCTCCTTGGCAACCTGTTCCTGTCTCTCCCCACCCTCCCTCTAGAGAATTTCTTCCTCAACTCCAGTTTCAATCTCCCCTCTCCCAGCTCAAAACCATCGTCCCTCATCCTGCCACTCCTTGTCAAAAGTCCCTCCCCAGTTGTCCTGTAGCCCCCTGCAGGTACTGGAAGGCTGCTCTCAGGTTTCCCTGGAGCAACGTAAAAATCATTCAAATCACACAAGTGAAGCCCAAACCAAACCAAACCAAACCAAACCAAACCAAACCAAACCAAACCAAACCAAACCAAACCAAACCAAACCAAACCAAACCAAACCAAACCAAACCAAACCAAACCAAACCAAACCAAACCAAACCAAACCAAACCAAACCAAACCAAACCAAACCAAACCAAACCAAACCAAACCAAACCAAACCAAACCAAACCAAACCAAACCAAACCAAACCAAACCAAACCAAACCAAACCAAACCAAACCAAACCAAACCAAACCAAACCAAACCAAACCAAACCAAACCAAACCAAACCAAACCAAACCAAACCAAACCAAACCAAACCAAACCAAACCAAACCAAACCAAACCAAACCAAACCAAACCAAACCAAACCAAACCAAACCAAACCAAACCAAACCAAACCAAACCAAACCAAACCAAACCAAACCAAACCAAACCAAACCAAACCAAACCAAACCAAACCAAACCAAACCAAACCAAACCAAACCAAACCAAACCAAACCAAACCAAACCAAACCAAACCAAACCAAACCAAACCAAACCAAACCAAACCAAACCAAACCAAACCAAACCAAACCAAACCAAACCAAACCAAACCAAACCAAACCAAACCAAACCAAACCAAACCAAACCAAACCAAACCAAACCAAACCAAACCATGCTGCTCTCTCCACGTGCTCACCTTTCAGGTGTTCCTTGTGTCCTTTCACTCTCTCTCCTCCAAACTCCATGCTGCTCTCTCTCCCTCCACATGCTCACCTTTCAGGTGTTCCTTGTGTCCTTTCTCTCTCTCTCCTCCAAACCAAACCATGCTGCTCTCTCCCTCCACATGCTCACCTTTCAGGTGTTCCTTCACTCTCTCTCCTCCAAACCAAACCATGCTGCTCTCTCCCTCCACATGCTCACCTTTCAGGTGTTCCTTGTTTCCTTTCTCTCTCTCTCCTCCAAACCAAACCATGCTGCTCTCTCTCCCTCCACATGCTCACCTTTCAGGTGTTCCTTGTTTCCTTTTACTCTCTCCTCCAAACCAAACCATGCTGCTCTCTCTCTCTACATGCTCACCTTTCAGGTGTTCCTTGTTTCCTTTCTCTCTCTCTCCTCCAAACCAAACCATGCTGCTCTCTTACTCCACATGCTCACCTTTCAGGTGTTCCTTGTTTCCTTTCACTCTCTCTCCTCCAAACCAAACCATGCTGCTCTCTCTCTCCCTCCACATGCTCACCTTTCAGGCATTCCTTGTTTCCTTTCACTCTCTCTCCTTCTGGCTCAACTCTGGAGCATTTCCCTTCCAAGGCTGACAGAGCAAACACAGCTCTACCCCGTGCCCAGGCAGCTACAGCCTATTGCCTGCTCTCTTTAACAGATCAAGAAGCTTCAGCAGTTACAAATCAGGCCAAAATGTGGAAGTTTGGGTTCTCACCTGCCAGAGTGGAGCATTAAGCTGATGTATAACCACATTCATTTGGTTGTTCCTTGCAAAGGCCACAATGGCATCGTTGCCAGCAAAGGTGCCAGGCTTTGCCAGGTTGGTAACTACAGGGAAAAGAAACATTCACAAGGGTTGGGAACCTTCCTGACACTTGCAAAAGGAGGGATGGAGAGGGGCCGGGGGGGGGGGAAATGTCAGCACAAGCCCAAGAAAGCAAATAAGCAGCTGTGAAACAGCCTCTGCTGAGGCTAGAGTTTGGCAGGCAGCAGCAGAAGTTACTGTGCCTTGAATGACCTCTGAAACAGCCAGTGTGAGGCTGACTGTGCCAGGCTGTCAGCTCTGGGTGAGCTCAGAAGGAACAGTGCCATGCAGTGAGTGAGTGACCAAACAGCTCTCACCTGTCACCTGAATGGCACTTGCTAAGGTCATAGAATCATGGAGTGCTTTGGGTTGGAAGGGACTCTAAAGATGGGGAAGGACACTCCACTAGTGCAGGTTGCTCAAGGCTTCATCCAACCTGGCCTTGAACACCTCCAGGGAGGGAGCAGCCACAGCCTCCCTGGGCAACCTCTGCCAGTGTCTCTCCACCCCTGATGTCCAACCTAAATCTCCCCTGCCCAAACCACTGCCACTTGTCCTATCCCCACAGGCCTTTCTGAACAGTCCCTCCCCAGCCTGCCTCTGGGTCCCCTTTGGATACTGAAATGCAGCTCTAAGGTCTCCCTGGAGCCTTCTCTTCTCCAGGCTGAACAGCCCAAACTCTCTCAGCCTATCCCTACAGCAAAGGTTCCCCAACCCTCTGATCATCTTTGTGGCTTCCTCTGGACCCTCTCCAACAGCTCCATGCCTCTCTTGTGCTGATGGTTCCAGAACTGGGCACTGCACTGCAGCTGAGGTCTCCCCAGAACAGAGCAGAGCAGAGGAGCAGGATCTCCTCTCTCCATCTCTGCCCACACTGCTCTGGATGCAGCCCAGGCTGCCCTTGGCCTTCTGTGCTGCCACTGCCCATGGCTGCCTCCTGCTCAGCTCCTCACCCCAGCAGCACCCCCAAGCCCTCCTCTGCAGGGCCGAGCCCAGCCCTTAACCTAAGCTTGTCCCACAGCGACCCCTTCTCATCAGTGGCCCCAGGGCGACCATACCATGCTTCTCAAAGGGCACATCGTCCTCCACGAAAGGCTCAAAATCCTCCCTCTGCTTTACCATGTAATCCACCGTTTGCTGCCGGTGCCGGAGGTGGTTGCGGGAGTGCCCCTCCAGCTGGTCGCCCAGGGCTCGGAACAAGCAATTGCTAAGAGGCAGAGAAACCACGAGTGAGAGGGTCTGAAACGGAGCTACACGGACAGGAGAGGGAAATCAGCGACCTGGAGAGAGCAGCCCCGGCAAGGGGAAAGGAAAAGAGTCAGCCCGAGCGAGGCTCTGCTCCCTCTGCCTGCTGCGCTGAGAGAAGGTTTGGGGGCAAGAGTCAACAGCCCCAACAGGGTTAAGTCTGCTGGTTTTGAGCTATCTGGAGGGTCTGAAGGAGAAATGAAGACTGCAGGCTGAGAAAGGAAAGCAGAACTTGGTTCTGCTTCCCTCATTTGTTTACTGAAGTGGTATGAAGCTTCAGCGTGAGAGTGGTGAGAGCCTGGAATGGGTTGCCCAGGGTGGGTGGTTGGGGCCACATCCCTGGAGGTGCTGAAGGCGTTTGGAGAAGAGGAGGCTCCCAGGTGACCTTCTTGTGGCCTTCCAGGATGTGAAGGAGGCTACAAAAAAGCTGGGGAGGGACTTTTGAGGCCATGTAATCCACCGTTTGCTGCCGGTGCCGGAGGTGGTTGCGGGAGTGCCCCTCCAGCTGGTCGCCCAGGGCTCGGAACAAGCAATTGCCAAGAGGCAGAGAAACCACGAGTGAGAGGGTCTGAAACGGAGCTACACGGACAGGAGAGGGAAATCAGCGACCTGGAGAGAGCAGCCCCGGCAAGGGGAAAGGAAAAGAGTCAGCCCGAGCGAGGCTCTGCTCCCTCTGCCTGCTGCACTGAGCAGAGCTGCTGGAGGTCTGGGGGCAAGAGTCAACGGCCCCAACAGGGTTAAGTCTGCTGGTTTTGAGCTATCTGGAGGGTCTGAAGGAGAAATGAAGACTGCAGGCTGAGAAAGGAAAGCAGAACTCGGTTCTGCTTCCCTCATTTGTTTACTTCAGCGTGAGAGTGCTGAGAGCCTGGAATGGGTTGCCCAGGATGGGTGGTTGGGGCCACATCCCTGGAGGTGTTGAAGGCGTTTGGAGAAGAGGAGGCTCCCAGGTGACCTTCTGGTGGCCTTCCAGGATCTGAAGGGGGCTACAAAAAAGCTGGGGAGGGACTTTTGAGGTTCTCAGGGAGTGACAGGACTAGGGGGAATGGAGCAAAGCTGGAGGTGAGGAGATTCAGATTGGATGTGAGGAGGAAGTTGTTGAGCATGAGAGTGATGAGAGCCTGGAATGGGTTGCCCCTGCAGGGAGGTATTTGTGGCCACATCCCTGGAGGTGTTTGCAGCCAGGCTGGCAGAGGCTGTGGGCAGGCTGCCCTAGGGTAAGGTGTCCCTGGGCATGGCATGGCAGGGGGGTTGGAACTGGCTGCTCCTTGTGCTCCCTTCCAACCCTGCCTGATTCTATGATTCTGTGAAGTCAGAATCCAAGCAAAGGTAACTCAGAGCACTTTGTGCTGCAGCTGCTGCTGCATCTCTCTCCCTGCCTTCTTAGCTCCATCTAAATACCTTCACTAACTACTTTCCTGCTGCTAACCCCTCCCTGGCCAATCTACTTTCACTTACCTGGCACAGATGGTGAGATAAGGTCTGCTCTGAGATAAGATCCCCTCTTAGGGATTTTTGTGATCTCTGGGAGGGCTGTGGTGTTTCTGTATTACCTTTTTACTGCATGCATCTGCAAACATCTGCTAGGTACTGTCGGTATCTGCTTGTCTGTTGTGCAAAGCTGTAAATATAAAGCTTCAGTTCCTACACTTCACTTCTAGCCTGGGTTATTTCAAAGTGGGGGAGGGCAGGGAACTGCCGAACCAGCACCAGTAAGTTAAGGGCAGCGAGAGCACTGGGCCAGACTGCCTCAGGCTGACACCAAGGCAAATGACATAGCACAAATGACATAGCAGCAAGGGACAGCACAAGGAGCTGCTCAGCAGTTTCTCAGCAGGCATGGCTAAGGGTCCTTCCCCCCAGGCTTAGGGACCTTCCTCTGCTCTGCTCTGCTCTGCTCAGCAGGGCAGTGGAGCCCTCGCACCCTCCGGGCATCAGGATCAGAACTAGCAGAACTCTCATATCAGCAGGGGACAAGGCAAATGAGCCCTCAGCCCCTCTGGGGATCAAGGCCAGGACTAGCAGAGACCTCAGCCCAGCAGCTGACAGGCCAAGGGAGCCCTCAGCCCTGCAGGGGATCACGATCAGGACTAGCAGAGCCCTCACATCAGCAGGTGCCATGCCAAGGGAGTCCTCAGCTCCTCCAGGATCAAGCCCAGGACTAGCAGAGACCTCAGCCAAGCAGCTGCCAGGCCAAGGGAGCCCTCAGCCCTGCAGGGGATCACGATCAGGACTAGCAGAGCCCTCACATCAGCAGGTGCCATGCCAAGGGAGTCCTCAGCTCCTCCAGGATCAAGCCCAGGACTAGCAGAGACCTCAGCCCAGCAGGTGCCATGCCAAGAGAGCCCTCAGTTCCTCCAGGGATCAAGCTCAGGACTAGCAGAGACCTCAGCCCAGCAGGTGACAAGCCAAGGGAGTCCTCAGCTGCTGTGGGGATCAAGGCCAGGACTAGCAGAGACCTCAGCCCAGCAGGTGCCCTGCCGAGGGCTCATTCATCCCTCCTGGGGCTCAAGCTCAGGACCAGCAGTGGCCTCAGCCCGCAGGTGCCCTGCCGAGGGCGCCCTCAGCTCCTATGGGGCTCAAGCTCAGGACCAGCAGGGGCCTCAGCCCGCCGGTGCCCTGCCGAGGGTGCCCTCAGCTCCTATGGGGCTCAAGCTCAGGACCAGCAGTGGCCTCAGCCCGCAGGTGCCCTGCCGAGGGCTCATTCATCCCTCCTGGGGCTCAAGCTCAGGACCAGCAGTGGCCTCAGCCCGCAGGTGCCCTGCCGAGGCAGCCTGCAGCGCCAGGGGCCGCGGACCTCGCACGGTCCCAGAGCAGGACCCCCCCGATCCCGAAGGGGGTACCGGGATGAAGCTCTCACTCTTGCCGAGCACTGCTCCCGCTCAACCCCGAGGGGAGAGCCCCCAGCCCCCAGGCTCCTCATCACCCCGGCAGGCTGAAACCCGCCCCGAGCTCCCGGGAACGGAAGGCCCAGGGGAAGGGCGGCCCCGTGGGTACCGGGCAGACCGTCCGCGGCGCTCACCCATCGCCCGGCACCTCCCGCAGCTTGAGGCCGAGGGCCCGCAGCTGCCTGCCGAGGCCCCCGCCGCCCGCTGCGGGGTTCGCAGCCTGCCCGGCCGGGGGCTGCCGGGCTCGCCGCCC
>VWZI01002650.1:1620-30579 GCA_013396835.1 Psilopogon haemacephalus
AGTAGGAAGCCCAAGGGCTTTCCACCCCACCGCTCGCCACAGGACATCTGCTTTGGAGGCAGCCAGGGAACACGGTCTGGCTCCTCAAAGGGTAACTGAGGGCACCAAGATCTCATTGACCATCTGCAAGCATCTGCCTGTGTGCTTGCAAAAGGAAACCAGCCTCACTCTGCCATCTCCCCCTGCTGCATCTCCCCAACCAATCTCATGCTGCCATTTCCCCATGCTGCCTCTCCCCAACCAACTTCACTCTGCCATTTCCCCATGCTGTGCCTCCCCAAGCCAAGACAGAATCACAGACCCACAGAGCCATAGAACCACAGAACACTTTTGGTTAATAAAGACCTCTAAGATCATCGAGTCCAACTGCCAGAGGCTGGAGCTCAGCTGGATGCCTCCCCACAAAGCACAGGCAGCTCTTCTACTGAATGCATCCTAGGGAACCTGTCCCTTCCAGAAGCATAATGACCAGTGAAAGAGTTTTAGCTATTTTGAGAACTTAAGGTCACCCAGAGACCCAAACACAGCTGCTAAAGCTGATAAAGAGGTTTTTTTGCAGGGGTTTGTATCCCAATTAGCAGCACAGCAGGGTTGGCAGTGGGACACAGTGACCCTAAATCCACTGCTTGCCACAGGCCAGCGCTGCAGAGACGTGTGCTGGCTCCCAGCACCAGCTATGGCTGCAGGCACCAGAGAGATGCTCACTGCAGCCTGGATAAATAGGACAGCCTAGGAGCAGAGGGAAGCAGGGAGAGAAGCAGGGCTGAGTTTTCCATCAGCAAGCTCATCAGCTGCTGAAAAGTTGGCTTAAGCCCTGACCACACAGGTTGGCTGCTTCGATGCCAGGCATCCTTCAAGGGGAGGATGAAGAGGAAGGACACCTCATCTTCAGCCTGCCCTGGGCCAGAGAAACTGTCTGCTGACAGGGAGGGAGAAGCAGCAGGAAGGAGTCAGCACAAAGCCATTGCAGTTCTGAACCAGTGAGACAGGTTGACCTTAGACACTGCTGTTCTTCAACCAGGAGCAGGATAAGGTCCAGCAGGGAGGATGCTGCAGGGGCCAGAAGCTCTCCTGGGTGAAGTGGTGTTTGTCCTTTGGGATAGGAAGCTGTAGACATAGAGTGTGTGTAGCAGAAAGACTGCCACAGCCTCTGCAATTCAGGGAAGGTGAGATTTAAAGGGGGGTGAGGGGGAGTCTGTGTCTGAAAGAGCATCTGAAGAGGCCAGAGACATGAACAGATGCAAAGGCAGGGCTGCATGAGCAGACAGACAGACAGCTAAATGGGCTGCTACAGACAGCTGGGCCCAGGTAAGCATAACTGGGGCATCAGGGAGGGGAAAAAGAGGACAGGACAGGGAATGTTATCAACATTTACATAACAGAAACCTGCCCAGCCGGGTAGGGACCCAACAGCCTGGAACAGCCAAGCAGGAGACTGTTGGATGTCTGCTTCGTGCACACTCACCCCCTCAAAAGCCACTTTGGGCATCCAGCAGCAGATGCAGGCAAGGCAGAGCAGCCTCTCCTGCTCTGGGCTTCTGCACCACCTCACCACAAATACCTCCCAGTCTCATAGCTCTGGTTTACTCCACCTCCTGAGTGAGCAGGCTACCACCAGACCAAGGCAGTGAGCTGGGACGTGGGGGAGAAAAGGGCAGGGGAAGAAGAGCTCAGAATCCAGGAGGCTAAACAATCTGGATGCAAACCAGCAAGTCAGCAGACAGGAAAGCAGAGCCACTTGAGCACCCAGACAGTCTGCAGACCTGAGGTGGTCTGGGGCAGTCACACGGGTGGCTTCAGCTGAGGTCCACGTCTAAAAATACCTCCTAGCCCAGAGGGACTCAGAGGCTGGCACAGGCCCTGGGGGCAGCAGGCATATGGCAGTGGCAGATCCTGCTCCTCACGGTGACATTAACAAGCCCTGACCTTCTCTCATCATCCCAGAGGCTCGGATAGAAACTGAGACTGCAAGGACGAGTCCCTCCACCTCCTCATCTCTCGCCTTCCAGCTGATTGTCAATCTCAGCTTTTATTAGTGGTGCAGTTTGGCCTCCATCTCCCTCAGAGATTTCTCCCTCGTTGCTCTAATCAGGAGCTTGCAAATGTCAAGAGTACAGGCCTGGAAGTAATTAGTGAAGGACTGGAGCCCAGGGGCCACAGAGCTGCTCAGCAGCAGCTCTGCTCCAGCATGGGAGCAGCCTGCAGCCACCAGGACCTACGGCTGCCTGCCCTGCTTTGGGTTCTCCATCCTCACTGCTGCTCCTGGACTGTTTCTCTCTTCCACGCATGGCTCAGGGCATGCTGAGCTGCTCACTGTGCAGCAGGGAGCCCAGCTGCCTTGAGATGAATGCAGGGAGAGATGGGGAGACTTCAACAATGCTGAGACCTTGTGCCCTTGGCCAGCATCACCTCACAGAATCCCAGAATGCCAGGTTGGGAGGGACCCCAAGGAACCCCATGTCCCACCTGTTTAGGTGGAGTTGCAGTGAGGCTGGCAAGCTGAGTCTTCAGACTGCCCAGTGTAGGGCAATCCTCTGCTCCCCTGGGGAGATGATTCCAGTGTCTGGCTGTTCTCATGGGGGGAAATTGTCTCCTGGAGTCCAATGGGAATGTCCCCAGCAGTAACTTGTCCCCATCACCCCTTGCCTTTTCCATGAGACTCCTTGTCAAAAGGGAGCCTCCATCCTTTAGGTAGCCTCCCTTTATGTTCAGCCTCCTTTACAGCTGAGGGGATTAATGCTGCACCCAGGAAAGCAAAAGCCCAGCTGGGCTGTAGGGGAGAGTAGTCCTCTTGGAGTACCTGAGCTTGTTTAATCAAAAAAGCAAATCCTTGCTGCTAAGGATTCATCCTCCAGCCCTGATGGAAGTGGAAGATCTCCAGATCTCCCTCTGAAAAGCACAGAAAAGCTCTCCCAGAGCTGCCAGCTCCTCTCTCATCCCCAGCTGCCAGGCAGCTGCTGGGTCCTGCTGGAGCACAGGGCTCTTCTGAGGCAGCTCTCTGCTGGGCCGTGGGGAGTCTCTAATCCTGACTGTCTTGGCCACACTACCTGGCCAAGATGCATGCAGCACCTCCATGGTCAATCAAGAGCTGTGCCTTGATGGTGTCCTGCTACCTGCAGATGGTGTCTGGCCTCGGGGCTGTAAGATTTTTCACTAAGATCTTTCTGCACTACTATCCCTACCCCTCCCTCTTCTCCCACCTCCTCTTTCTCTCCCTCCTTCTCTCCATCTGTCCCTACCCCTCCCCCCCACCCCCCCCACTCTTTTCTCTTCTCNCCCCCCCCCCCCCCCCACTCTTTTCTCTTCTCCACCTTTTCCCTTGCACACTTGCAGCTGCTAATTTTTCCCCAGCATATTTGGCAACCCATCCCAACACCTCTTCCCCCACACTCCACCGCCCTGCTTCTTCTTGCTTTTCTCCCATTTTCTGCTGAATATTCTCATTTCTTCACCCAAAAGCAAGAGCACCATGCACAGGCAGGAGGAGCACAGACACACACGCCCCATAAAAAGTAGCACAGCAGGGAGAAACACATCTCACAGACCCGGGGTAAAGCTGGAGTGCATCCAGAGAAGGGCAAACAAGCTGGGGAAGCATCTAGAGAACAGGGCTGGGGAGGAGAAGCTAAGGGAGCTGGGGGTGGGTGTGCAGCCTGGAGAAGAGAAGGCTGAGAGAAGACCTCATTGCTCTCTACAGCTCCCTGAAGGGAGGTTGGGGTGAGGTGGGGATTGGTCTCCTTCCAAGGAACAAGTGATAGGACAAGAGGAAATGGCCTCCAGTTGCACCAAGGGGAGGTTGAGGTTGGACATAAGAAGAAACTTCACTGAAAGGTTTCTCACCCTGGAGGTGTTCAAGAACAGCCTGGATGGGCACTGAGTGCCATGGTCTGGTTGATTGGCTAGGGCTGGGTGCTAGGTTGGACTGGGTGAGCTTGGAGCTCTCTTCCAAACTGGTTCCATTTGGTTCTATTCTATTCTATTCTATTCTATTCTATTCTATTCTATTCTATTCTATTCTATTCTATTCTATTCTATTCTATTCTATTCTATTCTATTCTATTCTATTCTATTGTTTAGCACCACCCTTGGTAGAGTTAGAGGCCACTTGGACCCAATGATCTTAGAAGTCTTTTCCAACCAAAGCAATTCTGTGATTTCATGAGCACATGGGAAAGGGTGAGGACACACACCCCAAAACACCTCCCCNGTTTTATCTGATTTTATCTTCACACTAAATCAGGCTCTCTCCACAAACTGAACTTTTATTTTCTGTGCTGTTACATTTAATGCATTTTATCACATGAATTTAGCTCAGGAAAAAAAAACAAAAAAAAAGCCAAAAAAAACTCCAACAAACCCAACCTGCAACAAACCAAAACACAACAGCAAAAACAAAACTCCAGAGCTCAATTCCTCAACTTCCTGCTTGAGCTCTCCTGGGCAGAAAATGCCACCTCAGAGCTCCTGTTCCTTGCTTAACACTCAACTTGCTGCACCAGATTAAAGAGGTGGGAGATGACCCAGCCCTGGAACCATCCCAGGTCAGGCTGGATGATGCTCTGAGCAACCTGCTTCAGGAGCAGATGTCCCTGCTCACTGCAGGGCACTTGGACTAGATGAGCTTTCAAGGTCTCTCCCAACCTGGTCCTGAACACCTCCAGGGAGGTGACCAAAGATCCCATTCTGTGCTTCTGTGCTCTGCTCCACAACCTCCCTGAGCAACCTCTGCCAGTGTCTCACAACCATCACTGGAAAGGACTTCCTAACACGTAGTTTCAATCTCCCCTCTTCCAGTTCAAACCCATTTCTCCTCCTCCTGTCATGACAAGCCCTTGTCAACAGTCCCTCCCCAGCCCTGCTGTAGTCCCCTTCAGATGCTGGAAGGCCACTCCAAGAGGATCACTTTACAATTAATGCTCCACATGCAGCTGAAGTCCTCAGCTGACCCAGAGACATATGGCATGCTTAAACTGCCTGCAAACCTGACAATCCAAACTGAGGGTGGCTCTGAAGACACCCACCACAGCCTCCCTCACTACACCAAGCACTGAACAGAACCAAAGCACTCTGCAGCAGCCTGAGCTGCTCACTCCACGCTCCATGGGGCTGAGACAGGCACCCAGGTAAGGGCAGAACCATGTGAAGCCACCACAGCATCACCCAGACAGCTGCAAATTCTCATCTTCCAGCAGCACTTCTGACAACTATCCAGGATTTTCTTTACTATTGTTATCATTACTACTATCACAGGCTCACAGGGTGTTGGGGTTGGAAGGGATCCAAAGAGCTCATCCAGTCCAACTCCCTGCCAGAGCAGGACCATCCAAGCTAGCTCAGGGCACACAGCAACACATCCGGACAGGCCTGCAAAGGCTCCACACAAGGAGACTCCACAACCTTTCTGGGCAGCCTGTGCCACTGCTCTGGGACCCACACAGGCAAGAAGTTGCCTCTGGTGTTGAGCTGCAACCTCCTGTGCTGCAGCTTCCATCCATTGCTCCTTGGCCTGTGGCAGGGAGCAGTGATCAGAGCCTGTCCCCCCCCCCTCCTCACCCCCAGCCCTCAGATAGTTATAAACATTGATTAAATCCCCTCTCAGTCTTCTCTTCTCCAGCCTAAACAGCCTCAGGTCCCTCAGCCTCTCCTCCCCAGGCAGTGCTGCAGTCCCCTCAGCATCCTCACAGCCCTCCCCTGGACCCTCTCCAGCAGGTCCCTGCCCCTCTTCAACTGGGAAGCCCCAAACTGAAGGCAGTGCTCAAGATGAGGTCTCAGCAGGGCAGAGTAGAGACAGAGGAGAAGCTCCCTGGATCTGCCTAATGCCCCCCCAGATCCCATTGGCCCTCTCGACCCTCAGGGCACATTGCTGCCCCATGGATGTTCTCCCCCAGCACTCCCAGGTCCCTCTCCTTGGGGCTGCTCTCCAGCAGTCCCCTCCCAACCTCTACTGCTGCAGTTTATTATTTTTTTTTTTTCCTAAGGAAAGCAAAATGCTACAATTTTCTTCACCATGCCAAGGTTATTTTTCCTTTGCTGCCATTCCTGTTGGCATTTAGTGCACTTGGCCAAGTTTTCCTCTCCCATGCTGTCTTTCCCTTACAAGCTGACTCTCGAGGGAAGGGGCAGAGTGGTGGGATGATTACAGACATGTGGCATTTTGCTTCACTGCCAAAACATTTCCATATCAAAACCCACCAAAGTTCAGCCTGCTTCGTGGAGGACATTGCAAAAGAACACAACAACAACAGAAATCCTCACCACACCTCACAGGCCCTGCTGGCATCCTTCACAGAGATGCTTCCAGAAGCCTGTTCCCAAATTTTCTACAGCTCTTGGAAACAGAGGGGATGAAAAAAAAAAAAAAAAATCAGACTTGGGCTAAAAGGAGGGAACTGGAGCAACAGAGAAGGAAGTGTAGGAGAGTACCTTGGGGGGAATGGAGCCCTGAGCCAAGGAGGGGTTTGTTCAGGTGCAGGATGAGGCCAAACCCTCTTTGGAGCAGGGAGCAGCATTTTAAAGTCTCTCTGCTTCAACATCACCCCAAGGGACCTGCTCAGAAGAACCTGAACATGCCCAGAGAAGGGCAGCAAGGCTGGGGAGGGGCCTGGAGCACAGCCCCAAGAGGAGAGGCTGAGGGAGCTGGGGGTGTGCAGCCTGCAGAAGAGGAGGCTCAGGGCAGAGCTCATTGCTCTCTGCAGCTACCTGAGAGGAGGTTGTGGCCAGCTGGGGTTGGGCTCTGCTGCCAGGCAAGCAGCAACAGAAGAAGGGGACACAGCCTCAAGTTATGCCAGGGCAGGCTCAGGCTGGATGTTAGGAGGAAGTTCTGCACAGAGAGTGATTGGCATTGGAATGGGCTGCCCAGGGAGGTGGTGGAGTCCCCATCCCTGGAAGTGTTCAAGCAAAGCCTGGATGGGCACTGAGTGCCATGGTCTGGTTGATTGGCTGGGGCTGGGTTCTAGGCTGGGCTGGATGAGCTTGGAGCTCTCTTCCAGCCTGCCTGATTCTAGGACTGTGTTACAGATACCTGTAGATGCATCATGGGCATGCTGCAGCTTGAGGGCCATGAGGACAAGGCTGTAGGACTGGTTGCTGCTGGGGACTGAGCTGGTGTCCCTCCCCAGGCAAGGGCAGAGTAGGCAAGTGTGAGGTTGCAAAGTGCTCTTTCTTGCTCTGAAGTCTCTGAGCTGAAGGGAACAAGGGGAAGGAAGAGCTGCTCCAGCCACCTGTGGCCCAAAGTCCTACTTAGAAGGAAGGGAGAGAAAGTAGGTTATGAATGTTGGAGGCAGATGAGCTGCTGGAAACAGGGCAACAGCACTGCACCCTCCCACAGGCACTCATCTGCTCGGAGTGTGACCAAGCACAGAGCACCACAGTGACCTCATTTTCTCCCCAGCTGCCATCTCAGAGGGTCCCTCACCAGCCCCAGAGTGAGTGCCAAGGACGGGATCTGGTGCTGGGATGCTGCTGTGGAGGATCTGGTGCTGGTGGGCCAGCTGCACACCTCCCATCTTTGCAAACTGCCCTTCCAGCCCAGAGAAAGCTCAGCAGCACACAGGCACTTGGATACCCACCAGGCAGGAGCATCTCAGGTTCATCTTAATCCCTAGGGATGAGCCTGACTCAGTGCTGGGAGGTAGAAGTCTGCGCTCAGCAAAAGCCACAGCAAATATTCGAGTGCCACAAGCTGAACCTGAGAGTTCAGAGTGAAGAGAGAGGAACCAACAAGAGGCCATGAACAGGATGGTGGTCACCATCTGAAGGCAGTGGCCACTTCCAGGTCCAAGGGGCCAAAAGCTTGGGCAGGCTTGAAGACATCTCTGAGGTGGAGGAGTTTAGAAAGATGTGCAGATGGCAATGAGCTCCGAGAGCAAAAGAGCCAGGCTGCCTTTGCTGGGCTTTCTCCTCCATCAGAACCTCCTCTTCTCAGGCTTCTGTTCTACTCCAGGGGGCAAGGCAGTGAGGCTCTCGCAGCCCCTCGGCTCCCCCACCCCCATCAAGTGCCAAGTGGAGCAGGAACATTTCCTCCCTCTCCTAGGAGCATGACAAGGCTCATTTTGTAGACGCTTGCAAAACGTTTTGCCAGCTCTTAAGTGAAGGAATAAAAGAACAAATAAATAGATAGCAGAGAGCCCTGCTTCCCCTGCTCCTAAAGAGAAGCTGTCGCGTAGCCTCTGGGCTTATTTACAAAACACAGAGACCTAGAAATGATCAGAGCCTGCCTCTGCCACCTACACTAGATGCTGCCAGAGGAAAGCACCATGAGGATGTCCTGGGAGGCTCTGAAATGATGCCCTCAGCACACATTCAGAAGGTGGAAGAAGAGGGGGGGGGGAAAAAAAAACCAGAATCACAGAACAGTTTAGGTAGGAAGGGACCTCAAAGCTCAGCCAGTTCCATCCCCACTGTGCCATAGGCAGGGACACCTCCCACTGGAACAGGTCACTCAAGGTCTCATCCAGCCTGGTCCTGGACACTTCCAGGGAGGTTGTGGAGCATAGAAGCACAGAATGGGATCAAAGATCACCTCCCTGGGCAACCTGTGCCAGTGCCTCACCCATCCTCACTGTGAAAAACTTCCTCCTAACATCCAGCTTCAATCTCCCCTCTGCCAGTTCAAACCCATTCCTCCTCATCCTGGCATTACCCATGACTGGTCACAAGCCCTGGTGCCCTACACAGCCCTCAGGACAGCCTGGACCAGACCTCAGACCTGCCTTGGTAGCACAAGAGAAGCCAAGCCAGCAAGATTCAAAGATGAGGAGAGAGGGAGGGAGAGAAAACCTCCCTTAATTACCTAGGGATGAACGGCAGGTGGCAAAGCTGCCTTCCCCTGCAAGCCACAACTTGTGCCCTGCGGCACTGGAGCTGAAGTGCTGCATTTTGTGCTCCATCAGCTCATCACACACCCCTCAGCCCTTCCAGCTCCATCCTCTCCCCTCGGGCAGGGTGGTCCCTCCCCACCGGCCGCTGTTCTGCTGGGCAGGTCTGGCAGTGCTGTGAAGCAGGGAAAGGTCTCAGTGCTTGTGCTCAGCCTGTCTGAGCTGCCCAAGCTTCACGGGCTGCAAGTCCCAGGAGAAATAAAAATTCTCCCTGTTTCCAGCCTTTCCCCTCTGCAGTCAGTGCAGGTGTTGGGGGTTTTTCACCTTTAAAATTCTTCCTTCTCGGGGTTGAAGCATGGAAGGGAAAAAAAAACCCAAGCAAACAAAACCCAAACACACGAGGGGAGGGAAGGAGCTCAGTTCCTGCAGGCTTTAGAAAACTTCCCTGGGAGTGAGAGCTGAGCTGTGGATAAATGCCAGCACAGGTCCTCTGCTCCCTGAACCAGGCTGAACCAGGGAACCTGCTCCCTGCCTCTCTGCCTGGTGATTTATTCCCAGTGGTATGGGGCACAACAAGATAAATATGCAAGTGGCCGAGCCGGGGTGGGGATGCAAACATCTCCATCTTCCTGGGTCAGTTTTAATCCATCTTTTAGAGTCAGCCTGGCCTGAGCCATTCACTCCTGACTCCAACCCAATTCTCTTCAAAGCCTGGCTCTGGCTGGCTGCTGGGATTAAAATCTAGGTTTGCAGCAAGCAAAACTAAGCATGTTTTATGAGGAAGAGTAACCTTGAGGGGGGGAGGGAGGGTTTTGACTGCAGTTTCAAAGGCTGAGCAAGGTTTCTGTACACAGCACTGACTCTGTTCTGCTTGCTGTCAGCAATCCCTGCTATCTCCAGCCTGCTGACAACCCGACAATCTCCCACACCGCAGCCAGGAAGCAACCTGCAAGCTGCAAAGCCTGTTATCCCACTTTGCAGAGAGAATAACGAGCTGGGGAGAGACAAAGGAACCCAGATACCTCTGGGAAAAGATAAACAAGCAAACAAATATACAAGAGACCTCTCCAAGGTCAGCCTGGAAGCTCAGGGTTTTTCCAATGTACACCATTCCCCACGGACAAGTGGCCTCGGAGCAGTTTAGCAGCCCTGGAACAGCCCTGAGGGTCCCTCTGCCAGATTCGTGGATTTGTTTGGGTTGGAAAAGACCTGATTGAGTCCAACCTTCAACCCCACCATGGCCATTAAATCCTGTCCCCAAGTGCCATGGCCACACCTTTTATGCACACCTCCAGGGATGGGGACTCAGCCACCTCCCTGGGCAGCCTGTGCCAACCCCTGACCACTCTTGCAGAAAATAAATTCTTCCTCAACTCCAACTTAAACCTTCTCTGGCACAATTTCAGGTAATTTCCTCACCTTCTATCACTTGATACTAGAAAGAAACGACTGAGCCCCACCCTGAGCATGATTATGGTGCCAGAGCAAGAGGGTTGCACTTAATGATCTCTTTGGGTCACAGAATCACAGAATTTCTTAGATTGGGAAAGACCTTCAAGATCATTGAGTTCAATCATTCGTTTCACACTGACAAGTCCTTGACTACACCAAATCCCTCAGCACAACATCTGATCACTATGAATCTCTATAGCTGGAAAGGACCACCAGGATCAGGTCCTTTCTAACCCCTGACATCCTGTGAGCCTGTGACCTTGCTGCAACCTCCATTCAGGGAGCTGAAGAGAGCAATGAGGCCTCCTCTCAGCCTGCTCTTCCCCAGTCTAAACACCCCCAGTTCTCTCAGCTGCTCCTCATAAGACTCAGTTCAAACCCCACTGATTCAAACCAACACCCCAGCAAACCCACAACAGCAGCTCCAAAGCCACCTTGCCAGGCTGGATAAGGTGGGTGGATGCAAACCACCAGGATCACCCTGCCCAGGGCTGTTTGTTCCTAGGTAAGAGCCTCCTAAAGCAGGAGTTGGAGAGCTCCATCAGTGCCCTGCCCAGCCTGCCTCTCCTCGGGTACCAGGTTATTAAAGCAGGCATTTGTCATGTTAAGCAGCTGCTCTAACACAAAGCAGAAGCGAGGAGCCTTGGGGATGGGGCAGCATTTTCCTCCTAACTGCTTTATTTTTTTTTATTTGTGGGTTGTTGATTGCTCTTTGAGTTTAGGGTTATTTTAATTTTTTTTTTTTTTGCCTTCCCCTATCTCCTTCACCCTCTAAAGCTACCCCTGCTATTGTGGCTGCCTCTGCAAGCCACCATCCTGATAAGCAGCCACTTGCTCCGCTTCTCCTGGACCTCGCAGCCTCTCCTATTCATTCTTGTTTCTCTGTCGCTACAAATTGGCACTTCTAAAGAGATTTCCAGGCCAAGTATTAACCCCCTCTGGAGCCCAGGCACACAAACACACACAAGTTATTTGTCAGAGCACAGGAAGGCACTCAAGCTGCAGGGAAATTTTAAGTGACTTGTCTGCAGCGGCACCAAGGAGCACGGAGAGGAGCTGAGACAGGCATCCCTAACAGCCACAGGACCTTCTCCTTTCCTTCCAGCTCTGTCGACAGCCAAACCCCTGAAATCCTCAATCTGCCCAATAAATCACCCAAAACAGGCTCCCCTTCAGAGCCAGAAAGAGGTAGATTTAGACTGGAGGTTAGGAAGGAATTCTTTTCAGTGAGGGTGGGGAGACACTGGCACAGGCTGCCCAGGGAGGCTGTGGATGTCCCCCCTGGAAGGTGTTCAAGGCCAGGTTGGATGAGGTCTTGAGCAACCTGGGCTGGTGGGAGGTCGCTGCCTATGGCAGGGGGGTTGGAACTCATTTGATTTGACACCAAAATAGACAGCTCAGGGAGGTGATGAAGTCCCCATCTCTGCAGGTCTTTAAGAAAAGATTGGACATGGCACTTGGTGGCATGGTTTAGCTGATGTCCTGCTAGTAAGTTGTAAGCTGGACTTGATGATCTCAAAAGTCTTTTCCAGCCTCAAGGATTCTGTGATTCTTTGAACTGGGTGATCTTTAAGGTCTCTTCCAACCCAAACCATTGTATGATTCTATGAATCTATGAGTCTATGAGTCTATGATTCTGTGAGCCTCCAGGGCTATGAATCATAGAACATTTTGGGTTGGAAAAGCCCTCTAAGATCACTGAGTCCAGCCATCAATCCAGCACCACCATGGCCATTAACCATGTCCCCAAGTGCCATGGCCACACCTTTCTTGCACACCTCCAGAGATGGGGACTCCACCATCCCCCTGGGCAGCCTCTTTCAATCCTTGACCGCTCTTGCAGCAAAGAAATTCTTCCTCACCTCCAACCTAAAGCTCCCCTGGCACAATTTCAGGTTCCTTTCCTCTCCTTCTATTGCCTGATACCAGAGAGAAGAGACCAAACCTGCCTCAGGAGCCCTGACATCACACAGCCATATTTAAGTAGGTTTCCTCTCATTTCAAATTCCAGTCCAAACTCCTTCTAGGAGAGGGAGGGGGGAAAAAGTATAAAAAGAAGGGTGAAAAAAAGGGTTTCTAGAGGTTTTATTTATTGTCAACTCCTGGAGGATAAAATGAGGCCACTCCAAAGCCCTATTTATTTCCCACCCTCCCAAGAATGGGCAGGGCTGGGATGGGAAAGGTTGCAGTGCTGGGCTCAGGGCTGGTTTGCAGCCTGCCAGGGTGATTATTTTCTAATGGCTGATAGCATCTGTGATTTAATGCTGCCGTTAGAAATTAGCAAGGACTCCACTGAAAGCCTCCCAGTCACTCACCAGAACAGGCTAATAAATCATCCCCCCGGCGCTCCGTGGCATTTATGGGTCTGTTTCAGAGCTGCAGAGCACAGGTCCTGGCTGCTGGCCCTGGATTTATTTTTATTTACACTTTTAATAATGCAATCAAGCAGAGGAAGTTTTGGGATGCCTTCGCCTCTCGGCACCAAGAGCAGTGCTGAGGAGAACTTCCCCTGGGTGGCTTCCCCTTGCTATTTTTGATCCCCACTAGCCAATCAGAAGGGGAAACAAAAGGCTCCAAAGCTCCTCCTGCCCCAACCAAGATAGTGTGGGAAGATTGCACTGCTGAAAGCCAGGGAAGGAGACAAGGGAAGAAAGGGGGAAAGATGGAGAGGGAGCTTTCACTCTCCTCTCCATCCAAGTTCATAGACTCATAGACTGGTTTAGGTTGGAAGGGACCTGAAATACCATCCAGTTCCAACCCCTCACCAGGGGTCACCTCCCACGAGAGCAGGTCACTCAAGGCCTCATCCACCCTGGTCCTGAACACCTCCAGGGAGGCTGTGGAGCACAGAAGCACAGCACCATCACCCTGGGCAGCCCAGGAGCCTGCTTGAGCCTGCTCCTGCCTTCCAACTCTCATTTCTGCAGCTCCACAGGATCCTGCTCTCCCGAGGCAAGCAGCTGAGCGGCTCAAGCCTTCAGAGCATCTCAGCTCTCAGCGCTTCCCCCTGGAAAAGGCAGGGGGGTGGGAGAAGAGGGAGTTTCTCCAGCACTCCTGCACGTCAAGCAGAGGTCAGGATGTGTCTCTCCTGCTCTTTTCCCCCCGTGCCCGGCGTGTCTGGCAGCACAATGCAGCGCAGATTGGCAGCGGCAGGGTCGCCGCCGATTGCAGAGGGCTGCGCCGCAAGGCTCCGGCAGGCTCACTCCGCAGGCTGCCCAGGACAGCCTGGGCGCACACAGCTTCAAAGGGAGACTGCCAAAGACCAGCCAGCTGAAGGGAGATCGGAGCTGTCTCCATTTACTCCCAGGAGAGGTTCACGTCGGGTCAGGTCGGGAGCTTTTGTGAAGTTCTCAAGCCTGTATTTTTTTATATCTCCTCAAAACGAGCCTCATCCTCTCATCTCTCCCACGGCCACCTTGCAAACACAGGCATCCTCCAACGCCCGCCGAGGGCAGCTTCATCTCTCAGCTCCACATCCTTAAGGGGCTGCAGCACTGCCCTGTGAGGAGAGCCTGAGGGACCTGGGGCTTGCTGGGCTGCGGAAGAGCAGATCTGGAGAGGATCTGATCAATGTTTATAAATATCTGAGGGCTGGGGGACGGGAGGGAGGGGAAAAAACTCTTCTCAGTTGTGCCCTGGGACAGGACAGGGGCCAATGGGGATGAACTGCAGCACAGGGAGTTCCACCTCGACATGAGGAAGAACTTCTTGAACTGGAAGGGTCCCAGAGCACTGGCACAGGCTGCCCAGAGAGGTTGTGGAGTCTCCTTGTCTGGAGCCTTTCCATCCCTGTCTGGATGTGCTCCTGTGTGCCCTGAGCTAGACTGGATGGTCCTGCTCTGGCAGGGGGGTTGGACTGGATGAGCTCTTTGGGTCCCTTCCAAGCTCCAACATCCAGTGAGCCTGAGCTTGGTGTGGTGCTCACCAGCATCCTGGGTCAGGGAGGGGAGCAAGAACCTTCATTTCTTACCAACCTCCTCATTCCCCTGCACTGCAAACCACCAACTTGGATAAAGAAATAAATAAGGCTGCTGTCTCTCCTTCATCTAAGAATATTTGCAGTTAATAAGGAGAAGGAAGCAATTTATTTCTCAGCCACGCACTAAACTCTGGTGGCAGAGAGTTTAGAGTAAGCCAACACCCACTAAAATCTGCACAGACTTCACTGGAGCTGAATCAGATCTCTGCTGGGTCCATTTAAAATGTTCAGAGCATTTTCATCACATCCTTCCTTTTAAGTAGAGTTACAGTCAGAAAAATTACTCTGCATACACGACCCCAGAGGTTTCATATTTCTTCTCCTGTGGTGACAGTTTCCAACCAGATCTGCTTAATTTACAAGTTGGGAGAGAGGGTTGCTCCCACCCCCCACCCCCCCTCCACCTCCTCTCCCTTAAAATTGCCAGCCCTGCAGATTCCCCTGGACTGGAAATGCTCATCTGCCTTCCATGGCTCTGCCCCCTCAGCCCAGGATATATGGACAGGACGTGGAGATGGGAGAGGGAAGCTCAACTGACTTCCCTCCTGGGACACGAACCACCGAAGCATAGAATCACAGAGTGGTCTCAGTTGGAAAAGGACTTTAAGATCATTGAGTCCAAACATCAAACTGACTTCACCAGGGCCACTAAACCATGTCCCAAAGTGCCATGGGCACACCACCTCCCTGGGCAGCCTCTTCCAATCCCTGACCACTCTGGCAGCAAAGAAATTGTTCCTCATCTCCAACCTAACCCTCCCCTGACACAATTTCAGGACATTTCCTCTCCTTCTATCACCTGAGGCTAGGGAGAAGAGCACAACCCTTACCTCACTGCAACCTCCTCTCTGGGAGCTGTAGAGAGCAATGAGGTCTCCTCTCAGCCTTCTCTTCTCCAGGCTGAACACCTCCAGGGCTCCCTCAGCTCCCAAGCCCCTTCCCCAGCTTGATTGTCCTTCTCTAGACACAATCCAGCCCCATAATGACCCTCTTAGACTGAGGGGCCCAAAACCAAACTCAGGATCAGAGGAGCCTGATGAAACCAGAGGACAGATTTAGACTGGAGGTTAGGAAGAAATTCTTGACAGTGAGGGTGGTCAGACACTGGCACAGGTTGCCCAGGGAGGTTGTGGAGCACAGAAGCACCGAATGGGATCAAAGATCACATTTGGTGCTTCTTTGCTGTCCTGGTGCCCCTCTTTAGCCAGCAAGAAAGGTGCTTCAGTGACTGCAAAACCCCACTAATGCCTCCCTGAGAGAATCAGATCTCACCAAGCATCCCCATGGAGACAGCCAGGCCTAATCCTGCATCCAAGATCCAAAGCATAAATCCTATTGCCCTCTGCAGAAGCCACTTGGTACCAATTATTCCTTTCCTCACCCCAAATCCTCCTCTTAGCATGCAAGGAACTGAAGGAGCCTTGATCTTGAAAGGAAGCTGAGGGCTTCAGTAAGCACTTTTTTAGCAGTATTTTAATAATAAAAAATTCTAATTAAATTTTTACATATTTAAATACATGTGCCATGTATTTTCATTAATACCACTCTGTGCCCTCTTTAATTTGATAATCTCCTCAACCCCCTCTGCAAATAGCCTCCTCCCACTGCTCCAGCCTGCACCCAGAGCTGAGCTTCTCTCCCCAGTCCACACTGCACGTGGGTGGCAGAGGTCCTCTGCTGTCACAGAATCATAGAGTCATAGAATTGCAGATCATAGTCCAACCACTCATCCACAGCTCACAACCCCAACACTGCTCCTGAGACACTGCCACTGCACCACCTCCCTCAGCACCACATCCACGTGTCCCTTAAACAGCTCCACAGATGGGGACTCCACCACCTCCCCATCCCAGTCCTGAGAACCCTTGCAGAGAAAGATTTTTTTTTCCTAATATCCAACCTAAACCTCTCTTGGCACAACCTGAGGCTGTCTCCTTTTGTCCTGTCACTTGTTTCACGTGAGATCAGACAGCTCTCATCACTGCAACCTCCTTTCAGAGGGTTGTGGAAGGTGATGAGGTGTCCCCTCAGCCTCTTATTCTGAAGACTAATCAACCCCAGTACCTCAGATGTTCCTCGTAAGGTTCTTCACCACTTTAGTTGCTCCTCTGCAAAGTTCTCAGCAGGCATCCCACATTGGCACAATAAAGACACCCTCAGCTTGTGGCCATGGTGGTTTGATTCATCATCTCCCAACTTTACTCACCCTCTGAACTCTCCAATGCCTTAAGGATCTACTGAGCTTCAGCTCTTCTCCTTAATTTGTAATAAGTAATTGGGAAACAAGAAATGACCCCAAATTGCAGCCAGCTGGGGTTGGGCTCTTCTCCCAGGCAACCAGGGACAGAACAAGGGGAAACAGCCTCAAGCTGTGGCAGGGTAGGCTCAGGCTGGATGTTAGGAAGAAGTTCTGCACAGAGAGTGATTGGCATTGGAATTTGCTGCCCAGGGAGGTGGTGGAGTCCCCATCCCTGGAGGTGTTGAAGCAAAGCCTGGATGGGCACTGAGTGCCATGGTCTGGTTGATTGGCTGGGGCTGGGTGCTAGGTTGGGCTGGATGAGCTTGGAGCTCTCTTCCAACCTGCCTGATTCTATGAAATACATCTCAGTCATTGACTCTCAGAATCCTGGAGTGGTTTGTGTTGGAAGGGACCTTTAAAAATCATCTAGTTCCAACCCCCTGCTGGGACACCTCCCACTGGCCCAGGCTGCTCAGGGCTTCATCCAACCCCACCTTGACCACCTCCATTCTGCTTTCCATGACACCACCTGTAGAGAGGGCAAAACCCTCCCTGTCTCTGAAGAGCAATTCACTGCCTGGAGCAGAGCACGATTCAGTATCTGGGCAGAGCTCTTCTGCAGTTTGGTATTTATTTTATTAATATTATTATTATTATTTTAAACCGTGGAATCATTTTATTAATATTAATAAACCCGTGGAAAGTGCTAATTTCCTCCATCATTCCCCTAATTACCTCTATTGAATTGTGAGGATCATCTGCATGAATAATGACTTCCCCATGCATTTGCTTCACTGCTCAGCAAAGAAATCAGCAAAAGCTGGATCCTGCACCCACAGATGGCAGGGAAGGGTCCTCTGAACCACCACCACCACCAGATGCCTCCTATCTTGGCATCACTACCTAATGGACTCTCCCCCAGCATCAAAAAGCCTGGCAGGGCTCACCACATTCACTCACTACACTATCAGCTAGAAAGGCTGGACCAGATGATCCCTGGGGTCCCTTCCAAGCTGGAGTCCAACCTAGCACCTCACACCTTCTACTTAACTAAACCCTAAGTGCCTCGTCCAGCCTCCTTTTAAACACCTCCAGGGATGGAAACTCCACCACTGAGACCAGAAGGTCCTAGGCTGGGTGGGGGAGGTTGTGCCACAGTGCCAGTTACTCCCCAGAGCAGTGTGTGGAAGATCACAAAGAGGTAGAACTTTTATTTCTTTATTTTATTGCTGGTGCCAAAATGTTTTCCTTCCTAAGTCCTGAAAGCTTAGAACTGACTTGGGAAGGAAATGGTTTGGACTTGAAGGTCTCTTCCAACCAAAACAGTTCTCTGATTCAGTGAAACCACACACAGCATGGGAATGCTTTCCAGCTCTGGAAGCACCCCAAGAACTTATGTGTAGCACAAAACCTGGGAAGCTTCACCAGTGTCACCTCCATGGCTTGCTGGTGGCAGCCCATGCAGGGTGAAGCAGGAGGCAAAGGGAGAGCAGCAAATCTCCACTGCACAGCCTGGCAGTAACAGCTGCACTACACCCTGGGGCTTGGTAAGGGACCATAAGTCTTTAAAAGATGTATGATGTTCTTGGAAGGGATCCATCCCCTGCAGCTCCCACATGCTGACAGGCTTGCACCAAGGCAGAGGTCTGCCAGCACATGGCAGCTGGATGCTGATGGACCCTTGGCAGGATCTGGCATCCTCTGCCAGAGGAAACAAAACTCAGAAGTATGAAGGAGATCTCCACAACCACCACTGCTCCTATCATGCAGCTCCCACCAGCTGCTCACCCAGGCAAAGGGAAAAGATAGAATCATAGAAGAGAATCACTCAGGTTGGAAAAGGCCTCTCAGATCACCCAGTCCAACCATCAGCCCAACCCCATAGTGCCATGGCCACTGGTTTATTGAACACCTCCAGGGATGGGGACTCCACCACCTCCCTGGGCAGTCTGTGCCAGTCCCTGACCACTCCTGCAGCAAAGAAACTTCCTATTCTCCAGCCAGTTTCAGAGGGACAAGGATCTGCTGGAGAAGGTCCAGCAGAGGGCTCCAAGGATGCTGAGGGGACTGCAGCACTGCCTGGGGAGGAGAGGCTGAGGGACCTGGGGCTGCTTAGGCTGCAGAAGAGAAGACTGAGAGGGGATTTAATCAATGTTTATAACTATCTGAGGGCTGGGGGTCAGGAGTGGGGGGACAGGCTCTGCTCACTGCTCCCTGGGATAGGCCAAGGAGCAATGGATGGAAGCTGCAGCACAGGAGGTTGCAGCTCAACACCAGAGGCAACTTCTTGCCTGTGTGGGTCCCAGAGCAGTGGCACAGGCTGTTGTGGAGTCTCCTTGTCTGGAGCCTTTCCAGGCTTGTCTGGATGTGTTGCTGTGTGCCCTGAGACAGATTGTCTGCTCCTGCTCTGGCAGGGGGTTGGACTTGATGAGCCCTTTGTGTCCCTTCCAACCCCTGACATCCTGGGATCTGTGATCCCTGGTTTGTGTAGTGTCAGATGAAGCATTGCCAGGCCTAGCTCCTTGCAGACAGAGCTTCAAGACACAGACACTTCCACCCCCTGACATCCTGTGAGCCTAAACCCTCCCCTGCTGCACCTTGAGGTCATTTCCTCAGGTGGGACATTTCTGACTCCTCCACCCATGCAAGCAGACCCAACTGCTGCAGCACCCAACCTTTGCCACCCTCCAGCTGCAACCAGCAGATGCCCACAGATTGCTTTCCCCCCTCCAGAAAGCACTCTGCTGGCGAGGGGACAGGACACCCAGGGGGGGATGTGTTCCCCTGTGGGTAGCAGCGAGGTGGGCAGAGGGAGGGCAGGCTGGCAAAGCTCCCACTTCATGGGCCAGGCTGCCTGGATCATATTTGTATTCATTTTCGTGAACTCCCCATAAAAGTCACTAATAGAAGACAATCTGCTAATTAAATTTCGGGCAGAACGACATTTTCACCTTAGATTAGCAGTGTCCTTGCACATTTTTTGCTACTAATGCACTAATAACATCTTATTTGTCTTATAAATGAATTCCCTTAGAGTTATCATTAAATTTGAGATATTAACACACTCAAATGAACTCAAAGAAGAAAAAAAAAAAAAGAGAGAGAGAGAAGGAAAAAAAAAAAAAAAGAGAAAGAGAAAGGATAATTCCAAAGGGATGGAAAGCACAAATTCATTTTCCTTCCTTTTCACTGCTTAGGAAAGAAAGGAAGGAGGCTGATAGCTCAGGGGGCACAGCATCCTGCCTGTAACTGCTGCATGGGGGCAAAAAGACCTCACCAGCCCTCAGACCCTGTGCTACCCTCAGTAAGCCACAGGTCTTCTTGGCTGGGAGGTGTTGAAGCAAAGCCTGGATGGAGCACTCAGTGCTATTGGGCAGGGCTGGGTGCTAGGTTGGACTGGAGGTAGGAGTCAGTCTCTTGTTGGAAGTAACAAGTGACAAGGAAAGAGGAAATGGCTCCAAGTTGCACCAGGGGAGGTTCAGGTTGGAGGATATGAAAAATTGGCATTGGCACAGGGAGGTGGTGGAGTCCCCACCCCTGGAGGTGTTCAAGAAAGGTGTGGCCATGACACTTTGGGACATGATTTAGAGGTGTTGGGTTGATTTAGAGGGGTTGGGTTGATGGTTGGACTTGATCTTAGAGGTCTTTTCCAACCAAAACAATTCTGTGATTCTAAGCTGTGCCTTCCCACTGCTCTGTGTAGGGCTCAAGTTAGGTCTCCTGTTATTTTAGAGATGTTGTCCAGTCTTAATGAGCACAGAATCATTCACAGCCCAAGGAAGTGTCCTTGACCCAGAGATACCTCCCCTGGGTGTGCAGATCTGCTGGAGGGGCCCAACTGCTTCACCTGCTTCCCAACCCAGGATCTGGATTTAAAATGCTCATCAAAGAGAGGCAGGAGAAGGTGGGGGAGAGGTGTTCTTGCTCATGAATCTTGGCAGGAGGCAGCTGCTGCCTGTGCTTCCCTGAGACTCTCTGGAAGATGAATAATGGAGAAGCAAGGCAGGCTGCAAGGTTTAAACCCAAGCTCTGCTTTCACAGGCTGCTGGCAACCCTCTGCTTCCAGAGCTGCATCCTCTGGCTGCAGCTCCTCAAACCTGCCTCACCCCCAGCTCCACAGGAGATGCATCAGCCTCCTCCTGAACATCACTTAACGCCTGATGCCAACCCACAACAGCTCAGCACCTCCCGAGCCATGCCTGGAGGAAGGAGATGCATTGCTCTATCCACTTGTCCTTCTGCTGAGTCCCAAATCAGGGACTGACGTCTGGCTCAAATCCTGTCCTGGCTGAGCTAAACAAGAGCAATGATGATTTCCTCCTCGGTAGCTTCGTCTCTGGCCCTGCGGTGCATAATCGCCAAGTTTGCAGAAGCAAACAACATCCAACCTCTGCTCCTCTGCCAGCGGCATTCGCTCCCCCTTCCCCAGCATCCTTTCCCACTTGTAATTGGGTGAGGCAACATTGACATCCAGTGGCCGAGGAGATTAATCACAGCGGAGCCGGAGCCCTTCCCCTGGGGATGGAGCAGCACAGGCAGAGCTGCCCCAGACAGTGAAACTGAGGCACCAGGAGAGGAGGAAGACCATGGTGGAAGGAGAAAGGTTGAGCACGATCAGAGGGCTGGAGCTGCTTTGATGTGTGGAGAGGACTAAGGGAGTTGGGGCTGTGCAGTCTGCAGAGGAGAAGGCTCCCAGGTGACCTTAGTGTGGCCTTGCAGTATCTGAAGGGAGCTACAAGAAAGCTGGGGAGGGACTTTTTATGCTGTCAGGGAGTGATAGGACTGGGGGGGATGGAACAAAGCTGGAAATGGGGAGATTGAGACTGGATGTTAGGAAGAAGTTGTTCAGCGTGAGGGTGGTGAGAGCCTGGCAGGGGTTGCCCAGGGAGATGCTGGAAGCCTCATCCCTGGAGGTGTTTGAGGCCAGGCTGGATGAGGCTCTGGACAGCCTGATCTAGTGTGAGGTGTCCCTGGGCATGGCAGGGGGGTTGGAACTGGATGATTTTTGTGGTCCCTTTCAACCCTGACTGAATCTCTGATTCTCTGACTCTCTGATACACCCACCCCCACCAAAGCCTGCCTTCAGCTTTTAAGCAGCTACAGAACCACTTAGGTGCCTCTGGGGGGTGATGGAAGCTGCTCCCTCCCCAAGACAGCCATGGAAAACAAAGGCTCCCCTTCCTCAAATCTGCTTTCAAGGTTCTCCAGCTTTGGTGGGGCTCTCAATTTCTTAAAANTCTCCCCAAGTATGCTTCCCCTCCATCTCCCTGCCTCCACGGGGAGATGTCAAGTTCTGTTTCCTAAGCTGTCCCCATCCAGTGATTACGTTCATTAGGACACCAGCCTTGTGCTTAAAAGGAGTTTCTTTGCTGCTCTACGTTTAATTAGACAACTCTTGCCTAGAAATTATTTATAGCCAAGCTTGGGAGCTATTGTTAGCCCGAATGTAAATAAGATTCAAAAGGGAAAATCCCAGGGCACCCCTGGGGCTGGTGAGCTGCTTGCTTCAATCCATTAGCACTGGTCCCTGTGCCCCTGCTTAGAGCAGGCTTCCAGGGGCTTTATGGCTGCAGCTTGGGCCATTTAACAAAATAAAAGAGTCAGCCAGGCTAGCAATGGGTTTCCAATCCAACTTTCAGTGGACAAGGAGTGTTTTCCCTCTCACTGGCACAGGGAGATGGCAAAGGCACTGGCACAGGCTGCCCAGGGAGGTGCTGGAGTCACCATTGCTGCAGGTGATCAAGAAATGTGTGGCTGTGGCACTTGGGGATGTGGTTGATGGTTGGACTCAATCATCTCAGAGGTTCTTCTCCAACTACAACTATTCCGTGATTCTATGACTCCATAAACCCTCCCAGTTTATACAAAAGAGAGGGAGGTGACTGGAGGGGGGCAGCAAGAGGCCTAATGGCCATGGTGGGGTCAGGTTTGTGGTTGGACTCTATGATCTCAGAGGTTCTTCTCCAACCAAAACTATTCCATCATTCTATGACTCTGTAAACCCACCCAGTTTGTAAAAAATGAAAAGGAGGAGTCTTACAAATACCTTGTGAAGATGTGCAGGTGAGTGCCAGAGGCTGGAGCATTCTGTGCTTCTCTGCTCTACAACCTCCCTGGGCAACCTGTGCCAGTGTCTCACCACCCTCACTGCAAACAACTTCTTCCTATCATCCAGTTTCAATCTCCCCTCTGCCAGTTCAAACCCATTCCTTCTCATCCTGCCAAGACCTTGTCAATAGTCCCTCCCCAGCCCTCCTGTAGCCCCCTTCAGATCCTGGAAGGCAACTCCAAGGTCTCCCCAAAGCCTTCTCCAGGCTGCAGAGCCCCAACTCTCATAGCCTGCCCTCATAGCAGAGCTGCTCCAGCCCAGTATCTCTGGTTCCAACCCAAATTAAGCACCAGGCTGGGCAGAAATGTTCTTCCCATCACCCTGCAAGGGCTTTGCTGGGAACATTTTCCAACCATTACATCCAACTGGGTGATGAGGGTTGGATGCTTCCCCCCTGCCAGCCCTGTGCCGGTGAGGCAGGCATGCATCACTGGGTGGCTGATTCACAGGGTTAAACTCTCACTTTCACACCTTCAGCTGCCCTCCTGCCATTTGAGGGAGGGGGAAAACGCACTCAGGCAGTGTGATTTTAGCAGAGCAACACTCAGCAGCTTGGAAATAGCTGCTCCAAGCAGGGAGCAGCAGCAAGGCCACCTGCGTAAAGCGAGCGAGAGAGAGGGAAACAGAGAACCTCCTCAGGCTGTCGTGGGAAACACAGAACCAGCTGGGGTGGAAGGGACCTCCAAAGCTCATCCAACCCCCCCTGCAGGCTTCAGGGACATCCTCAACTAGATCAGGTTGCTCAGAGCCCTGTCCAGCCTCATCTTGAATGCAGAACGGTTTAGGTGGGAAAGGACTTCAAAGATTATCTAGCTCCAACCCCCTGCCATAGGCAGGGACACCTTTTGGTTGGAAAAGACCTCTAAGATCAAGTCCAACCATCAACCCAACACCACCACGGCCACTAAACCGTGTCCCAAAGTGCCATGGCCACACCTTCCTTGAACACCTCCGGGGTGGGGACTCCATCACCTCCCTGTGCCAATGCCTATTTTTCATAATCTCCAACCTGAGCCTCCCCTGGTGCAAGGTGAATCCATTTCCTCTTTCCTTGTCACTTGTAACAAGAGACTGACTCCCACCTCACTCCAACCTTTCTCATGCTGCTCTCTAGGTATGGCCTCAATGGGATGAGCAAGGATGGAGCAAGATGCATCTACAGGGAGGTGGTGGAAGCCTCACCCCTGGAGGTGTTTAAGAGCAGGCTGGATGGGACTGTGAGCAGCCTGATCTAGTGTGAGGTGTCCCTGTCCATGGCAGGGGAGCTGTAACTGGATGATCCTTGAGGTCCCTTCCCAGCCCTGGCAATTATAGAATCATAGAATGGTTTAGGTTGGAAGGGAGCTCAAAGCTCAGCCAGATGGGCAGGGACATCTCCCACTAGAACAGGTCACTCAAGGCCTCATCCAACCTGGTCCTGAACACCTCTCAGCTGCGCATTGCAACCTTGGTCTGTGAGGGAGCCTATTTTGAGGAGAGGGCTTGGACTGGATGATGCCCACAGGTCCCTTCCAACCCCAAACCATTCTTTGACTCTGATTCTACGACTGAACTCCAGAAGCTGCCACTTCTGGTTCCTGTTGCCTCCACCTCGAGCTCCCTGGCGTGGCCAAGCTGCCTGCACGCCACGTCCCAGCCCTGGTGGTGACAGTGGCAGCCAGCCTGTTGTCACTGCTGCCAAGCCCAGGCAGAAGGCATCACCGTTCTGGAGGGTAGCACCACGGGGAGGTCTATTATTTTAAACATATAATTGATTCTAATTCATCACTTATCTCACAGTGACAGATTTTCATATAGTTTATTATCTCTGTCGCAGCACGGGGGCCCGGGGGGGCTTGCTCCTATTGTTCAGCAGATCCTGCTCCTGCCTCATCTCTAGCTGCTGCCGTTATCTGTCTGATTAAGTTAGGGATTCTGGTATCTCGGGGTCCCCAGGTAACTGTCAGAGCTCATATCCTGCCCTTTGCAGGATTAAAGCAGCTTTCCTGCACCTCTCTGCCTTGACCCATCTGCCAGACGCCGTCTGCACGCTGAGCTGATGATTTGGGGACAGCAGAGATGGACATCACCCCACAGCCTGCTCCCCAGCAATGCCAGGGATGTCCCCCAGAGCAGGAGAATCACAGTGCCATGTCCTTGGTACCCTAAGGGATGCAAACCCAATCCCTGTTGCCATCATCTCTCTGCAGCAGCATCCCAGCACCTCCAACAGGAAATTCCATGAGCAGAGGAGTGAAGGTAGCCAAAAGTGCTCAGTTCAGATTCATGGAATCATAGGACTACTTTGGTTGGAAAAGCCTCTAAGATCAGCAGGTCTAAACAACAACCCAACCCCACCATGGGCACCAAACCATGTCCCCAAGAGCCATGGCCACAGGTTTCTTGAACATCTCCAGGGATGGAGACTCCACCACCTCCCTGGGCAGCCTGTGCCAGTCCCTGACCACTCGGGCAGCAAAAAAAGGCTTTTCCTCATCTCCAACCTCAACCTCCCCTGGCACAATTTCAGGACATTTCCTCTCCTATCACCTGAGACTAGGCAGAAGACACCAACCCTTACCTCACTGAAAGCTCCTTGCAGGGAGCCATAGAGAGCAATGAGCTCTGCCCTCAGCTTCCTCTTTTCCACACTGCACACCCCCAGCTCCCACAGCTGCTCCTCCTCAGCCCTCTTCTCCATCCCATTCCCCTGCTCTGTTGCCCTTCTCTGGGCAGGCTCCAGCTCCTCAGTGCCATTCTTGGAGTGAGTGGCCCAAAACTGAACCCAGTACCCAAGGTGAAGTGTCCCTGCCTATGGCACAGGGGAGCTGGAACTGGATGACCCAAACCATTCTGTGATTCTCTGAAGGTTTGGCCTCCCCAGTGCCAATCACTTCCCTACTCCTGCTGGCCACATCCTTCCTTAGCAGCAGGATGTTCACTTACTCCATCATTTCCCAATCCCACCCAAAGCTGAGCCCTAACCTGCAGGAGCCAGAGGCACTGCTGCAGCCTGGAGCTCTCCACTCCTCCTCCCCAGCACCTCCTCTCTCACTGGAGCAAGGCCAGATCAGAGCTTAAATGGGTCGATTTGGAGTATTTCCACTTCACAAGGTGCTTTCAACTTCTCCACACTTTTGCTTTTGTTCCAAAAAACCTGCAAAATCACCCACAAAGTTGGAGGTTTTTTGTTATTTTTTTTCCTGTCGAGCTCAGCAACTCCGAAACCTCCAGAAAAGAGAATCTTCTTTCTTTTTGGTTTTTTTTTTTTTTTGACACTTTAAAGAGCCACTTTGCAATTTGCCCTATTTTTTTTTTTATTTAATATATATTATTTAAAGCATTATTTTGTTTTAAATTATTTGGCATTATTTCTATGCCATTTCACCACCCTAAATGCAAGGCTGAGCACCAGGCAGCACAGCAGCTCCTGGCATGTGACACCAGGGGAATGATTGAAGCGTTTCACCAGGCAGGTTTAAAAATCATTAAGGGGCTTATGGCTGCTTCTCTCCCTCCTGATTGAAACATCTCGGGCTGATTTCCCAGATCAAAGGAGGTCTTGTTCTGAGGGGAAGGGAACCAGCCTGACACGGTTCAAAAATGGCGTCAAACCCAGGTTTTTACAAGGCAAACAGCAGAGGCTTTCATCTGGGTGTCAAACTGCTTCATTACGACAACAAACACGAGGCCCTTTTCATCTGAGAACGAGGATGTTTTAGCTGACTTTAAGTAGCAGCTGCCCTTAATTATTTGAGAAACAAAAGGCAACACTGGGAGGATTAATCTGCCTCAGTGAAATGGATGAATAATAAAAAAGAAGCCTCCTAACGCACTCAGCTCCGAGCAGAACGTTCAAAGAGGGAAAGTCCTCCCTCGTTTTTCTGCCAAGGAGACTGCTGTGGGGAAGGTTTGTGTAGTTACAACATGCACTTGGGTTCCTTCTGTGATTTCTAAGCAGTTCTGGAGTCCTCAACACAAGCAGGACATGAAAATGTTGGAGGCGGTCCAGAGGAGGCCACCAAGATGCTCAGAGAGAGGCTGAGAGAGTTGAGGCTCTGCAGCCTGCAGAAGGGAAGGCTTCCAGGAGACCTTGAAGTGGCCTTCCAGGATCTCAAGGGGGATAAAGGAGGGCTGAGGAGGGACTATTGACAAGGTCTGGTAATGACAGGAGGAGGAGGAGGAATGGGATTGAGGTGGCAGAGGGGAGATTGAAAATGGATGTAAGGAGGAAGCTGTTTGCAGTGAGGGTGGTGAGACACTGGCACAGGTTGCCCAGGGAGGTTGTGGAGCACAGCAACACAGATGCTGCCGTTCCCTGGAGCCCTGCATCCATGTCGCATCCTTGGAAACCAAACCCCTCCACTCCCACAAGCACAGCAGAGGCCCTTGAGGTGCCATCAGCTGCTCCTTGAGTGGCTGAGTATTGCCGAGGTGGGCTGAGCTCTTGGTTGCAAGGAGGCCAGTGCTGGCTTCCCCACCAGCTATTGCCTCTGCTGCTGACATTCTGCTGGGTGCCTGATGAGCTTCCTCCCCCACTTCCCCTAGGAATGACACCGCTGCCATCTCCGCTGCATCTAAAGCACACACACACAGACTCAGTTTAGGGACAGTTAATTTCCAATTCTTTCCAGATGGGTTGGAATAATATCCCCAGGTGGTAAATACATTATTAAGAAGGCAGTTTGGTGTGAAATTGGCTATTAAAATATAGATAAAGTTTAATATATTGAGCTCCTTGTCAGAAAAATCACTTTAGAGGGAGCTTATTATTTGTTTGATATTAAAAGAGTCACAGCTCCGCTCCAAGTGACAAATGGGGAGGGGGGAGGAAATGCCACCAGTAATGAACAAAAGCTTTTTAACATTTAAATTTAGGCTGCCACTCTCCACCCCTCAAGCTGCTCTGGCCATGCCCACCCAGCAGATCACTCTGCTGCTCCTCAAACACCTGAGACACCTGCAGCCTGCACCCACCCCCAACCCTGCCCACAGTGCTGCAGATGAGGACACTTCTCCTTCTCCTTGGGGGCAGTTCAGAGCAAGCAGCCTCCCCTCTTTGCTCTGTGTTCCCTGAGAATAAGTTAAATGGAATAATTTAGAGGGGGGAAAAGGCTTTATAACCTCCCCATGGGTATTGGAACCCCCCTGAGGGTAAGATGGGATGCTTCACTCTCACACCAAAGGCAACCTCCTCTCTTGCTGGAGGCTCCATCCCATCAGTCCAGCTCAAAAAACAGCAAACAGCAAAGAAATAAAAGCTTTGGGATCTGCTTCCCAGATGAGCAGCAGCCTGGGTGGGATCCACCAGTCAGGTATGGACTAACTAGAGACAATCATCCTGGAGTGGACCAGCAATGATGTGGCCAGCAGCAGTAGGGAAGAGATCTTGCCCCTCTACCAGGCACTGCTGAGGCTGCACCTCAAATAGCTGGGTCAGTTTGGGACTCTTGCTCCAAGAAGGATGTTGAGGGGCTGGAACATGTCCAGAGAAGGACATCAAAGCTGGGTAAGGGTCTGGAGAACAGGGCTGGGGAGGAGCAGCTGAGGGAAGTTGGGGTATTGAGTCTGGAGAAGAGGAGGATGAGAGAAGACCTCATTGCTCTCTACAGTTGTCTGAAGGAAGATTGGACTGAGGTGGAAGTTGGTCTCTTCTCTCTGGTATCAGGTGATAGAAGGAGATGAAATGTCCTGAAGTTGTGCCAAGGTTGGGTTGTTGGTTGGACTCGCTGATCTTGGAGATCTTTTCCAACCCCAACAGCTCTGTGACCCTAAGCTGTGTCTCCCTGCTGCTCCGTGCAGGGCTCCAGTCAGGTCTCCTATTACTACGACTTCCTCAGTTTTACAAAATATCCTACAGAACACTTCCTCCTAGAGGGTTAGGAGGAGCCATAAATAATTAAAGCTAAATTACTCTTGTCAAGGAAAGGAAGGCACTGCTGCTCTGCACCACATTACCCACACACACAAACCTACTTCAGTTATTTTTCAAGCACTCATTTATGAACTTTGCAGGGTTTTATAGACAGGGATTAGAGCAAGATGCTCTTTGGGCACAAAAATTAATACCCTCCCCACCAAAACCTGATTTCTTTCCCCTCCCACTCAGCCACGAAGCAGCAGAAATTACAGCTGAAGCTGATGGACCCACGTTTGAAATCAACAGTGGTGTTAAAAGCATTATTAATCAGCATTATTATTATTAGCTGGCAATTAGCAAACTTCAATAATTGGCACTTATTAGATCTTCCACTTGATGAGAATTTACTGTCAGAGGCTTTTGAGGGAAGGCACAATAACAGTGGAAAGCATCTTAAGTAATTAATTAAGCCTTGCAAGAGCCCCAGAACTCTTATAAGAAAACTAAAAAGAAAAGGGTTGGGGG